>OX457038.1:57236905-57321905 GCA_949752735.1 Lumbricus terrestris | reverse complement strand
GATACCCCTAAAAGCGACATAGTTGAAGCGCTGAATCGTTATTATTATTATTATTATTATTATTATTATTATTATTATTATTATTATTATTATTATTATTATTATTATTATTATTATTATTATTACTATTAGTAGTAGTAGTAGTAGTAGTAGTAGTAGTAGTAGTAGTAGTAGTAGTAGTAGTAGTAGTAGTAGTAGTAGTAGTAGTATCGTCGTTGTTGTTGTTGTTGTTATTATGCTGGTGATGCCGCTGCTGATGAAGGTGATGATTATGATGATGATGATTGCGCTGCAGAAGTTGTTGCTAGTGATTATGGTGACGGTTATGTTGTTGTTGTTGATGATGATGATGATGATGATGATGATGATGATGATGATGATGATGATGATGACTATTGCTCGTCACTTTACTCTGGCCTCCCATCCAATCGAATAATGTGCTTAAACAGAGTCTTACGCTCTGCAACACGTTTAATTGGACATATCCCTAAATTTAATCATGCATCCAGATATACGCTGGAGACATTACACTGGCTTCCTACTCGGCAGCGCATTGAATTTAGGATCGCTGCCCTAGTTAGGCAATGCCAGCTTGGAATCGCCCCACAGTACTTGCAAGAGCTTTGTTGCTCCACTAGTATCCTAGACCACCGCCCTCTCCGTTCTGCACAGAAGGGCTTGCTATTGGTCCCGTTTGCACGAACTGCAACGATGCAGCATAGAGCATTTATTAAACTCAAAACTGTCCTATTTTTATTATTATTATTATTACTATTATTATTATTATTATTATTATTATCATTATTATTATGACTATAAATATTATTATTATCATTATTATTATTATTGTTATTGTTATTATTATTATCATTATTATTATTATATTTTTTTTTTTCCAAAGACAATGACAAAGTCATTTACAGGCTAATGTCTATGCTCCTTTTGAACATTAGGTAACGTAGTCATTATTATTATTATTATTATTATTATTATTATTATTATTATTATTATTATTATTATTATTATTATTATTATTATTATCATTATTATCATTATCCTCATCATTATTATTATTATTATTATTATTATTAACAACTCAGCTTTTGAGCTTATTGAATTAATTTAATGTTTTTTGTAGGAACTTTTTCGAGGAATCTACGCGAATTTGACAGTATCCATCGTATTTGTGGTATCAAAACTCAGTGTACGTCTGTGGACGTGCCTACTTTCCCTCCAAGTTAAACTATTTTATGCATTCACCATTCTGATTTATTAATTTAAAGAAAATGGGTGCAATTTAACATCTGCTACTGAAAAATTACCACACTATACCATAACTTGAATAAATTTCAGAGGGATCAGAAACATCATAATGGTAACTCTAACTTGCTCTGTTTGTGATCGCACATTTTCATCTGTATTGGTGTGGTTGACTCATTGTAGATCCCATTCTAATATCAGTAATGTCTCATTCAAATGTGGCTTTCGAGAATGTCCTAGTGTTCTAGTCACTTACGATGCCCTACGAGTTCATACAATACGCCATCATAACATAAAAAGAAGGAAGACATTAGACGGCGACGCTGCTAAGCTGACTTGTATGCTGCCGTTGTGTGGAATTTCTTCAAGAAGTGTTCAAGCCCATTTGTCTCACTTGAAAGACCATATTAGCAAAGGACAGACAATTCAATGTCCCTTCACAAACTGCCCTAAAGAATTCAGAAACAAATCTTCTTTTTCGTCGCACTTATCTCGGCATCACAAAAACAGAGAACTTTCTTTTTTTACAGACAATCCTGATAGGCCTACTTTGGAAAGTAATGGGCTACGTCCAGATAGAGAAACATTGTGTGAGGATGATGGGGTTAATTTAGATCCCACAGATAGTCCTACTACTCTCCATCTTGAGGATAACGAGACCAGTTTTGTCAACAGTGCTGGTTTGTTTCTTTTGAAATTACAAGCCAAATATTTGTTGTCAGAACGTAAAATTCAAGATATTGTAAATGGTTTTCTAGAAATTCATAGCACCAGCCAGAAATGTGTGGAGTCCAGACTAATGACAAAGGCACTGGCACATGGGTTATCAGATGATCAAGCAAAAGAATTGGCCAAAGAATTTGACAGAAATCTCCTTAAATCAACATTTACAGAAGGTGCTTTGAGAAGCAATTTTACCAGATTAAAATATTTTAAAAACATGTTTCATTATGTCAGCCCGGTAGATGTGTACATTGGACGCAATAATTGCCGGCAGTTGAGATATTACCAATACGTGCCTCTTTTGCAGAGCTTGCAAAACCTGTTCACATTCAAATCCATTAAAGAACAGTATTTACAAAGGCAATTCTCGACAAGTTCTGGCATCCTGGAAGACATTACAGATGGATCTGTGTTCAGAGCCAATGCATTTTACGTCGATAACCCTACAGCTTTGAAACTAATTTTGTATCAAGATTCATTCGAGGTAGTTAATCCATTAGGATCGGCAAAATCAAAACACAAAGTGCTAGCAGTTTATTACACTTTGGCTGATATAATGCCACACAACAGATCAAATATTGATCACATTCAATTGATTTTATTATGTACAGAAAAAGATTTAAAACTGTTTGGACAGGAAAAGATTTTTAGCAAATTAGTTGAAGATTTAATGCAATTAGAAACTATTGGCATTGAAATTGGTGGGCAAACTGTTAAGGGAAGTGTTGTTTCCATAACTGGTGATAATTTGGGATCTCACATGATAGGAGGATTTACAGAAAATTTCAGCAGCACTGCTTTCTTTTGTAGATTTTGTCTAATTGAAAGAAAACAGTTTGTTAATGGCCTTGCATATAAAACTGGAGCACCAAGAAATACAATGAATTACGACTCGGATGCTCTTAAGTCTGATCTTGGTTTATTTGAATCTCGGGGGATTAAGTTTACATCTTTATTTAATAAATTAAAAAGTTTCCATGTTTGCCTCCCTGGCCTTCCACCTTGTCTTGGTCATGATTTGTTTGAGGGCGTTGTTTCGCTAGACATAGCTCTGTATTTCAAATACTTTAATGCTAAAAAATGGTTTACGCACGAGCAATTCAATCGATTGCTATCCAATTTCAAGTGCCTTGGCAGTGACTCCAGGAATAAACCTCCGAGCATAAAACATAATGCAGACCATCTAAGTGGTCATGCAGTTCAAAACTGGTGTCTCTTGCGCATTCTGCCTCTTGTTGTTGGCCATAGAGTTCTTGAATTGAACGATGATATTTGGTGGCTGTGCACTTTGTTGCGAGAAATTGTCGAAATTATCTGTGCACCGAGAGTCACTTATGGTCTAGTTGCATATTTGCAGTGCCTTATTGAGGACTATTTGGACGGTAGAAAACGTTTGTTTCCTGGTACCCCATTAAGGCCAAAGCATCACTATCTGGCTCACTATCCTACCCTTATGCTTCAGTTTGGTCCACTGATTCGCGTGTGGACAATGCGCTTTGAATCTAAGCACTCGTACTTCAAACAGTGTGCCAGAGCTGCCCAAAATTTCAAAAATTTGCCCAGGTTACTGGCAGAAAAACACCAATTGCTGCAGGCTTTCCATAGTGAAGGGGAAATTTTCCCACCTACCCTACAGTGTGAAAATGGCCAGGCATTTATTCTGCAACTGTACAATGATCAAATTCAATCGGCCATTCTGGCATGCAGTCTAGATGTTGAACATTGCACCGTATATAATAAACTTAGCTTCAAAGGTATAGACTATTCGGCTGGAGCGTATGTTCCTGTGAGACACACTGACTATGGTGTAATATTTGGAAAAATTTTGTTTCTGCTCTTATCAGGTAACAATGATGTCAATATTGTAGTGGAAAGTTACAAATCAGAGCACGATGTTAAATTGCACACTTATTTTCTGGAGAAAAATCAAAGCCAAACTGAATGTATTAATTTGGACAATTTACTTGATTACTATCCCCTCCCAGCTTATGAATACTCTAATCAAAAAGTCATTGTATTGCATCACGCTTTTTTAGATATATAAAAATGGAATTAGAGCAATTCCTAAAAAAGTCCAATCCAAATTTGGCACTGGATATAAACCTCCTTCAGAAAGTTTTGCAACGCCTCATTGACATCGGAGTGGAATGTGTCGAAGATCTGGCATTGGTGAATGAGAAAGATTTGCTGGAGGTCATGCCACCTATCAAAGCAAGAAGACTGTTGCAAAATTGGAGTTGTCATGGTTAGTGGTATGGAATTTAGCTTTCATAAGATTCTTTACAAACAAAATGCGCGAATGTAGGCTCAGCGGCTGTGAATCTTAAGTCTGTGCTGCCGTTGAATCTTAAGTGCCATGGTAGTGATTTCGGGAATAAACGTCTAAGTATTAAAGATAATGCAGACAATCTAAGTGGTCACAGTGTGAATCTTAAGTTTGTGCGGCTGTGAATTTTAAGTTTGTGCGGCTGTGAATCTTAAGTTTGTGCGGCTGTGAATCTTAAGTTTGTGCGGCTGTGAATCTTAAGTTTGTGCGGCTGTAAATCTTAAGATTGTTCAGCTTGAATTATGTAAAAATGGATTCGGTCTGACAAACAAGTTTTATCAATAATTATTGTAGTAAAATTTAAATGAGAACTTGTTGCTGATCAAGTGTGCAATAATATATCGATATGAATGTGTCACCCTTTTTACTCACTGATATCATTCTGGGTAATCGTATATTTCAGTAATCAGGTTTTGAAACTAGGACTACTGCAGGACTCTTTTGGCTGTGTTAATTAAATGTGTGCCTCCATGCCCTTTTACTTCGTTTTCAATGCCTGAAATATATCAAATACTGTAGATACGATCGTGGTGTCACCTTCAGCGTCGCTGGTTTCCAGTCCAACCGTAACAGATACAACTCCAAGCACATCAGCGTACAATCCCAGTTGGACGGACACGTTCATTTTGCCGACATCTAGGCTATCAAAAAAGCTGAATGACCTGTTGGCGCAAGGCAAACGACTGGATCCATCTTCACGGCGAGATCTCGTGAGGGTTGTCGTGGATGAGATTTTTAAGTGCTGCTCTAAGCCACTAAAAAAACACACGGATACCATCGCAAAGAAAGTTGTGCAAACGCATACCGGATCTCTATGCGATCAGGTCGGTGGAGATGTCATGGTGGGAGGGTTTCAATCACTTGCCAAACAAATAAAGGCAAGAGTGGAAAACGTAAATAGGAAAGGCCCCGCCAATGCATCAAGTGGCGAAAATAGCACTACGCGTAAGAGAAAACTCGATTTTGACTGTGTAAACTCTGACCCAACCGTCATGCCTGAGGATGAGTCGGCAGATTCCCTTCGAAGGAGACAAGCATTGCTTCAAGAAATCTTCGATCAAGGAGAACGTGTGTGGGTGCGAGAAGATATTGCACATCACATGAAGCTAACGTATATCTTGCAGAGGGAGGATCTAAATAGAAATAGTGCCGTAGCCGAAGTTGCCAAGCAGTGGCCATTCCTGCTCAATGAATTAGGAATGCTAACGCACTTTGAACTGTTAATGGACGTTAGAATCCTGGAATGCCTGGAAGAATCCGGAAAAGTAGAGAAACTGTGGGCCTTTTTGAAATCTAGCAATATCACAAAATACAGACCAATATTCAAGGTAAATTCTCTTCAAAAATTAATCCAATTACTAAGAAAAGTGTTAAACTATTTTTTCTAAACTGTTTGTGTGGCAATTAATTACTATTCGTATTGATGAAAAACAACTGACTGTTTCTTGGATTTCAAATAATTTTGCCGCTGCAGCTCTGTGAAGGAGTGATCATGTAATGTCATGTCACATTGCCGTAGTCACCTAGCGGCGCTGCGCTATACGAATGGACGATGATTGCTCCGCGTTAAGTTGATACTCAGTCAATCAATCAGAATGAATATAGGCTATTATAGAGCGACTGTCAAGAATAACTCAATATCTCAATCCACGATATCAAAGGTTTTCCTCGTCCTCAAGCCCCTTTCACGAGACCCGTCATCAGACTGGTTTTCAATGTTATTCTGCGGCTGTCTTATGATGTAGCAAAAATATATAATTTTTCACGTGGCACAAATATTTCTATTTTCACATGGAACTCAACAATCAAAATGCACAGAATACATTGGAAACACCATGCACTCGTCATGTAAATGTAATTATTATTTAGAAAAAATGCATCTAGTTCCACTATTCTGCTATAATTGTGTTACAACGAATTAATTGCTTTGAATTTTCAGGATGCTGCTCTAGCTGTACTCGAAGACGTGAAGGAGTCGCAAGACTCAAAGAATACTGTATTGACTGCTGCAATCCTCAGCCTGATGGCATATTTTTCTGAGCAGGCGGACACTCTCTTCATCAGAGCTGATGTCAGTATTCCGTTAGATTACAGAGATTTTAAATTCACTGTGCTCAAACACGGAAATTGAGATATATATGTCTATATATAAGCAATATAATTTATTAAATCCTTATTGCTGAAATATACACTGCTAGCTAGAAACCTGACAAATGTTTAGTTACTGGCTAGTGAGTCTTACATCTGAGTTGGGCAACCTATACGCCAAAATTTGGAAGTATAGCTTAAAAGGTTACCGAAAATACACCGCGGTTCAATAAAAAGTACGCCAAACTGTTTTTAATATACCTTTATTGCCTGATAACTAATCATACTGAAAATTTCCCGATAATTCGATAATTGAACCAACAATATGATTCCAACATATCATGTCGTGGTCTATGCTGCACCAGCTCTTTGGAACGGACTCCCAACATATCTCCGCCTGTTCGCTCATCCTCTTATGTCTTCAATCGCCCCTCCAACTTCAACCTCTCCTCCGCTTGCACTCGCCTCTACTGCTTTCCATTCACCACGACTGCTATCCTATCCAGATTCCAATCAGATTCGATCACCCAACTACCACCATCACCGACAACCACCGTAGCACCACGTTGTCTCCGCGATT
Organism: Lumbricus terrestris; assembly: GCA_949752735.1. Classification (NCBI taxonomy): domain Eukaryota; kingdom Metazoa; phylum Annelida; class Clitellata; order Crassiclitellata; family Lumbricidae; genus Lumbricus; species Lumbricus terrestris. The sequence continues at coordinate 57,314,928 of OX457038.1, read as the reverse complement.
TGACCTCCTCGGATTTTGACCTGGGATGGAACGAAACTCTGGCTATTGCGGACTTGATTTGATATAGCGCCGGTGATAAGCTGGTCTCCCTGACGTGACTTTTGTGGGCTGGAAGATTGACATTACATTACATTACTACTGATGCACAATGTTTACAAAATTCCTAGAAATATAAATCATAAATGGAGATAATTGTCTAGGGTTCAAGATTGATTTGAATAGTTAAAAACATTGAAGCCGATTCAGTTACGGGTAAATGTCGGAGTCAGACATATGAAGAAGCAGTTGCAAAGATTGTAAAATGATAATAATGATAACGTATGGACGTTATCGTCATATGAGGGATGAAACATTAATTTTCGGGAACATATTTTTTACTGTCTTAATCGTTTTCAAATTTTAACATTTCTAGGAGACTACTGCTGCTTCCGAAGTTCATGATCTACCTGCAACACCATGTTTGATATTTTGTGGTAAGAGTTTCCTATTATTTGTCTTGATTGACTGCCACAGGAATATTGCTATAACATCCGGCATGCAAGACTTGGCAACTTTTAGCTGACTTTCGGATTTCTTTTATTAGAGTTCAACAGAAGATAATCCTGATTGCATTCAGTGCGGACCTTGAATATTGATTTATAGGTGCAAGTTTCAGCAAAGCTGACTAATATATATTTATTTTGGTGTATCTTCGTTTTCTTTTTAGAAAGTGTCTTAACGGTCAAATTTGCACTGTATAATAAAAATGTCCAAAGTTCACTATTCAGTGTATTAAAAACCGTGTACTGTACAGGATTTCATATGCAGCAAACATTGACTTCAGTTATATCCTCTGTTTGCTCATGACCAATTTAGGGGTAATTAATATTGTGTGATTAATCAGTTAGCAACCGTGTTTACTTTCTCTCATTGCACTTGCCCATGTTTGAAGTAGCGTAATATTAGTCTTAGGCTATTTGTAAAGTAAACGGCAACGTAAGGAGCATTTGTGTTCTATATTTTAGGATCATCTTGCTTCTCAGCAAGGCGATTCATGCTGTCGATTGACAAAGTTGTTGTCAATGACAGTATCGCAACATTTCTGGTCGGATTTGTCTCCCTTTTCGGCAGCTTTTTTTGTCTGAACATTCAGTATCCCCAGGCCGCTGCAGCGACTTTGGATTTCATTCAAAGGTGAATCATTTTTGAAAAGTTCGTTCTTATTTTCTTTGTGGATGGAGAGAAGTAAATAATTTCAAAATTGCTATTGCAAACTCGAATGGCATCAATTAGTTCAAGAGAAATAATCAACACCTACACTAAAACGAAAAAGAGAGAAGCCGGTTAGGTCATGTTGAATATTGTTGGACAACGTAATTAATAAGGATAAAAAGGTCACAGCAAAAAATCTAAGCTAGACAATAACACTTCGAACCAGTAGACCAATCCTGGATCCGCATGTACAGTAGAACAGAAAAACTTGGAACTAGGTTGATAGCTCTATGGCTAATAGATGAGAAGGGTAACCACAATTTTGCATATGCATCAAGATCCTTTAACTGAACGCACCTTTGCGTATTTTAATACTAGGGTTTCGTTAATGTGAGCTAGTTATAATAATTATATATACTATATATACTTAATGTGAGCTGGTTATATACTGTATATAGGCCTATATTACAAAATTTGGGTTATTTCGAGACGTCTTAAAGAACCTCTTGAACGGGACAACTCGAGACGCAACATGTCTCGATAATAATATTAGCCCTGAAGTGTTATTTAAAATTGATATGAGCTGATTTATACTGTAGAGGAGTCCATTAATTATTTTCTCTCTCTGTAAAAATTAATAGACTTCCTTACCACAATGGCAGTTTTCAAGTCCACTTGAGAACTCTCACATTATCGTTTGCGGTGTTCGTTTTACCCAGGCAAAGTAGCCTACATTTCACATGCGGATATCAAGTGCTCTGGCAGGCTGTGGCGTGCTGTCCACACTTGTTTGCTGCCTGCAGAGTCCATTTCCAAAAGAATTCAATTCCTCCACAGTTAGCCACTTTGCTTGATTTGTATTACATTGCTCTTAATTTTTTTATGTTAGGTGCTTCTTCAAGATTAACCCTGAACGAGGCAGTCGAGTGGAGAAGGCAGAGAAGAAGAAAAAGTACAATCTAAATCCAAAAGTGGTGACCTTATTTCAAAGTATCGCAGACTTTGAGTGGCTGAACTAATGTCGATAATTTTTCTACCGCTGGGTGAGATTAGAATTCACGTTTAAGAGTGATAAATTGAAACATGGCACATGTATGCCTAATCCAATTTGAACGGTGTAAAAAAAATATCACGCTGATCGACTAACTACAATTCTCCCATTCTAAACACATTCATCCAGCCTGGAGTGTTTTTTTAGCGAAAAATGAATTGAATTCATAATTGATCACATGCTTACTGATGTATGTTCTGGCATCATGACTGATGGTACCGAAACCAAACAGTTTTAACATTACTTGTTATTATATTTATGAGGAAGTAGATTGGAAACATAAAATATAAATTTGATACGCTTTTGGCCGTTCACGTTACAGTAGGTTGACAATGATTTGATAGAATTTGAATTCATTTCGCAGAGATTCACAAATTTTCGTGAGCTGAGAGACGTCTTCAAGATCCGGTTCTTGAACGGCAGTGGATTTGATGTGTTGGCTCATGGTGTGAATCCACTTAAATGGTTCCTACTTTTATTGCTTTTTTCACCATGCTCTTATGATCTCTAAAAATTGCAAAAATTGGATGCGTGCTGTTGTGGAACGGCTTGTGTTCGCAGATGGTTTTGTTCCCCGAAATGCGGTGCAGAAAGTGACCAGACTAAACTGCTTAGTAGGGGCAACCCATAGACAAGCGTTGAAAGAGAAAAGTTGTAACTCTTGAACATTATTATTATTTTTACCCTTGTTGTTGTTGTTATTCTTATTATTCTTATTATTATTATTATTATTATTATTATTATTATTATTATTATTATTATTATTATTATTATTATTATTATTATTATTATTATTATTATTATTATTTTGTTTTAGCGTCCGATGTATATATGATCCCTCATGCTTTAAAAGCAATAAATACTAAAAACTGTGTTGTTCTGGAGTTAACGATCGTCACCGGTCGATTGTGCAAAGGTAGAACGAAAAGAAACAGCGTTAAAGCGTTGTGTACAAACAGAAAGACGCTGAAAGAGGTGTGCTGTCTCTGCGGGTCTCCTGACGCCATGGTCAGCCGCCGCCCTAGTTCTGATAAGAACTCCCGACCCTGTGCATTGATGGGACCCAGGGTCTCAAGTGCGACTGGAATGAAATCGTGTGTTCTGGGGACTTCTGCATATTTTGCCATCTTCTTGGTGGATGCATTTCAGCTGCTGCTCCAGGTGTTACGGAGGTCAGATGAATATACGAGTTAGCACACGTGTGAACACTCGTAGCATCCCATGTCATGTATTTCCCTCTTGACCACGGGATCAACGTTGCCCCATCCGGTTTTTTGCCATCAGTACGGAGCAGACCTGCTGGTTCCTTGGTGCTCGGGACATCTGCTCGCTGAAGGGCTCTCCAGATGATATCGTTTATGGTGAAATGGCTGCTTGCTCGCCCTCCAGAAAGTCGACAGACCAGTCCATGAAGTCCTCTCTGGTCAGTCACCATGCCGCAGTGGCACTGGTGTGGCTCACAGAGATCCAGGGCTAGGTGAAGGCCTATCGCCACTCTGACGGCCTCATCGCTGAGACATAATGCATAGGAGACCATTGGAAAAACTGCCATCCAATCCCCTGCATGGGCGGATGTTGCTGCCCGCAGCCCCGCCATGCTGAGCGGATCTGTCGCCGAGGACCACACCAATGATATGTCCTTCTCGACCAGTGGTCGGTCCCAAGCTCTTTGGGCAGTTATGGTCTCTGCCTCTCCGCTCGGGAGCGTCGCACTGCGCTCAATGAGAATGTCATTCTTGAATGGATCTTGCCAGTCATCCGAGTGAAGAATTGCGGTTGCAAGATTTCTGGCCGATGCAGCTGAAGCAATATATGCGGAAGATGCCAGCATCTGAAGCCGTCTAATTCCTAAGCCGCCGTCTCTTATCGGAAGCGTCGCTTGAATCCGTTGTATGTCACTGAGTCTGATGTTGACGACTGACTCCAATCCCTGTCTTATTTGATCGTCCATACATGTAGCTCTCAAAAAGATGTGTCCCCAGCACTGCGCAGTTCTGAGCAAGAAAGTCAGCCTCGCGGCCCCGAAGCACGATCTCATTAGCATCAGGGCCCCCTGCATGGGCAAACTCATCATCTCCTTCAATGCCTGCCCCAATCTCTCAGAATGATCCTGCAATATTTTATCCAGCGTTGTGCCTCTACTGAGCGGCGCCCCCAACAGAGTTATTGAATCTCTGCTAAGTCGTTTGAAGACATCGAATGTTTCGTCTACCTCTTCCTCCCCGGCCAAGATTTCGCATTTCTGTCTGTTCAAGCATAAGCCTAAGCTTGGCTCCAGATCCGAGATGATTTTCATGTCATTGACCACGTCTTCGGGTCTTCCTCTCAGTGACAAATCGTTTATGTGTAGTGAGTGTATGCAAGTGTTTGCGCAAATTGCTGTTATTTGAAAGATAATGTTTAGACTAATGAAGCTGTGTCGTAAATAACATTAGTTGAACTAGATTTTGAGTCCGTTCCGTTAAAAGATCTTGTTTTAAGCAACATTTAAATGAAACATTCAATTTTGAATTGTTATAGCAGAGTCGTTTGAAAAAATGGTAAGCAAATTTTAAGGAATAGCTTGCATTCACGTGGTTTCCGAAAGCAAACTGGAAACATTGAAAATAATATGTACGGCATTCGCTTGTGCTTGATTTGAACCATCTGTTTTGTTTTCAACCCTCCTTGCAACGAGGGTTGGCCGAGTCATGCACAATTTTTCTACATTGCTGTGTGTTCTTGAACCATTTTGCCTGTTCCGCCGTTGAGAAGATGTCCTGATGTTATCCATCCATTTCGTTTTTGGCCTACCTCGTGCACGTGACCCTGGTGTCGTGCCTTAAGTCATTCCCTTCTCCAGCAACTCCTTTGTTTTCTCCTGATGTGTCCAAATCACCAACCTTTGCTATTTAAGCAGGGTGCCCACATACTGTTTCGATACCAGAAACTCTGGTGCATTGCATACAATCACATAACAATAAGAGACCTGCCAGAATATATAATTTATGTATATATAATGTAGGCCTACTTATGTACCTACAAACAGAATGTAATAAATTGACTTGAGTCTAAATTATAATTTTATGTTTTTACTTGGGGTTTGTTTGTGTTGTATTTCTAGGATTTTAAAGTGATTGCTTACTTTAGAATGCTGTTCTTTGTAAATTAAATGCTGTTTTAATACGGGACATTGTTAAATTTGAATTCAGTAAATGAGGTTTTTTTACAATACTTGTAGCTTATTTGCCGGAGATTGCTTTTGAATTTTTTTACTCGTTTTCTTTTAAATAGTAGGCCCTATGACTCTAGTGTTTGTAATTTCGCGCAGTGCTTAGGTGTTGAATGCGAGTGTTTAGGCCTATGCTGTTTATGGTAGGATTTTAAGGTCATTGTTTTACTTTAGGATGCCATAAATGAAATTAATCGAAAATGGATATTGTAGCAATTCCAGATTTTAAAAAGTAGGATACATTTGGTAGATATGGTTTAAAGGACTATAAAATGTTCAGCGTTTTCAATAATCGTTTTTACTAGCAATGATTTCTGCTGCTTTTCAACACTATTGATCTTAACTTATAATGCCGTGTTTTTGATTGGGGATTTGTGTGTGTTATATTTGAAGGATTTTAAGATGATTGTCTACTTTCATATGCTGTTGTAAACTTAAATTTAGTTAAAATGGATCATTATTAAATTTGCCTTCAGTTAATGAGATTTTTAGTGTGCCTCCTGTCGTTTATTTGCAGAACAATTATTCTTTAAACATTTACTCTTTTCTTTTAAACAGTAAGACGTTAGAGTTTCTAATTTTGTGTTTGTGCTTACGTATTGTTGGCAAGTCTTTATGCTGTTAACTGTAGGATTTTAAGGTGAACGTTCTACTTAAAGATGCTGTTTTGTAATTAAAATTATTTAAAACTGGATTGTGTAGCAATTTTTGATTGCAGAAAGAACTTTTGTTAGGTTTAATATAAATTAATATTCAATGTTTGGGGCTCTCAATAATTATTTATTTTTGGCTGAGTCAAGATCCCTTCAGTCCTAGTATATCGATGGAATAGTTTTCAGCTGCATGCTTCCTAACGTAAATTCAGATCATGGAAGGGATGTGAGGCATACACCTATGCAGGATTTGAACCACCACCTTTAGAATTCTGAGCCAGGGTTCCAATTGTAAAAATAAAAGTTTCTGTAAACTTACATTCCAAAAATAAAATATTAACTAGACATACCGTATAAATTACGGTGAAATGCATTTAACAATATTTAAAATACCAGAAATGACCGTAAAAATTGCCGCGTTATGCGGTGAAAAACATTAAAAACACAAGACATGACCGTGGAAAATGAATGTGAAATACACTAAAAGGCATTAAAAAACGAGACATGACCGTATAGATTACGGTGAAATACATTCAAACTATTAAAGAATACGAGATATGACAGTATAAATCAAGGTAAAATACATTCATAAACCATAAAAATACGAGACCTGACCGTAGAAATTACGGCAAAATACATTCAAAACATCAAAAAATGAGTATCGTGACCGTATAATTTGCGGTAAAATACATTCGAAAATATTGAAGTATACGAGATATGACACTATAAATTACGGTAAAATACGTTCAAAAGCCATAAAAGAACGAAAGCTGACCGTAAAAATTACGGTAAAAAACATTCCAAAATATCAAAAATAAGAGATGTGACCGTAAAAAATTACGGTGAATTACGGTCAGAATAACTTCTTTTACCGTAAACTTTTACGGTCATATGAACGTAACTATTACGGTCTAGAACAAAGTACTGTCCGCCGTAATTTTACGGTAATTTCCTGTGTACAAAGCTGCCAGGAAATGACCGTAAAAATACGGTGAGATTTCTAACAGTGTTGGTTGAAACCAAAACTTTTCATTGTCCAAAAAATAAGTATTAACTGCGATTTTACATAGAAGAATTTGCACAAAACTGAACAAAGCAGGTGTCTCGTCTTCGTCGGCATCAACTTCTCAGCATGTTCCTCCATGACTGCCAGTGTCCACGCTTCGACTTTTCTAAGCATACGCCTTCTTCCCACCATTTGTGGAAGTCGGAATACCAATGTACGTAACTCCCGTCGTCATTCGCATGTAGAAGCGCACACAGACGACACCAAGGTTGTGTTGATATAAACGTTCCAGCTTTCTTCCAACGAAAATATTCATTATAGCGTGTATCGTTTTTATCGAGAAGATGAAGGTAATCAGCCAGTTGTTTCGGACTCTCAAAGTCGTCGACGTGAATGTAGGATCCGGGCGGAGCCAGGGCTTTGTAATCGTCTGGATGCGCCCCAAGAACAATCGGAAGTACGTCATTTCTACGGATTTCATAAGAACAGTTAATCGTCAACTTCGTTCTTATAACTTGAATTGTCTGCACGCAGAGTCTAAAAAGGGAATCGCTATATGTATAGGGCCTACAAGGTATAGCCTATGCACTCGTTTGGAAGTATAGCCTATGCACTTGTTTGGAAGCAAATGAATAGATAATGAGTTCACGTCGTTGGAGGTTGCAGGGAGGGAGTCGCAATTCAGCAGGATTTTCTTATTTACAAACAGCAGCCACCATTGGTGCCCACCAATAGCCATGAATAGCCACTTATTATTATTATTATATTATATCCAGGTCTTTTGTTGAAAACTCATAAGACCTGCGCTGTAGCCTGTAGCTAGGGCTCGTCAACTTGTCTAGTAAGTTGTTCCTTTTGCAATTTCCTCAAATTTCTACAGATTCGCGAATTTCCGTTGAAGGTAGGCATAGTTGTAGGCCTACATACTCTTGTACATCTTGAAAAACGTTCAACTGCACTTGTACGACTAAATTTTGTTCCCCAGTTTGATAGGGGTTTGCAAAATATAAGAAAGCATAGTCGCCTGTACGATATTTCCAGTTTTGACAAACACTAGGCCTATACTCTGAAGACGACTCCGCTCTTTCCAGCGCATACCTCCTAAGTATCACACCCGTCACGACCTCTCCTTTCTCGAAAGTTCACTCCATGAAATATGTGAAGTTGCGAACCAGGCAACACGATCTTACCCTACATAGAATTGGTGCCCTTGACAAGATAAATTTTAATATCAGAATATTATATAGCTTTGCGTAAATGTTTCTTTTTCATTTCTTTTTGCAATGTGCGGCGCGTTTGCTGGTAGTCTAAGGCCTAAAGATTACTCTTACCTACTTACTTTCTCTTGGAAAGTGTAGGCTATCTGTAGGGCCTACAAGAAACTGAAGTTCGTATTGTTTGCATAATAGAATAATCTTCAGCGCTGGGCTGCCCGGTCTGGTTAGGCAAACAACTTCAATACATTAACTTAAAGGCGCACTATATTTTACGACATCATTCTTCCACATCATGCAACCTATTTTTTTTAGTCTGGACGTACAATTTTTAAATGTTTTGACCTGTTTTCCCAACCATTGACATTCAGTCTTCAGTTGATTGGCATGCCAGATTATACCAAAGACTATATATACTTGCTTCAAACTCCAAGCCTTTATATTCAAAAAATAATTTATATGTTCGTCAGCATGGCCGTCTCACCCTCTCTCCAATCTACCCTATTAATAACTAGAAAAAGACCGCGTGTATTGATTTAATTGTACTGTTTAGGCTAATCGATGTCCGACATTGCGAGGCCAGATTATTGGACAGCCTCTGGAAAGTCAAGAGAAAGTAGGACCTTCACATGATGTTGCGACCAGACCACGCGTGGGTTTGGTCCTCAAAATGCGTTGGCAAGATAAGTTCATTGCTAACATAATATAGATTGACAGACATAAAAAGATCATGAGCGTGGGATCATTGAAATCAGAAATTAGAACCATCTGCAGTAAGTCGATCAATTTAAGAAGTTTGGAGAAGGAATAAACCTGAAAAAGACATTGAACAATGAACATAGCCCATCGCTGCTTGAAGATCGACTTTCTTATTCCATCGAAAGCCCTTCTCAAGCCAGGCACTTATGGTTATGATGTCCAAAATTGGAGATGTCCTCATGCCTGACGTCTGGTAAAAAATATGGTTGCTATTTATACCGATCAGAATTTCTTTCCGGTTGTTTTGTTAAAATGGCGCAAACGGACTGCGATAATGCTAATAAATTTCTAACATGAAACAGTTTTTAAGATGGGTCTACCTGTACTCATACTTTCACTTTAGAACCAAGTAGCGTATACTCGTACTTGCAACCGAAATGCGTTTAGTGAACCCTCCGAAGGCAGAACCTATACTTACTGCAAAGCATTGTGAAAGAACTTTTCTGTAATGTAGTCTTTGCAGCAGTTATTCTCAAATGAAAGATAGAATTTGTATTCTTTCCTCAGTATCTGAAAACATGTTGCCGTTTCATTTTGGGGGCACTTTAATTTTCCGCAGCGACCATAGATGTCGACTTGAATGTGCTTGGACAATTCGTTGGCGTAATTACCTCGTCCGCTATGCGTTGCATAGTCGCAATTACTAACGAACCAGGCAACGTGCTTTGTTTTTCCAGCAGCGTAATTGACTCCGCCATTTAACGGGTAATCCTCTATTCGAGTGAAATTTGGAAATGTCTCAAATTTTCCATACGGCAACGGTATGGTCGAGTCTCTTCGGTAGAATATCGTCCAGTTGATCAGATTTCCTAGACCATAAGAATCAAAAATTTCCATCTCAGAAATAAGTGGGGGAGGTTCCCCTCCACTTATGATCCACACCTGATTCTTCGACTTCGGTAGTAATTTTCTCAACGTGGAGGTCTGGAAACCTAGAAGGTAAATTGCATCAGCTATCTTCACGTCCTTCTGCTTTCTTGTGATGCTACAAGCATCTATTGGGCATTTCTGTGATGTAAAAGTATACTGACCTTCGGGCGACGGAATTCCATAGTTTTCATGGGGCACCTGATAAATTAACTTTAGCTTTGTTGTGTTCACTATATTGTACTTTTTCAAATAATTCATCAGCCAGATTTGATGCGAAATTCGGTCACTCGTCCCGTTTTGTTGCATCAACCAAAAAGAAACGTTACCAACATTTGTCTTATTTTCATAAACTGTCCATTCCAGAGGTAATGAGCTTTCGTAATAGAGACGAACAGATAACCGTTTAAGTAGAAGACACTCAAAGATAACAATGAAGACAATTGTGATGACTGTCAGAATCCCGACCATGCGACATGCTTGAAATTTCATTCCTCTTTAGAAATGGGAACAACGTAACCATGTAGACTACAAATATTATGATTATGCCTAACCGATTGTTCTTACAAAATATGCTTAATATAGCCTACTATTTTATGTTCTTTCGCATCGCTTTAAAGGTATTTTATCTATATTCAATTAATTCATACAGAAATATTTGCCAGAGCAGTCATGTGCTTACAAGTTCTAGAGCTCTGTCAGACGCTGTTCGAAGGGTCGAGGATACGATGGACTATTTCGCGGCCTAATCTCTGTTACTACAGAGCCACAAAGGTGACTGGTAGGCCTACGCTGGATTGTAAAATTATAATTAAGTCGAGAGAATTATATTCCGTTTCCCGCTGAACAAGATACGTTTGCGAGATAGCAATTTCAGCAGCTTTACTTAACTAGCCCCTACGTATAGTGAAAACGCGAAAACGCGTTGAGGACCTAATATAGTTGCAAATAGATCTATTATGTAGGCCTACGATCACTTTGAAGGTCACAAACTGTCACATTAGCGGTTCAGTACACAAAATCATACTCGGGTGTTTGCCTAAATTCTCATAGAAGTTGGCGCAAGCCTGGAGGAAACCTATAAGTGCATCAGATTTCACATAGGCCTGCGCCTGCTCTTCTTCGGACTTTCAAACTGTATAGGGCCTAACTTGAACGGTAAGAGGTATTTCAGGTAAAATCGTGTGTATTTCACTTGAGAGATTCTCTTAACATTTCTACTCTACTACACAATTCACACTCAAGAGAACAGCATATTCTACAATGTCTTCTGCAAAGTGCACACTTTCTGTCAGACAACACACTGTGTTGAGCCCAGGATCTGCCTCTTTACCTTTATGCATATATAGTTTATCTGGCAATTGGCGATCGTTCGTACCATTTTGACCCGCATGACATAATTTGCCAGTGTCACGGAATAAAATCTCCCTCGAACAAAACAGTCTCGAACAACCGCCATTGGTATGTGCCATCTATATATTTTTTTAGGCCTATGTACGCAAAAACCATGATATTTCCGACCCCTCACCTCTGCTGCAACTCGTACATTTTGCGTACGTAGGCCTACAAACAAGCATCGATCGAAAAATCGTCGACTCGATCGACTTGCAAGTCGAGTTGATTGTGAGTCTTGCCAAGTCGAGTCGATCGAAAAATCGTCGACTCGATCGACTTGCAAGTCGAGTCGATCGTCAGTCTTGCTAAGTTGAGTCGATCGTTGTTTCATCGACACGACACGACTTAGAAATATTTTACTTATAGGTCTAATTTTCTGAAGTCTCAAAGTGCACATGGTATAATGACGTAATTTAGTTTTAGCACACAAGTGCAGCTAATGAAACTCTTCTCAGCTGGCGATTTCGTGTTAGTGGAACTGTTAAAGTTGACTACAGACGTAGGCTACGTTTTCGATTTGAGTTGAACGAGTACAGCGGCGGATACAGCAATTTTGGAAGGGGCCAAAAAAAAATTATCTTGGGCCGACAAAAAATTTTTTTGGTCTTCCGCCGAAAAATTATTTTGTTAGTCTTTCGCCCAAAAACTTCTAAAAACCCGTGACAACTCCGGTTATTTAAAATCTGATGACCTTTTTAGTCGTGTGCTACTTTCTCTCTCACCTTCCTGCTCCCGTTGCGTTGATTTACAGCTTCTTGAAACCTGATGGGGTGATGGGTCACGTCCTATGTAAATCTCTGAATGGGGTATAGAGGCATGGCCGGATTGCCCCCCTCTTGGACCCGCTCCTGAATTTGCATGGTACAGATCTACTATTATAGGCCTATTACAGATGTGCATCTTGAGAATATAAACAAGGCCTATTGTGGCGTCACTTCGATTATTATGCAGATCTACCAGTATATATATATATATATATATATATATATATATATATATATATATATATATATATATATTATGTTCAATTTGCGAATATAAGGCGGGGCCTTTTATGACGTCACTTCGATCATGATACAATTCTACTATTAAATAAATTCACTGAGAAAACGAAATTAGTTCTGTTGTGGCCTCATTTCGATTATGATACAGATCTGCTGTCATATTATTTCATTTTCATAATATACAAAACTGGGGCTGTTTAAACGCAACATCTGTCTGATTATGGAACAAATCTATTATTATACGTTCAGTTTGAGAATACAAAACTATGCCCATCATGATACAGACCTACTATTAAAGAAGTTCATTTTGAGAATAAACTAGACCTATTGTGACTAACTTCGACTATGATACAGATCTATAATTATAGAAGTACATTTTGAGAGTATAATCTATAGGCCTATTGTGACGTCACTTCGATTATTACATAGATCTACCGTAATAATTAATTATTGAAGTTCATTTACAGAATCTAAAACGAGGCCTATATTGTGACGTCGTTACGATTATTTTGCAAATCTCCTATATTTTTCATTAAGAATACGAAATTAGGCTTATTGTTACGTCACACAGATTATGACACAGATCCACTATCGTATAATTTAATTTTGAGATCATATAACTGCAGAGAAGAAAGGAGAAGGCGTCAGTGATTCACTGACGTCTTCTCCTTTTTAACTTACGAAGCTGTGTATACGTGATTTAACGGTGATTAGCTTAACTTTGGTTAGATTAGAATAATTAGATTAAAGCTGATGTATTAGTTGCACATCGTGTTACACTCTTGCCGAGGAGATGAAAGGTCGTTTACTTTGGATTTAACATAATATTTTCATCGACTATTGTAACACAGGAACAGTTCGTACAATCAGCAAGTAAGCCTTAAAACGATTATGGCCTATAATATTATAGGCTGCATTTGGAAGCAAGATGCTTCAACACGGACATCAACGATCGATCGTGTTTTATTAAGTGCTACTGCAACTGTCTAAGAGGCACAGGTTTATATATTTTCAGGCGAATTCGTAGCCTATATATATATTTATCATGATTATATTGTATAAAAATATTATTTACAAGAACTATATCAGTGGCGTAGCCAGGACTTTGTGAGGTTTTTTTTGGGGGGGGTTATGGCCTGGCCGGATGCCCTTTCTGACACCAACCCAATAGTATTACAGTAAATAAAATGGAAATAAAGTAACAAAGGGAATAAAGTAAGAAAAACAATTGTTACTACAAGCAATTGTTTTTCTGATTTAAGTGGATAAGTGACCTTTTTAAAACTTTTTCCTAAGCCAATGGGGGTTTAACACCTGAAAAAACCTTGGCTACGCCACTGGCCTATATATGTATGTATATATATAATAGTTTTGATACAATATAATTTATATTCAAATTCGTCTGGAAATGCGTAAATTCTTTTTACTTTTCATCCTTTCTTTGCAAAAAACCCATTCAAATCAAAGACTAATAGACCAATTGAGAGCATTTCTGTTTGTCTGCATGAGCGTCATCGTTTATTTCTCCACGACTGCCATTGCCCAGATTTCGGAATTTCCAAACACACGCCCTCCTCCCACCATTTGTAGAAGTTGGGATACCAGTGAACATAGCTTCGGTCGTTGTTCGCATGTAAAAGAGCACAAAGACGACACCAGTGAGATTCTGAAGAAAACGTTCCAGTTTTCTTCCAACGAAAATATTCGTTGTAGAGTGTATCGTTTTTATCGAGAAGATGAAGATAATCAGCCAGTTGCTTTGGACTCTCAAAGTCGTCGACGTGAATGTAGGATCCGGGCGGAGCCAGGGCTTTGTAATCGTCTGGATGCGCTCCGAGTGCAACTGGTATGATGTCATTGCTGTTAATATAATTAAGTTACAATAGATGCAGAAAAGCGAGAAAACAATGCACGGAGCAAAAGATCATTAATTTTCTACCCTATTGTCATCAACGCACGCTAATTGACAAGACTAACAGATCAATAACCTTAAAAATTGGTTCATTGCCGACTTCCAGTGAAGTTTGTCGCCCATGGTTCTGGTTGCGGAGCCGAAACGAGGTTATCCATCTTTAGTTCCTCCATGCATTCATCCACTTATTCTTCATTACTGTTTACACCTCCGGCTGCTTATTGTACAGTTCTGGGTATATTCTGCACTATCTGCAGATCCACATGTCTACAATATTGTCACTATTGGACTTAGAAAGTCGTTTGTATACACTATACACGTAGGCCCACACGTGTTTTCTATATTATAGCTTAGGCCTAATTTATTAATTGTACAAGAAACTGTTTCTGCTTATCGTTAACGTTGAATTGAAATTCTATGTAAGGTCAACATCACATTCAGCATTGTCAACAACAATGGCCAAGTTATTAACAAACTCGCATGCAATCTCATAGACCTGCTAATGCCTGTCGGGTTACACTTCAGCACGAGGCATTTAACATTCGCATGAAGGGCTTTTGTAGGCCTATAGGCTACGTGCGAATTCGGAATTATCGGCAGTTTGAATTAAGAGTTGTTTCACTTAAATAGAATAAAAGAATCAGATTCTCATGCTTGACAATCTATTCTCAAGGAAATATATATTGTCAAGCATGTGATAAAATTGTGATTTTTGATAGTCTTGGTCTTGAGGTTTAAAGCCATGGTCTTGAAACGAAAGTTCTTGATCTTCAGACCACTGAGGTTCAATGTCTTGACCTTGGTCTTGGTCTTGCGGTTTCAGGTCTTAACAACAAGGCTGCATGACGATAGAAACTTTGAATGTTCAGCTGGGGAATGTCCTACGACTATGAAATGCATTGTGCTGATGACGCATTAACACCGATAGTCTTTAGTCACATCCTAGCATTTTTGTGTATGAGTTTGCCAACTATGGTAAGATGGAAAATTACCAACTCATCTTACAAAATACATTAACTGGAATTTCGCCTGAATGTTGCCAAAAACGTAGACCTACTTACTGCAAGGCACTGCTGAAGAACTTTTCTGTAACGTAGTCTTTACAGCAATTGTTCTCAAACGCCAGATAGAATTTGTAGTCCTTTCTCAGCATCTGAAGACATTCACCCATTTGGTTTCTTGGACATTTTAATTTCCCGCAGCGACCATAGATGTCGACTTGAATGTGCTTGGACAATTCAGCGGCATAGTTACCTCGACCGCTATGCGTTCCAAAGTCACAATTACTAACGAACCAGGCAACGTGCTTTGTTTTTCCAGCAGCGTGATTGACTCCGTCATTCAACGGATAATCTTCAATCCGAGTGAAATTCGGAAACGTCTCAAACTGTCCGTAAGGTATTGGTATAGTTGAGTCTCTTCGGTAGAATACCGTCCAGTTGATTAAGTTGCCAAGACCGTGAGAGTCAAAAATGCTCATTCGAGAATTAAGTGGGGGTGATTCTCCTCCAATGACGACCCACACCTGATTCATCGACTTTGGTAGTAACTTCTTCAACATGGACGTGTGGAGACCTTCGAGGTAAACTGCATCAGCCTTCCTGACGGCCCTCCGTTTCCTTGTGATTTCACAAGCATTTACTGGACAGTCTTTAAAAACATGTTGACCTTGAGGTTGGGGACTTCCATAGTTTTCATGCGGCACATGATAGATGAGTTTCTGCTTTGTTGTGTTCACTCGACTGTATTTATTCAAAAACGTCCGAAGCCAGACCTGTACCGAAATTCGATCAATCGTCTCGTTTATTCGCGTCCACCAAACGGACTCGTTTTCCGCAGCCGTCGTCTTATTCCGCAAATATGTATATTCTAGAACCGTTGTGTTCTGAAAATACGTGTACTTTATGAACTCTGAGGAGTATTCAGAGTCCCAATGAAATGATAAGGGTTCAGATGTAAACAACTCGTAGGCAACGACGAGTAGAAGTGTAAAGATAACACAGATACCAAATAATTTATCCTTGCGGAGACTCATTTTCTTTGGAAAAAAACCCCGAGATCTGTCTTCGCTCAACAGATAGAACTCCGTATACATGATATTCGTATAAACGTAGTAAGCCTATACGTGACTTCACAAAACTCCTACTTACTATAACCTTCGCATTCATCAATTCTTCATCAATTCGTCCTTTCTCTATTGACAACGGCTAATGTTCACCGATATCAATTCGGTAGAGTCTTATAAGATTTTGAACAATTCACTCAATATGCAGCCTTAATGCTGGCTATAATAGGCCACACTGCTCATTCGGTATCCTGGATTGAACGAACGGTTAGGCTATTACTTTAACATCCAACACGCATTTGAGTCCAGTTTCAACATCATCCTCTTTCAAGCATACACTGTATACGGCAGATAAAAATCATTTGACGACGGAAGTATATAATTATATATAGCAGCTATAGCACTGGGTTGAATACCTGTACGTGTCGACACTCTATAGCTGCACACAATACTGGCGTTAGGCCTGTACAATGTAGCCTGCTTGACGTCCCGCGTTTTGTTATTCATAGGTCGACTGCTAATGTACCGTATATTCGAAACAGACGCATTGGCATGTAGTCCTATTAACTTTGCATTTCAGGCCACGTCGATTGTGTTAGACCTATTAACTCATTGATAATGGCATTGCCAGCCGTTGGCTGTACTATTCATATCTTGACTAGTATTCGACCCAACTGTCGTTTCCTATCTATGCCTTCATGACCGTTTTATCTAAGAGTGTTTTTCTCTGAGTCTGAGGAGTAGAGAAGCGTACACAGGCAAACTAATGGCTACGTGCACCTTATAGGCTACATGCGCCGATTTCTTATTTCAAGAGCCATGCAAAGGTTCTTCTCGCTGCTGCTTCTATATTGTGCAATTTCTTCTTATGACCTCGTAATCGCAATCTCCACATGTATAAGTCACTTGAAAGACAAGCGCAGGGCACCAGCTTATTCACGAGCTCTGTGTCTAGTCAGAAGGGTTGTCCGAAAGATAAATCCGAAGGAGGTCGTAGTCCGTTCTAACAGGACGACGACAAACCTGAACACAGACTCATGTGCTGTGCTTTTAGCATTAGTGAAACTGATAGCAAACTACATGCATGTAATTTTATTACTGCTTGTAGGCCTAATTTTATTACTGCGAAACACATTATTTTCACTAGTATCTCCTATTGGAAAACTAGTTTGGTAGATACTTGTCCACGTTATATATTATTTACCATAACCTTATATACAGTAGCAGGTTGTTCGACAGCTCCCTAGTTTATCAACCCAAAGACCGAAAGCTCATTATAGCGGTTGTAATAGAGTAATATTTTAAGATTGTTTGCAAAGGCATCATCTTGCAAACTAATTATAAAGCAACGGTAGACTGTCGGTAGCTGCGTATACGCTCAGACTTGAGATGGGAAGACACATCAGCTTTCACTTGCAGATGCTGTGAGAATGAATGAGTCGATTATAAAATTAAATGCGTAACGCTAATTGCTTGTTTGATTTTTGTGGTTAGTTTCCGTTCTTTTCCTAGATATAGATCTGTATTTCGATTAAAAATTTAATCGTAATTAATCGACCGATTATAGTCAATATATAGGTTAATCGCATCTTAATTGAGTGTGAGAATAACCAGCATTCTCAGTTATTTGGATTGCAAGTTATAATAAAAAATATAGACGGTATTAATTTTCATTCCCCGAAAGAGATGACAAGGAGTTGGGAGAATCATTGAGCAGGAGATGTTTGGATTTCCATTCAGCAGTTCAGTTGTGAAGCGGAAAAGTTCAGGGATCTTCCGCATAAGTCGAACGCTGGATTTGTGTCAACTTGTGTTTGTGGTTTCGTCGAGTCATGCACGATTGACAGTGGAGCAGCCTATACCCTTATTCCTTACATAGGCGCACGAGCCGGGGGTCCAGTGGGGCAAATGCCCCTCACTTCCAATTTCGGGTAGACTGTTTTTCGGGCAAGCAGACCCGAGAAATGACTAAAAAAAGGTCGTCAACTTTTTTCTGGGAAAAAGTAGTATTTTCCACGAGATTTCAGGATTTATTTTTCGGGCAGAAGTTAAATCTTCTGCTGAAATCTCCCGTAGGGACTACGGCTATGGTTCCTTAGCAGGCGCTATGGCATCTGAGAGTTTGCGTGTCAGGATATCGAAACACCAGGATCCGTGTTTCTCTTCTCTAATAAGTTGAAATTGTTTAATTTTCAACTCGATCCTACATTTCTTGCAGGACAGTGTTTGAAGTGTCCAACAGCTCTTGCTAGACTATTCACATTCACAATTTCACATAGAGCCGAAGGTTACGCGCTGTGCATGCTGGCAACGGATGCGCCCTCTCACTCCCGGCATGGCACAGGCCTTCGCAGAACAGGTTGGTCTAACACTGAGAGTAGGCGTCGCATTTCTTGCATTGTCGCAAGAATGAAAGAACCTTGCATTGTCCGTCCCAACTGTCAACTGTTGTTAGTTACTACATATGTCATATGACATCATCACCCTCACCCCCCCCCCCGCTGATATCAGCCTGATTTGGTGTAGCCTACTCGACGAAGGTAACAGAAATGTATCGTCTTGATCCTAAAACCCTATATTGGCCCATCGTTCTTGGCCCCATCGCTCAAGCTGTTTCACACATCCGAAAAACACTCAGGGTAACCCAGGATTATAGCGACTATCTGACCCATGCTGCAAGCTCAGCAATTCTGCTCGTCTTGCCTTCGTACAAAGATCAATTCAATCCATTCCTCATCTGGAAATTCTCTTCTAACCTGCAGGTCACTCTGGTTGACCCTCTCTAGACCTCGTCGTTCTCGTTGCACCACGTCTATAGGCACAACGCGCTACACACGTGACCATGGCAGTTGCATGAGCAGGACTATCTATAGTTCCTAACTATTTGCCTTGCTATTTGAAACATAACTTCCGAGCTTAGCGAATATTGACATATGATTAACGGTGTTTTTTTACTGAATGGCTGTTTGTTCATGTGTGAGCAATTAGGCAGTAGGCCGATACACCAGTGGTCTCAAGCTCAAATCAGCACGTGGGCCACATTTGGAAATTTACAGAGCTCGCGGACCGCAACACAATAATATAATATATAATTCACGACGTGGAATTAATTATTGCAGCATAGCATACAATTCTGTATTAATGATAGGCATACAACCATGTAAATTTGCATAATATTATATTTTTCAGTTTGACTATAATTATGGTCGCCATATAAAAAGTTGAGCCACAATAATGTGAAGTAGAACTGCAAACTCGGTTTTAACCAATTTTCTTTTTAAAACCCCCAAACCAGATGTCTTTCGCTGGCCGCATTAATCGGGTCCACGGGCCGCGTGTGGCCCGCGGGCCGCATGTTTGAGACCCCTGCGATACACCACGTTGGTTTATCATTAGATAAATTATCATCTGCTCATTATCATCTGCTCATTAGATTGTTAGCGAGTTGATGATCCGTGTACGTTATCAATCCGGAGGAGTGTACGACGGTGCACCCAAAGAGGATGACTTGGAGAGTCGATATATATATATATATATATATATATATATATATATATATATATATATTATACCTTATATATTATATATTATAATTATTTACTATATATTATGTATTATATGTTATATTATTTAATATATATTATTTACTATATTATTATTATATAAATATATGTTATATATATTATATAAATATATAAACCCTTATATTGTATATGCCTCTTGTCGAAGTAGAAGGTTCGACGCTTTGTTCTGAACGGATAGAGAATGAATGGTGTGGTTAAGGAGCATGGCAATTACACTCGGACCGCTCGAAAATCAGAAGATCATCAATTCATCATGCATGGACTAGCATGAGATTGATTCCAGATAACCTCGAAAGGGTCGACGGAGTATTCCATTCGCTAGGTGGCTTTGGCAAGATAAAAATTAATGAGCGTAGCATGACAGATTGGCACATTTCATGGCCATAGATACACGCTCAAATTCGACTCATGTAATAACCTGTGATCATCCGTTCATACTGTCATGACTTGCAATCATATTCTCTCGGTTGGGTCTGTGGTCTCATGACGAGGTGTCGCTTGGTCCCAGTTCCGGATGGCCTGCATCCACCGGGCTCCGTCTCGACTCATTCTAGGCTCTACCAGTTGCTCAAGACCTATCTATTTAGCCGTGGCTGGGATGGGAGCGCCTCTGAGTAAGCTTCTTGAAGGGGCGCTATATAAGTTTTCGGAATGAATGAATGAATGAATTTTGTACATCATCTATGGACCGCGACTTCTATCTTGAGTCACTCCGTGCAGAAAACACGTCGTATTGCAATGGGTCAGAGTTGCGCAGATGTCGTACAAGGCTTACCAGGTGCATGCGTGGGACGCAGTGGTGTAGCGGTCTATTTTAATAGCAATTACGATTTCTATGGCGCCGTAAAACAGCAAGTTACAAAGGCGCCTCACGTACTATACTAAACAGCAGGATAGGCCTTACAAAATAAGTAAATATCCAGTCCAGATTTAAAGGAGTCAACTGAGTCAGCCGCTCGCAGGGCGGTAGGAAGGCTGTTCCCGCATCTGGGGTTGGCCACTGAGAAAGCGCAGTCATCAAAGCGTACACGAATTGCTTCTTTTGTGCCTGTAGTTTACAATCCCCTCAAGCCAATGCGTATACCGACATTGGACAAAGCTGCACTTTTGTCTGTGAGGACTGAGGATCAAGGCAACTGAAAACCACCTTAGGGGGTCACCTATATATCATGTAGGCAAGCAATTCTCTTTTCATATACCGCATTGCCTTTTTGCGCCTCATACGTTTTGTGGGCCCCCTTCCCATGTGTAGGCTACCTATACAACTAAGATTCGCAACTCCTTTTTACAAAAGTTATTGACTAAAGTCATAGTCATCTATTAAACAGTTATTTTACGTATATATCAAACAGTTAGTCTATAAATAGGCTGATGTGAACGTTACAAGCCTAGACATTCAATTTGTATGGTATGTAGTCACACTGTAGTATACGTACACAATTGTAGAAACCTTTCCCCTTGCTATACGCGTGCACTCGTACGCAAAATTGCCTAAACCCGATCACCCTTTCCCTCTGGTTGCAAGCGTGGTATATGGGTGGCCCCCAGTTACTACTCATCTCATCATCGGGAGAAATAAAGCCAAAAGGTCTACTTAAAAGCCAAAAGACCTACTTTAAACTTAAAGCCAAAAGACTTACTTTCACGCAAAGAACTCGTCACCATACATGTACATACACCGCATAATTATCTACATTGCCAGTGCCACCTCAGCTGTGTGAGCCGAACCGAAGTTGTTTTGGGTACATGGAGGAAGTTAAACCACGTCAGCTTGAATTAATTCATTTGGCTGGGCAGCCGGTGTCACGGAATATTCTATCCCCCTTAAAATTACCTGTAGGATGGAATATATCGGGTATAGAGTATCCGTATCCAATTTTTGAAAAATGAGTATAATTGAAAAATGCATGATATAATCAAAATTTGAAGTGACTCCAATTGCTTTAAGTGTCCTAAGCAATGTCCAGAACAAGGCAATTCGAATTTAGTTAGTGACTCTAAGTGTTCTTAAGTGCTCTAGATGTTCTAAGTGCTCTAAAACTAAAGCAAACAAAATTAGAAGTAATATACATGTACCTGCTAGCGTTATTGTTCAAAACAATGCAAATGAAGGAAGTTAATTTGCAAAACTAAATACATGCGGAAGTTGCTTTTTCAACTTCTCGTCATCTGGGGGATACGATTATATTATCAGAGGTATACTATTTTTCATGACACCGGCAGCTGATCGCTTAGAGGGTTGACCCGGCAGACCTATGCGGTAGCTGCATTCTATATAGCTATGCCTTCTCGACCGTGCACACTGCGCAGTTCGCGACCTCGGACCGGTTGGACAAAGTGTTAACTTATATTTGCACCCGCTTTCGTCGCCTAAGTCGTGATTGCTATTATCAGCTGCGCCAGCTGTGCACTATACCGTTCAGCGTTCGCTCATTTACTCTCTGTTCTGCCACTACTGTACACTTCTTCATTTCTATCCAACTTGACTATTGCTCATCGCTACACGCCGACTTCGGATCTGGTCGGCTGGAGTGTCTGGACTGCATATACTACGCTACGCAGCCCTGCCAATGTATAGTGACTATAGGCATGTATTAACACTTTAAGTAATCTTGACGTAACTATATAAACACAATAATTATCAGAAACGGTTTTAGAACAAGTGACTAGCTTGATGATTTGATCAACGTCGCATTTTATTTCTCCATGACTGCCAATGTCCAGGCTTCGACTTTCCTAAACACATACCCTCCTCCCACCATTTGTGGAAGTCGGGGTACCAGTGTACGTAGCTTTCGTCGTCATTCGCATGTAGAAGAGCACACAGACGACACCAAACCGATATTGCAATGAACCTTCCAGTTTTCTTCCAGCGAAAATATTCGTTGTAGAGTGTATCGTTTTTATCGAGAAGATGAAGGTAATCAGCCAGATGCTTCGGACTCTCAAAGTCGTCGACGTGAATGTAGGATCCGGGTGGAGCCAGGGCTTTGTAATCGTCTGGATGCGCCCCAAGAACAATCGGTATGATATCAATCCTAAAGATATAATTAGATTTCGATACAGTTTAAACATGAAAATTTGCTGATGATTCCAACTTATTTCATTCTGATAAATCTATTGATACCCTATTCGACACTGTTAATTCTGAGCTTCACCGAGTCGTTGATTGGTTTCGATCAAATAAACTTACTCTAAATTTGGATAAAACCAACTACATCCTCTTCAGATCCCATAAGAAAAAATATCCCAATGAACTTCCTATTCTACTTATTGAAGGGACTCCTATCACCCAAGTAACATCCACAAAATTTTTGGGCGTATACATTGACCAGCATCTAAATTGGAAGGAACACATCAATAATATCTCTAGCAAAATTGCTAAGACTGTTGGTGTGCTATTTCGCTCATCTAAACTGATTCCTGTCTCTATCCGGTCTATGCTATACTATTCTCTTATTTATCCTTATTTAACCTACTGTAATTTAATTTGGACGTCTACTTACAAATCTAATTTTATCAGACTAGTCACCCTTCAAAAATATGCAATCCGTTTTATAGCTAATATTCCTCGCCGAGCCCACACCGCTCTGTATTTCAAGGAATTTGGATTATTAAAGATCGATCAAATTAGGCACTTGCAAATAGGAGAGTTTATGTACCGTTATAACCATGGCCTATTACCACTTGTATTTAATGATTTCTTTAACCTTACCTCTGATCGCCACTCTTATTCAACTAGAAAATTAACTGTTTATGACCTTCCCTACGCACATAATAATACTCGTCGATTCTCTATACAATATACTGGCTCCCAATGTTGGAACTCTCTCCCTACACATCTTCATTCCCTACCTAACACAAGATTATTTAAGCATAAACTTCGCCTTTATCTACTTAAAACACTTCCTGATATGTAATGGTTAAGGTTTCTGCTCAGTGGTTTCGCCAAGCCCTTAGTTAAGTCTTTAGTTAAGTCATTAGTTAAGAGTTGTTTTTCTCGTTATATACAGAAATGTCGATTGCTTAATTTGTTTTTCTCTCTTCCTCATCATTTTTTTATTCCTGCAATTGAATGTTCTGTCATGTTTTTTCTTTTATATTTTACATGAATTATGGGTGGCCCTATTAGCGGGATTTTACATCCCTTCTGGGTCTCCCCCTCTTCACCAAATTCATGTTAATGTATTATTCACTGCCATAATTGTATCATGTTTGTGTGTTGTTTTGGTTGAGGAAAAAAAAAATTTCAATCGGAAATTAGTGTGACGTCATGGCGCACCTTTGGCATGGTGCCATTTAAATAAGCAATGGCTGAGGAAATAATAATAATAATATAATCAACAGGTCCAGTAAGGCTGGCTCAGTTTAGTTTTGATCAGTGGTTGAAGTGGTTTGGGTGAGCAGTGGGAATGCCGAATGGGTGAGCATTGGGAATGCCGAATGTATGAGCAGTGAATACGCCCATGAAGAGTTTAATGGAATGCATTGTGTTTCCAGCGTCCCATGCGTTGTGAGCTGTGGTGGGTGGTAACGCAAGCATAGAATTTCGAGAGCAGTGCATGGGAACGCCGTTCCCTCGCGTTCCCACCCACTTTAAACCCTGGTTTTAATATGAATGATTCAGCATTAATGTGAAATTTTTCACCAGCATGAATCTGCTGTTGACTGAGCATCAAAAATGCTCACAGGAAGACCTGGCAAAATCGGGCAACGATATTCATTCATACTAACTGCAAGGCGTTGCTGAATAACTTCTCCGTAATGTAGTCTCTACAGCAGTTGTTTTCAAACGCCAGATAGAACTTGTAGTCTTTTTTCATCCTCAGAAGGCATCCGGGCATGTCTTCCTTAGGACACTTCAGTTTCCCACAGCGACCATAGATATCGATATCAATGTACTTCGTCAGCTCAGCGGCGTAGTTATCTCGTCCACTGTTGATTCCGTAATCGCAGTTACTAACGAACCATGCGACCTTCTTTGTCCTTCCAGCGGCGTAGTTGACACCGCCCGATAGACGATAGTCCTCTATCCGAGTGAAGTTTGGAAAGGTCTCGAACTTTCCGTATGGAATGGGAATGGTGGCGTCGCGTCGATAAACCATCGTCCAGTTGACTAGGTTTCCGAGAGCAACGGAATCGAACAATCTCATCTCTGACGTCAGCGGTGGTGGCTCCCTTCCAAATATGATCCACACCTGCTTCCTCGGCTTTGGCAGAAATGTTTTCAACATCGATGCCCCGAAGCTTTCAAGGTAGACAGCATCGGCGTTTTTCAGATCGTTCGGTCGCCGCGTGAGGCTGCAGGTCTGCACATGGCATTGTTCGGCCGTGAAGAGATGCTGACCCTCAGGCGACGGGTCTCCGTAGTTGATGTGAGGTACGTGGTAGATGAGCTTCAAATTCGACGCGTGAGATGATTTGCCCGACAAGTTCAAGCTAGCGACGAATTCCAGCTGATTCGAAATACGGTCGTTTGTTTCGACGGGTTCTCTTGGCCAGAGGTGGAGGGGTCGAGGACTGTTCCCGGGTGCCTCGACGAGACTTGAATTCGTTATCGTTCGGTTGTAGACCACTCGAATGCTGAGTATACGTTCAGTTTTCGTCGTCAGGAGGCCTACTCTTCTCACAGTGGCGATTTCGTACACGACGATCAACAATAGAGTACTCAGCATCATCACTTTCACCTGAGTACGTCTGTCGAACGCCATCTTAAGCCAGCGAATTTCAGCGATGAAAGACCTCACAGTTCCATACTCGCCTTAGATTTCCATGACACCCAGACACTGCTGTATGCTGCCAAAACATTGTGTACAGCCGTTAGCATGCGTTGACAGTTGGCCTACATATGGTCTGGCCACAGATATCTTCGTCGAAATGCGCGCATGTCTGTGGGCTGGCTGACTGTTCTGAACTTCAGTCTGCTATTGTAGCCTGCATATCACCTGCAAATATATCATCATTAGCACACATCGACTCATTCGACTCTGTCTCTGCGCTTCAGTGTATGGATGAGTCAAGCCTGAATATTCAGAGCCGTAATTATAGGCTACTAAAACTCGGAAAGTACTAAATCTTGTTTTCGCTTGCATTGAGAACACATTTATGTAGGAGTACAGTTATACTGCAATAGTTACATGTTGGTCCTTATAATTAATAAAATTTAATTATATGCGTATATGAGCAAATGTGCATGCATGCATTATATATATACATAGGCTACATAGGCTATATGTGTGTATAGTGCGTAATTCTTTAAGACACCGATATAATTATGTTCCGGGTAGACGTGGAGGTCTGGGGAAGGGACATATCCCCCTGGACAAAACCCGGACAAAACCCCAGGGTAGGACAAACATAGAACATATTGCGTATAAGTATAGTTATTCATATATAAAACCGCGGTCCTAAGTACTCCAGTTGGATTGATGAGAAGAATTCTTGCTAAATAGAAGCCGGATTGATACAAATTATTTTTTACTTAGGCTAACTGCATGGAAGCTGGAGTCAGTGGCGGCGCTAGGGGGGTTAGGGGAAGCCAAGCCACCCCAAAAAAGGCCATCCATTTTTTCCAATGTAAAAATAAAATATTTGGACTATGACCCCCTCTTTATACCCCACCAAATTAACCGCAAAGGTACGCACGAGATTTGACAGACAGTTTGGCGGATACGAAAAAGACCGTTTCCATGATTTCGACCAAATGACTAAAAAAAGGTCATCAGAAATTTTGACGGCAGAAATGAAAAATTTTCTTGAGATTTTCGCCGATGACTAAAAAAAGTCAGAAATATTTGCGGCCGAAAACGGAAAATTTTCTCCCGCCAATTCAGCCCCCCAAAACTGAAATCCTAGCGCCGCCACTGGCTGGAGTGATAGAACTGTTCTCGCTTAAATTGGAGCTGGATTGATGAAAATGTTCTTGCTTAAATTGGAGCTGGATTGATGAAAATAATTGTTATTTAAATAGAAGTTGGACTGAAAGGGGCAATTTTTACTATTTATAATAGAAGCTATACTGATGAAACGAATTTTTGCCTAAATGGAAGTTGGATTGATTACAAGGATTCATGCTGTCATAATTAACACCAACAAGTATTAGCTTCGGGGAACGGACATTTCCCCCTGGACATTTCCCCCCCCGGACATTCCCCCCCCCGGACATTTCCCCCCCCTGGACGTTTCCCCCCCTACCCTAGGACATTTCCCCCCCTGTATGCGGAAACCATTGCTTTTATCGTCTTCAACAATTTAAACCAGAATATTTTCATCAATCCAGCTCCAATTTAAGCAAAGAATATTTTAATCAATCCATCTTCCATTTAGGCAAGAATATTTTCATCAATCCAGCTCCAATTTAAGCAAGAATATTTTCATCAATCCAGCTCCAATTTAAGCAAAGAATATTTTCATCAATCCAGCTTCCATTTAAGCAAGAATATTTTCATCAATCCAGCTTCCATTTAAGCAAGAATATTTTCATCAATCCAGCTCCAATTTAAGCAAGAATATTTTCATCAATCCAGCTTCCATTTAAGCAAGAATATTTTCATCAATCCAGCTTCCATTTAAGCAAGAATATTTTCATCAATCCAGCTCCAATTTAAGCAAGAATATTTTCATCAATCCAGCTCCAATTTAAGCAAAGAATATTTTCATCAATCCAGCTTCCATTTAAGCAAGAATATTTTCATCAATCCAGCTCCAATTTAAACCAGAATATTTTCATCAATCCAGCTCCAATTTAAACCAGAATATTTTCATCAATCCAGCTCCAATTTAAGCAAAGTGGATTCCTTAGCATTTACTTCAAAGGAATCGTTGTAAAAGTTTCAGATTTCATTATAAAGGCCTAGGCGTAGGTCTAGAATTCATGGTAGGACTTGCATGGTCATTTGAGGTGGCATGCACAGAAGGGGGGGAAAATGTCCGGGGGGAAATGTCCTAGTCGAAATCAGGGGGGGAAACGTCCAGGGGGGAATTGTCCAGGGGGGGAAATGTCCGGGGGGGAAATGTCCAGGGGGGAAATGTCCTACACCCATTAGCTTCATATCGGAATGACTGAACGACACTAACCAGCTCTAAGTTCACGCCTGAATGACAATTACAGTTTACCCATATGACACCAACTAGTTGACACAGCACCGCGAACTGGACAATTAGCCTAAGTTTGGTTTGATCAATTATACCTACAGAAAGGGCTATTTACAGAGCAAGGGGCCAGAGGGTTAATGTCCGGGGGTTAATGTCCTAGGCTAAATCGGGAGATTTTTTCGGGGGTTTTATCCAGGGCGTTTTGTTCGGAATTTTGTCCAGGGGTTAATGTCCTACACTTGGAGGTCTACAGACGAAACAAGTAGGCCTAATTAACTCTCCATGACACAGCACCCTACATGTAGGCCTACTTCAACTCAAAGATTACAAGCAAACTAAGAACGATTGAAGATAAAATTGAATGACAACCAGTCAACTACATACTTATGATTTAAGCTCGTCAGGGTACGACATTATAATCGAGTGTACAACACACTTCAGGCTTGCGAGAATAGCTGGAAGATCAAGCGTTGCGGGCGTATGTGCACATGTGCGGTGTGCACCACTGCGCATGCACAGATGTAGGCCTAAGGACAGCACACATCAGACATTCGCAATGACGGCAAGATGGGGCACGGCTGTGCCTGTGCCTGCTTTTCGCGGTGCTGGACATCTTAGCTTCATCGCTGCGATGAATCTGTGCATGGATCACAAGTGCAAAGAATGAGCGTTGTTGGAATGAAACTATAGAAGCTATACATGTAAACAAATGAACCAACGAACCTATATGCACTTACATGCACGAACGAACAAATGTAAGAACGAATGCTTGTAACAATAGTTAAGTAAATTTGATGCATTCTAATGTTCACTGTTCATTGTCTTATTGTATTTCTCAATGATAATTAGGCCCCCCTACTTAGCGGGACTTGTCCCTTTTGGTGTGCCTATTTCTCCCATGTTGTTATTCCGCCTACGCTTTATGTGAGTTTGCTTAATTCTGATTATGTTTATATTTAATTACATGCAGTGTGTGATTTGTCAAAAAAGAAGTGTGGGGGTCGGCTTAATGTCCTTGTTTTGGGGGGGCCAAAATACGCCGCGGCGACTGCGGAGCATATCGGACTAGGGGGTCTGGGGGAGCGTCGTAAGCTCCCCCAGCGGAGTCCGGGGCGGAGCCCCGGCCGCTATTGATTTGGTGCAATCCAAAGCAAAATCTTCTATTGAAAGTGAATTGAATGAATTGAATAATATCACCTTTTTAAAGATCAGTTAACATGTTATTTATGTTAAAGGGTTTGAAGTTTTTCTGTTCGTTAACCCAGTAGTTTTCAAGTTTAATTAACTTGTCATTAGCAACTTTCATTGTAAACAAACACAGTACTGCATAAACTTGCTCTAAATTAGAAGTAAAATAATACAAAAACCACTCCCAATTGGACTTAAAATATGAGAAAAATAACAAAGTCCAATTGAAATTTTTGTTTTACTTTTTTTTTGTTTAACATGGAAAACACATAAACATGGAGCAAAGACATATGGGTATTCATTTGTAGTGCCATAGTGGCACTATAATATTCACTTATGTTGCACTATAGTTAGTACAACGCAAAGTGAGAATAATACTCAGCAGTCAGCAGACTCAGCACTCAAAATAATAAAACAATAGTAAGGTCCTAGGATGAACGAAGTGCTCGGAACTTCACAAGTCACAAGCTGTAACGCATCAACTAAATACTGTTCTTATAACAACTCACAAGAAATAACTTCAAATAAGAACTTTCTTAATAAGAAGATATTTGTGTTCCTATTGAGGACTAAAAACTGAAATAATTTCAAATGACAACAGAAACAAGAATCATCAATAACGAAGTGCAAATTATTTATGATAAACTAGTCATCATGCGAAAATTATTGAAATGAAATTGTCATGTATGATGTAGCCTAATTTGTGATGAACTCTAGCTAAGTGGTAGTGACTAGTCTTTAATCATGGCAAAAAGTTTATATCTTGGTCTAAGCTCATCAACATTCCTTTTCTTCCCTGTTGGTTTGTCGTTGGCACCATGCCTGCCTTTTTTGAACCAAGATAAGACATACTCGTGACACTTGAAAAATTGCACAGCAGGGCCATTAACAGCTATCATCAATAGAGCACTGACAGTTTCAGTTTTTAGCCGGTTTCTTGTGTCTGTGTGCTGCAGATTCATGGAACTAAAACCACGCTCGCAATCTGCACTGGAGATAGGATAAATGGACAGTTTTGTCAGCAATTGGACAACGTCACAACAGTACAACTTGAAACTTTGTGTCAACTGTGACCTGTCAAGTGTTGAACGAATGAGGAAATGAAACAAATAAGTCCTACTAACTGCTTGCAGTCCCCCTCTTGTGGCACTGGCCGCCCGCACTGCCAAAAGAGGGGGTCGAAATTGGACCCCCACACCTTTTTTTTGGAGGTGGAAGTGTGGGGGTCGGGCCATAGCAAAGAGGGGGTCCGACCCCCCCAACCCCCCCGGCAAATCACACTCTGATTACATGCATGTATGATTGTAATGGGTTCAATAAAAAAATGTCTATGTCTAACAATGGAACGCTATGCTCAATATGGCTATGGATGCCCTCTCTGTTTGGCTAGCATCAAACCTCCTGTTTCTCAACTGCCCTGCTACTGTTTAACGACCCTGCCATATCAATGATGATTAGTGTCGCCCTCCAACTTGATCCAGGCTTGGGACTGGCACTAGCAGAGTAGGCCTACAACCAGTGGCGGAGCTCTTCAACACGTTTCTCAACACTTCTAAGACCCAATTTATCTGGCTGGGCGGTGGTAGACGGCTGGAGGGCATTGACCGGTGTTTGGTCACTGAAACCTTCCCACGCATTAGGCCTATACTCTTCTTGATTCTGTCCGAGACATGGGGGATTATTTTTGACGAAAAGCCTACTTTTTCCTTACACATAAAATAATCAGCTTAATCGTATACTGCTATTGTCAGATTCCAGTTGTGGCTTGTTTCCCTCTCCTTGTCCCATAAAACTGCAGAATAACATATCCAAAATCGGACAAAATCGGACCATGGGATCGCCCCAAAAATGGGGAGGAATATAACGATTTTTCCTTATCCATGCCTTTATAACCAGCAGACTGGAGCACTGCTGCGTTGGCACCTCAACTATGCAGAGTCGTGCTTTCTCCATTGTTGACCCATCCACTTTTCAATGGACTTCCATTGGAGATGCGCCTACTCCCTAGAAATAATGCCAATACTTTATACAAGTTGCTGGAATCTAATTTATATTACCGTGGCGAGGCTGAGGGCGCTTCTGAGTGATGGGTATCCTGAAGGGGTGCAATGTAAATTTTTGAATGACTGAATGAATGAATTAAATGACAACGCAAGAGTAGGTTTCATCGGGTTTCGAATCCCATGGCAGTTAGCACTGTGATAGGCCTACATCCAGTTATGACCGTATACTATAGAAGACTATTAAGTCCCAAAGTGATGGCGACTAAACATTAAAAATCAATTTTCTTGTGCATTTGACTATGCAGCACGCTTGCATGATGCAACCAGAGAAGTTTTAGACGCCATAAGATCAATATTTACCGCAGTGATGTGCAGACAGTGAACGATTGACAATGTTGAGAAGAAAATCATTTCAGGTTGAACTAGCTATGCACCAGGTTGCGCGACTCTGTCTAGAAAATGTTACATGTATACATTGTATGCAGACCATAAATTATGATCAGACCTGCGTTCGCGCTGGACAATGGTTTCAGCATTTGAACGTAACCCACTTCAAGCTGGCAGGCACATTTCATGTAAACAGTAGTGCAAAACACATGCACTCCTAAAATGTCAAGCTTCTATGTCACAAACGTTGTCCTACCTTTTATCCCTTGTTATATCCTGTAGCATATACCCCTGTTAAAGGTCCATCCTATATCCATATTAAGCTTCTTCTCGAAGTAGGCTGTTTAAGGTACACTTCTCGTCTTTGGCTGGTCCTCATTCACAGAAGAATAGTCATATATATATATATATATATATTATATAAATATATAACTATATATCTATTATATAAATATATAATAGGCTAGCTCCTAGTTTTCACAAATCTGTTAGAGAGCCTATATCCTTCGTTCAAAGCTGTACTCGCCTGTGTCCTGTGTCCTGTGTATTTATGGCTATAACATAACGGTTTCACTTAGCAAATTATATGAACTAGTATATAGGCCGTTATCAGATTTCTGTTGCACTATGACTTCTATTGTAAGCCAACCACATCGAAAGCCCGACGGAGGCTGTGGCTGTATACAGCCATTCTGAGGTCGCTGGCTGATAACAACAAGATAGGCCTGAGTCTATATTATAGGCCTACAATGCCCTATATGTTACTTTCTGCTTCACAGTGACATGGTCGATTAATTGTTTGCCGTTAGACGGATCGGTTAGGCGAGCTCACGCTTAGCATACATTGCGTAGCAACGTCATCAGTCGGTGCTCATCTATATATACTCTAAGTTTGAAAGTTTGTCCTTTTGCGAGTGCATGTAGGCCTACGTATCTGTGGCGGGTGAAGCGAGGTAAGGCAGCGGTTCTCAACCTGTGGGTCGCGATCCCCACGGGGGTCGCCTGACGATTTGCCAGGGGTCGTCTGAGCCCTCAGAAACTTGCAAAAGATTAATAGCAATTTCAACGTTATCAACCACAATATAGCAACTTAAAATAAATTTCACTTATGTTTTTCCTCTGATTCATTCGTTAGTTTCCAGCAGCTAATTTCAATTTTGCCATTTCAGTTTTCAAATTTAAATTATACGCTTTTAAATTATCATTCTTCTAACAAATTAAACAATGTCTGGTTTGCTCAAAGAAACTATGCTGTCAGCTAGTGATGCCTATGTAACACACGGCGAAGACTTAGATTGTTCCCCGAAATGGGGTGGGGGACCTAGCTGCTTATATTCCCCAGATATTTCTAAAATATTTAATAACTTTCATCATACATTTCTACGGTGTTATACGCTGTATATCCATAATGAATTTTTTAAATGCCAGCTTTAAGAGCTATAATTACAATGTGCAAAAAATTAAACAAGGAGTAGGGGACATTTATTGAAATAGGAGGTCTTTCAGCACGGAAATTATATATAGGCTAATTATGAGAAATTTTCTTGCGACAACAGCTGAAAATGCAATCATTGCAGTGTAGATATTGAAACAATTTTGAACAATGGATGGGAGACACTTTTGAAGTCTTAAGCCACGACTGTCAGCAATGAAATGATGAGCAATTTCGTTAAAATTACAGCCTGAAATGCTGCCATTGTAGTGTGGAAATCTAAAAAATCAAACAATGGAGATGGGATGTCATTGTGCATTGTGCCTCTCAAACCTCTTTCCATTTCGGCGCAATCATAAACAACATAAGTAAAGTTTATGAAACTGATAGCCTCCCAAAAGAATCAGCTAGCCTATGCGACATTCAGATATAACTCTGCAGGAAACCATGACGAGGATTTACATGTAAGAGCTGATGACGCCAAGAAGATGCACTTGAGATGCGGATTTGCGAGATCCAACAGCATGACGTGGCATGCAGCTGTCGAAGCTTCACAAGCTGGATAGACTTTTGACTTTTGAAACTTCCACTTCAAACTAATGAATAGATATAGGCCTAGGCCAATATAGCTCTCAGAATCTCAAGAACCAGGAAACCCCATACAGTTTCCAACTAAAGCAGTGTTTGCTTTCTACGTATGAAGTGAGATGCATAGCCTAACGTTACATTGGACAATGATAACAAAAATGCAGTGTGAGGGGAAAGTCAATCAATTTTGTTGTTGGGGGTCGTCACAACTTCAGAAATGCTATCAAGGGGTCGCCACACTAAAAAGGTTGAGAACCGCTGAGGTAAGGCCTGGTATTGGCGGTGTGGGTCGAGCGGAAGCAGGGTGAGAATTGCCGCGGGATTGGGGTTCAACCCCCATATAGTCTTTTTAGAGCCTCTTAGTAAAGTCTGTTTTTCACACCCCAATTCCAAGTGGATAATGGTCCAACCCCCAATTATTTTCCCACAATTCTTACACTGGTTGGGGCGGGGCGGAACAAAAACCAAAACTTCTCGGACAGTGCCGGGTAGGCCTACCCCATCTACATGTACATAGAGTCATAAATAACGCAATGTGTTATAATAAACCTTTATGATAATAATAGTTATCAATGGCGTAACTTTGTCCCACCGGGGGTGGTGGTGGTTACCAATCATCTTCTTCATTCCCTCAATTTTTAAATTCCCCCCTTACCTCCGTCTTTTCAATGTCGTCTGCCATCCCTCCTTCCTCCATCCGCCGTATACTTTTTTCTATAGGCCCCCACACGGATCTAATATGATTTATCTGCTACGTTAGGGTTACACGTACATGTACATGTAGATAGCAAAGTTGGACCTACAAATTCAGGATTCTCTTTCACAGCACAATTTTTACTTTTCATGTAACCTTCATCATGCATGCACTGCCATGCAGTCTGCTTGGATGCGGTGTAACTTCTATAGTAATTGACAAACGAAGATGCATGCATAACGGTTGATTGTTGTTGCCTAAAAAACGCACTCTGTCATGTCGCAAAATTAGTTCAACACCATGTCAAAAGGTGGTAGGCTAGAACAAGTGACGGTCGCAAGTACTTTAACAAGTGGTGTAGATATGCATACAATGTCATACATAAATTGCAGCGTTACGCGGCATAGGCGCAACCACCCTATGGGACCCACGGGACGCGTCCCCCCAACTTCTGAGAAGCTTGGGACGGTCCGTTCCAACTTTTGCAATGCTCAAATTTGCGTCGGTTTCTGGAGCTCTGCCCCAGACCCCGCTGAGGGGCTTACGACGCTCCCTCATGCCCCTAATCGTTAGTAGGGGCTTCTTGCCTTCGGCAATCGCAGAATCGCGCGTTTCGCGCTCACTATTATTACTCCTATACTCAGAATTTACATTAGGTCCCCCAACTTTTAGGACGTGGTTGCGCCTATGCATCGTATTACATTTAGGCTACATTTGCAAATTGTGATAAGAATAATATACTTCACATCAGTCATGCTCATACGACGCCAATTTTCAACATCACGCAATCAACACCTCCTTTTTCTGCTCCTCCTGCTCCACCTCCTCCTCCTTTTCCTGCTCCTTCTCCTCTACACCTCCTCCTCCTTTTCCTGCTCCTCATCCTCCTGCTCCACCTCCTCCTCCCTTTCCTGCTCCTCCTCCTGTTCCATCTCCTCCTCCTTTTCCTCCGCCTCCTGCTCCACCTCCTCCTCCTTCTCCTCCTCCTCCTGCTCCACCTCCTCCTCCTCCTCCTCCTCCTGCTCCACCTCCTCCTCCTCCTTCTCCTCCTCCTGCTCCACCTCCTCATCCTTTTCCTGCTCCTCCTCCGGCTCCACCTCCTCCTCCGTTCTACGCTTTGCGTACTTCGTCCATCACGATCGCTTTGTTTAACTGTTTTGTACCCTGCGCGAAATACAAAGTGAGTCTTACAGCAGCAGCATAATGTTAATGATCCATGCATGTTGCATCTAATTTATACATGTATCTGCAGGCAGCTGTGCTGTAGAGGGGTAATCAAATTTAGTATTCAAGCAGAAATTTAAAAACTGACCCTCTCGGTACGCACGACTACACTTGCGTGCGTAGACTGTATATACGCAATCTCTTGAATCACGCAGAAGTCCACACTGTGTCGGATTCACCGCTAAGCTGCTGCGTGACAGTCGTATGTAACGTGACCTATAAGCGGCACCGGAGAGGTCTTAACTTCTTCTCTGTGGTACTTGTATGATAGCTGAAGAATTGAACTATGGCTCATTTGAAGGCCAGCAATAATTATTGAAGACAAATTATCATTGAGTTTTCGCCCTCCCACATCGCTTACTATGCGCATATACATCGTCGTGAGACCATCCCCATAGTATACCTAAGTATGAATTTGAGTTTAACCCATCCAATATCTCCACGCGTGCGTACCAAATGAATCACACATAATTATTGCCTCCCCCTTGGGGTTCTGGGACGGTTAGATCGGGTTCTGCGCTCTGCAGCCTCTGCTGCTCGGCTCATTGGACGAATCCCTAAATTTTCCTCTGTTTCTACCTACATGCGTGATGTGCTACATTGGTTGCCAATAGCCCAACGCATCCACTATCGAATTGCTGCCCTGGTTTCTCGCTGTATCCTTGGTTGTGCGCCATTGTACCTGCGCGTTCTTTGTCGCCCAGTCTCTGACATTGAAGCGCATCGGGCCCTTCGCTCTGCTGCGAAGGGACAACTGCTTGTTCCACGGGCTCGCTTGGCTACCAGACAGCGCCGAGCCTTCTCGGTTGTGGGGCCGTCAATCTGGAATGACCTCCCCCTAACCTCCATCTCCACCACCTGACCAGTCAATGCTTATTCCTTAAGTTCCTTAAATCTTTTTTCTTTTGCCGTGGCTGGGCTGGGAGCGCTTCTGAGTAGTTTCTTGAAGGGGCGCTATATAAATGCTAATAATGAATGAAGGAATGAATTATACGACCTAAAGCAAAGTCATGGTTCGAGCTGAGTCACGTCTTATAATTATTGAATGCTGTCCGTTGTCGTCATCGTCGTCATCATCGTCGTCATCATCATGATCATGGTCATCATGATCATTATGATCATCATCGTCGTCGTCGTCACCACCATCACCATTATCATTATGTGCCATATAATAATACTTACCCCCAGGTAGTAACCCTATCTAGCAATTAGAGGCCTACTCAGGGCTTAAAGTGTGGCTGGACGGTCATGGACGGCGTCCATGCACTTATTTTAAAATCTGAACACCGTCCAGCCAATTATTGGCCAGCAATGACTGGAAAGGTAAGGGGCGTCCAGGCACTTCTTTTGGAAAGATAAGGTGCATCCAGGCACTTATTTGTCCACTCTTTAAGCACTGGGCCTACTCAATGACAGATGATCTAGTATTACATAATCGTACGTCATGCATTGTACCGAAGACCTACTCATTTGAATCTTTCAGCTATACCGCTGTCTGCCAGTGTCTGGCTCGCAGTCCGGTGTCACGAAATAAAGTCTCCCCCCGATACAAAGTCTCCCCCCGAAACAGAGTCTCCCCCTGGCTGAAACTCTGTATTGGAAGAAATTTTCTGAAGTAAAAGTATTATATGTTTTCTTGTTATATAATCTGGCAACGTAAACTAACCGTTTAGCCTGCTCATCTCTAAATTTGATGCAACTGTAGCCAATTTTTCGTGGACGTCGGAAATATTCTCTCCCCCACGGAGACTTTATTTCAGAATATAGTCTCCGGGGGCGAATTTATTCTGGAACAGATCCTCCGGGGGAGAATCTGTTTCGAAAAAAGTCTCCGGGGGAGACTTTTAGGGGGGGACTCTGTCACGCGACACCGGCCCTT
Organism: Lumbricus terrestris; assembly: GCA_949752735.1. Lineage (NCBI taxonomy): Eukaryota > Metazoa > Annelida > Clitellata > Crassiclitellata > Lumbricidae > Lumbricus > Lumbricus terrestris. The sequence goes on along the minus strand of OX457038.1, from coordinate 57,277,527 downwards.
GAGAGTACGCGCCGGTATCTTACATATCTCCAAAGTGTTAGATGCAGAGACCCATTGAAGCACTGCTTAGAAATCGCACAGGTGTGATGAGTTTCTTAATCAAGATTTTCATGGCAGGCAAACTGCAGCCAGATCATGTTGTGGACTATGGTCTATCCGTGATTTTCGGCCACTCATCGTTGTTTTATCTCGTTGCTATCTCCTTGAGTAGGCCTAACTGCGAACAATAACTGCTTGATTCAATGAATGATTCTTTATCTCATGACAGCGCGGGATTCACCATTAAATCAGACTGGCTTCACAATAGTACATATTGTGACGATTGGCCTTCTGGTAATGCTTTATACGTAGTGCCCAGGATTCTTTTAATAGTGTTCTTGAACCGCATCACAAAATCATAGAAAGGCCAACGCAAAAAATTCTAACCGGAAGCCAACGCTTTATTTGCGCTCATTGCCTATAGTATTTATTATGATTTCCGATCAGGGGCGGATATAGAAATTTTCGAAGGGGGCCACAAGTTTCGGTGAAAATTTTGCCAGAAAAATTTTATGACCTTTTTTAGTTGTTTGGTCGAAATGTCTGGAAAATATACCAATTTGATACCTAAAATAAATAAACTTGCACCTAAGACTTTCCTGTCCCTGAACAATTCTAGTGTTCAACGTGGAACGGCCCCAAGGTTGCTAGAGCTGTTGCTATTATTGACCTTAACTTTTCATATAATAGGTACCGTATTCGTTTATTATGCAGAACAGATTTGGACACCGGAACCATGCATTACAATAATATAAAGAGTGATGGTTTCCATGAGATTGCGTTTAAGGTTGTCAGATTTCTAGGCCTATGTAACAATATTTTCCTATAGACACCACAAGTGATTGAGTTCGTCAATGCATTTAATATCCGTTTTTCGTAGGTTGTGCCAGCATTGTTTTGGTGAATTGAGATTGATTTTACTTCGGGACATGAACGAAGCATCGTGTCAAAGTGACTGAGCGCCATCTACCGAGTTTAGGCTGCAGAAACACGGTTACAGATGAATTTTGCCTTAGCGCTGTCGCTAGGTGGACTATAATTATAGCAAGAGCTATGAGTCTACAAAATGTGCATCTAATAATAACATAAAATAACATTTTTATTCGGCAACCAACTCATTCATTACAGATAGTATAGTTATACATCAGTTAACGTGAAGAACCAATAGAGTTGAGCTCAAGGCACCTGCTTGGTTGCCGGTATCGCGGGACATTCTATCCCACCATAAAGCTATCTGGGAGTTAGAATATTACGGGTATAAAGTATCCGAGGGGTGTGTGAAATAGACCATATATCCCAATTTTTGAAAAATGCGAAAATGCTTGAAAAATTTATGTTGTAATCAAAATTTAAGATGACTCTAATTGCTTGAAGTGTCCGAATTTTCTATAAGTAATGTTCAAAGCAAGGCATCTGGAATTTTTCTAGTGACTCTAAACCTGTTTAAGTGTTCTAAATGTTCTACTTGTTCTAATAGCAAATGAAACAAAATTATCTAGTAGGAATAGACATACCTATTAGTACCGTTGTTCAAGAAAGCAAATGGAAGACAATTTGCAAAAATAAGCACATGCGGGTGACTGTTTCATCTTCTCTTCATCTGGGGTCAAGGCCGGATTAAGGCATGTTCAACATATTCGGCCGAACAGGGGCCCCACATTTTAGAAAGCCCCATGCGGTGGAAAAAATTGTCTGAAACTTTTTAGATTGTTAGCATATTTCAACCAAAATGACTAAAAAGGTCAATAACTTTTTGGAAGGGAATAACCGGTATATTCTACGAAATTTTCGACCAAACGACTAAAATAGCCATCAGAATTTTCGACCGAAGATCCGCAAAAATTTCCCGAACAGAGCCCCCACATTTCTTAATCCGGCCCTGTCTGGCAGTTACGATTATTAGGGATGATAGGCCTACTCTATTTCGTGACACCGACCCAATGCCGTCTTCAAAACGCACAGCAAGGCAAGCAGTGATAAAACAAGTATGCAGGGACCAGTGTCGTATAAGTATGTTAGCCCAATTGGACAATACACAGCGCCAGTAGGCTATAGTATAGCCATAATTGAACCTCCGTTTTTCTTTAGCGTATACAGTGTCCCACTAAAGTGAGTTGGTCAAGCATACTCAATGCAGATTACAGTCAAAAAATTGGTAACTATATAATAAAACATTTATTGTGTCTGAAACATATTCCGACTCGAACTTGAGAGAAATAAGGCAAATCGTGATCGCCAGAACTTAAGATCGATAGATTCAAGTCGATCACCGTTTGATCAACTCGTTCGTTAGGCCATACCAGGCACGCTTGAAATTTTTTAATGCAAATGCATTCGCAGCATGCAGCAATTCCCACGAATATCTTATCTGTCGCCTGAGCACATCTGTTCTTAAATCGTTGCCTACTACAGTAACCTACAAAAATAGAACGAAAGGACTATGATGTAATGATTCAATGTAGGCTACGACCCTGCATGCCTCTTCTGAGGCTGCTCAGTAGTCAGTACACAGCTGTTGTCTGCACGAGGTAATAAAAACAGGAATATGTCATGTAAGCTTACATGCTGAGGGGGATCTGGGGTAATAAAATTTAGTATTCAAGCAGAAATCCAAAAATCGACTCCTCCCTTCCTGGTACACACGAATACACTTGCGAGCGTTCGCTATACGCACTCCCTCGAATCATACAAAACGCGATACTGTATCGCGCGGACTGACTCAGGGCTAAGATGTGTGTGGCAGTTAATGGCAGCAGTCAGAGGTAGCGTGACTTACAAGCGGTACCTCTCCCAGTCTTACTTCTTCCCTGTAGTACTTGTAATAAAGCTGAAAAATGGGCTTTGCCTCATTTTGAAGGCCAACATTTGTAGACAAATTATCATTGAGACCTCACCCCATCCCACCTCGCTTAGCCTACTATGCGTAGGCTACGTACATCGTCAGGGGGCCACATGCATTTGGGTTTAACTCCTCCAATGTCTCTCTGCGTGCGTGCAAAATGAATTAAGCCTGTATAGGCCTACGACCTAACAAAGCAAAGTCATGGTTCGAACGAAGTAATATTTTATGGGCCTATTGGACGCTGTCCGTTTTCGTTATCATCATCGTCGTCGCCATCATTGTCATCACCATCATCGGCACCACCACTATCATTATGTGTCATACATTATACTAATATAGTAACTCCTACTATCAATTATTATAGGCACATAGTGACAGGTGGTTAATGCTCTAATAGGTTAGCATAATCACACGTCAAATACACTATACCGAAAACCTTCTCATCTTAATCTTGCAGCGATACAGCTGTCTGGCTCGGGGTCCAGCCCTTGAGAGTCCGCGCCCGCATCCTTCATACCTCCAGAGTGCCAGGCCTAGATGCAGAGGTTCTTTGATGCATTTCTGACACAACGCCCAGGTGAGCAGGGTTCTTTAATCAAGATTTTCATGGAAGGCAAACTGCAGCCAGATGTTGTGGACTATGGTCTATCTTTGATATTCACCCACTCATCGTTGTTTTATGTCGTTGCTATCTCCTTCCTTCAGTAGACCCAACTGAGAACAATAACTGCTTGATTCAATGAATGAGTCTTTATACCAAGACAGCGCAGGATTCTCCATTAAATCAGACTGGCTTCACAATAGTACACATTGTGGCGGTTTGCCTACCGGTGATACGGTGTTTATATGGAATGCGCATGATTCTTTAAATAGTGTCCTTGAACCACATCACAGATCACAAGAAGAGAGAAACGCAAGCTTCTAACCGAAAGCCAAGGTTTTATTTGCGTTCATTGATTATGACTTTCCTATACATGGTTGAACCATGAGAATCTGAGACCCACAAACAGTGACATACGACCTAGGCTTACGGGTCACGGCCAAGGCTAAACCTTAGTCTAACTTTTGCAATCGTGCAATAAGTGTAACCGTGCCTCAAACTGATTTAATTGCACACCTGCATTTTACCATCCTAGGCTTATTATCAGGTCTAAAACGCATTTATTTTTGCGTGAAAATGCACGATAAAGACAAAAAACGCATGGCGAAACTTCTTCTAGCTAAAATATTTATTGTAGATCGTATAATTTTTATTCGAGAATATGGAGGGAATCAGTCAGTTGCTTCCGACCTTCAAAATAGTCGACGTCAATATAGATTCCAAGTGCGTAGGCCTATAAATAAATATATGCAGTAGCGGCGCTAGGGGGGGCTGGGGGGGCTAAGCCCCCCCTAAAAAAGGCCATCCATTTTTTTCCCCATGTAAAAATAAAATATTTGGACGATTTACCCCCTTTAGCCCCCCCAAAAATAAGCGCAAGGTACGCACGAAGTTTGCGAGACAGTTCGGTGGTCACGGAAAAGGACCATTTTTCTAAAGCATTTGGTCGATGACTAAAAAAAAAAAAAGGTCATCAGCTTTTTTGGCGGCTGAAATGGAAATTTTTCTCCGGATTTTAGTCAATGACTAAAAAAAAAAAAAAAAAAAAAAAAAAAAAAAAAAGGTCGTCAGAAATTTTTCAGACTGAGAACGGAAATTTTTTCTGAAAATCTAGCCCCCCAAAACGAAAATCCTGGCGCCGCCACTGAATATATGCCTATAATTACATGTATATTAGTTGCCTAAAATATAATATAGGCTATGTGCATTTCTTGAACTCCGTTCACAATCAATGTACAATTTAAAAGTTGAAACTCACAGACGCACAGTATACTTGAAGACAAATTCGATAAACGGAGCACGTTTTATGGTAGCCGTGGGATCCGTTAAGTCGATCTGACATGCGTATAGGCCTTTGCTGAGACTCACATTTTGCTTTGCAAGAACACATGGAGTAAAAAGTATATGAAACAGTTTTGCAGGTCTGCATCAACTCCGCAGTTTGTTTCTCCATGACTGCCAATGTCCAGGTTGAGGATTTTCTAAGCATGCACCTTCTTCCCACCACTTGTGAAAGTCGGGGTACCAGTGCACGTAGCTTCCGTCGTCATTCGCATGTAGAAGCGCACACAGACGACACCAAGTCGACATTCCAATGAATCTTCCAGTTTTCTTCCAACGAAAATATTCGTTATAGAGTGTATCGTTTTTATCGAGAAGATGAAGATAATCAGCCAGTTGCTTTGGACTCTCAAAGTCGTCGACGTGAATGTAGGATCCGGGCGGAGCCAGGGCTTTGTAATCGTCTGGATGCGCTCCGAGTGCAACTGGTATGATGTCATTGCTGTTAACATAATTATTAAGTTACGTTATAGGCGATATACCTTCTGTTCATTCTTCTAAGACAAAGTCTCATCTCTTCGCTTCACATTATAATCTCTTCTAGATTCACAGTTTCTTCCCCCCCCCCACCCCCAATGCAACACTGATCATTTCCTTAATTCCATCTCCAAACGATTCTCCTCTTGTAACTCAGTCATCGCTCTCCCGAAAAAGCAACTCTTGACAAGAAAAGCATATCTAATTATGGACCTAACTCCATTCTTTCCTTGCTATCTAAATTAACTATACGGCTATCTTTCTTCTAACTGACTCCTCCACCTCCACCAATCTGGCTTTGCCAAACATCACTCCACAGAAACTCTACTTGCCTCTCTCTGAAATAAACTGGTCTTTGCCGTCAGCCATCAGCAAGTCTCTTTGATATCTCTGCTGCCTTCGGCACCTTCGATCACAACTTCCTTCTTCATCGACGGCCATCTTGGTCTGGTGTCTCTGGCACTGCTCTACAATGGCTCCAGTCTCGCATGACTCCAAGAACTTTCTCTGTTAAAGCCTCCAACCCTGTTCGCAGCCCTATCATTCTCTTGTGGCATCCCCCAAGGCTCAGTGTTTAATCTATGTAGTCCCCCTCCTCTGGGGGGATTGAGGATTCTGGGGGGGGAGACAATTGAGTGTCCGAAGGACACTCGTGATGCGCGTAGCTATAGCACCGAGAATGGGAGGGGAGGGGTATGGGGAGGAGATGCGCCCCGTCCCATCAGAAACTTTTTGAATTTCCACATTGCAATGGCATCATTTTAAGGTGTCGTCTTAAAAAAATAGCTGTACTTTTTCAGTGGCCCATTACAAACTTTTTGAATTTCCACATTGCAATGGCAGCATTTTAAGGTGCCGTCTTAACAAAATAGCTGTACTTTTTCAGTGGCCCATTAGAAACTTTTTAAATTTCCACATTGCAATGACAGCATTTTAAGGTGTCGTCTTAACAAAATAGCTGTACTTTTTCAGTGGCCCATTAGAAACTTTTTGAATTTCCACATTGCAATGGCATCATTTTAAGGTGTCGTCTTAACAAAATAGCTGTACTTTTTCAGTGGCCCATTAGAAACTTTTTGAATTTCCACATTGCAATGGCATCATTTTAAGGTGTCGTCTTAGCAAAATACTGCACTTTTTGAATTTCCACATAACAATGGCTGCATTTTAAGGTGTCATTTTAACATGATAGTATATCGTATATCATAGTAGTAAATAATGTCATTATAATCATATAGTAATAAATAATATCACGGTATATTATAACACTTCATGTAAAACAATGATGAAAACAGTAACTAAAAACCAATATTTCGTCAAATTTTTCTGGGGGGGAATGTCAATTCTGGGGGGACTTTCCCCCCCCCAGAGACGTCTAGATTAAACACTGCCCAGGGCTCCGTCATGGATCCACTGCTATTTTCTCTACGCCACTCCTTTATCTCATCTCATAGAATCCTTTTCTGTCGACCACCATTTCTACGCAGGCGACACCCAGCCCTTTAGATCTTGTATACCCAAGCTCTTTTGCCACTTCCATTGCTTAGCTACTCGATGTCACTAACTTAATCACAAACTGGATGTCATCCAACCTCCTCTACCTCAACACCCTCTAAAACACAATTTATTATCTTAGGTATTCCAGATCAAATCAAGAAAATCCCAAACCCGTCACTAATAGACTCGGGGAGAAACGATGTAGCAATCGTCCTTGAGGGCTCAAGGATTAGGATTGTTACGCCCGCCCTAACCGCTAGGGGACCGGAAGCGCTTGCAAGGGATGCCCCACTTACTCGCTTACTTTCGCCCCCCTCCCCTAGTGTGGCGGCGTACTGCCGGGGCGACAGGGAACCACCTACGGGAACCTCAAGTGTGAACGACAGGGTGGAACGTCCAGATTCTCTTCTTTCATGGGTACCAGGGCCTACAGGACATGTCTCCGCGGCGGTTTGTCGACGCGCGACAGCACCCTCTTTCCGGTGCTCGTCTGAGTTCGTTATCCCCACGGCAGCTTTGGGCGAAAGGGACTCGAACTCCTGAAGAGGTGGCGGAGAGTATTTGGCTGGATATATCTGGCGCTCTATCAATCTCTCATCACTACTAACTGTCCGCCCTCCCTCCGAATCATCCGATTCCTCTAGGGCGTCCCCCCTCAAAGAGCTGACACGAGACATGGGATTATTCTGTTTTACAACTAATTGCAAGTCAGTCAGTGAATCACCTTCAATTCTAGTTCAATATTCAACGCTTTATTTATTCTTGCAACACTACTTAATTAATATACAATTGGCAGCAACCTGTGCAAATACAATTCTGCCTATAATACTTATCAGTTCAACACAAAGTATTCCTAACACTACACAGCATTTATGGCTGGTTATTACACACTCTGCGTTACTTGATACCTATCTCTTATGCTCCTGCATATAACTAGGCTATCAGTTCAGTTCTTATTTCCTTAACTACTGCAGAAGGTCAAATCACGCTATTAATCAGTTACACGAAAGCAACGAATTAACATCAACACTTTGCACTAATTTACCACGACCACAGCAACAGTTATATCGCAAGGCTACTTCTAGCAACTCTTTCAATATATTCACGCTTCTTAACACAAGCGCTAATTTATCCTTCGCTCTACCTGTAATGCGCTATATAATCTATATCAATGCGTTCCGGCCATTTTAACCATTCATTCATTTACAGATTCAGCACGCTACACTTTAATTTATTTCTACTTCCCTGATTCCTAAGCGGTTTTGCTTATTTCGACGTTCTCCTTCCACCGGAGGCGACCAGCGGTCGTTTACTTTATTATCTATTAATTTAGTTGACTTCCTTATTAATTTAGATGCCCGAAAACTTAGTTTTAAACGAATTTCTATTCAAAAAGATGGCCTAGTCTTTCTCGTCGGTTTCACCTCTCCGCGTCTCTTCGTCCTACTGACCTAGATTGGTCCAACAGCCAATAGGAAGCGACCTTTTACCGCTGTTTGTAGGTCACGCGTCGCTCTTGGCCAATCAGCGGCGCCCACGCTTTCGCCACGTCACCTAAAAGGTCACACGTCACGCTGGCGTAATGTCTGCAGCCTCGCTCTGGTGCAGCATAGAGTTAATTAACCGTTATGGCCAACATGGATAAAAATAAGTATAATTTTGTAGCTTTTCCCAAAACGCTACACTCTCCCCTCCTTAACCCGAATTTTCCATATTACTGGAAAATTCAGCAGTGGTCGCGTACTGAATCCGTTGTACATGAGTTGCTAAGGCAGGGTCATCACTACTATACTAAAAGACATTGCCGCTTGAGAACAGTCTGAACAGTAAGCAGGCAATTCTACATCAGCAACTGTATGAAGTCTCATTTTAACTCTAAGAACCAACAGGGTTCCTAATTCACAAAAGGAGAATCAACTAATTAGCTTCCTAGCAACGCTTGTTGTAAAAGTTTAGGCATCAAAGTGCGGCATCTTAGCACGGCTTTACTCGTAACAACTTAACCCTAACAACACAGCCGCTTAAATTCTCAAGGTGACTGCAGGGCAATGTTTACGCTCATGTAACATCCTTACTTTGCAATCTCCCTGAAACCATACGTTCGGAATCACCAGCAAAAAGAGGGAGGGACGTCTACTTAAATGGAAGGTCTCCAACTCACTCTCGCTCCCTACTCCACGCAGACCACAATTCAGCAAAGGCACAAGGTCAGGGTATCAGGCGATTCAGAGAAAGCATACCACTAGGCCAGCCTTTACCTCACAAGGGTTACTAACTACGTCCATTGGTTACCCAATCCTCGTCGGAATACAGGCCATTGGTGTTTAATCACCAGTCTCTGCTTCCACGAACCCCGGGACTACTAACTACCAGACACAAAGTCTCTGAACTAAAGCAGGGTTGGAAATCCCAATAGAAATATTATCCATACTCTTACACATTATCAGGTGCTATCGGGTTATCCTCCCACCCAGGTTTCAGGTAATGCACATCAAACAGTTACAGTAAACAATGTACTACAATCCATTTCAGCAACAGCTCGAAGCCACAAACCAAGAGAATGTCCTCTAACACATACAATCATGCTTCGGCTCCCAATCCTACAGATAGTCTTAGCGCAGTTAACATGTTATTAGCTACAACATTAACGACAACTTAGACTAACACGAAATATAAGCAATTTGACTTAAAGCAGTTTTCATCCAAAAAGCAACTAAACCTAAGATGAATCATTTCTCTGTCATTATGTATTCAGCCCAAAGTTAACTCTCAGCAGGCACAAATCATCACATCAGTAGCTGACACATTATTACAGGCATAACACGTTACAACAAGGCTTGAACCAGCTGCATAAGGCATTACCGCTTAGTGAAGCGTACCTATGCCTACTAGGACGGATTGACTCCATGACCTACGGTGTTACCTCTACGTCACCTTTCTACGCAGGAAGTCCACACAGGACAAAGTACACACATTTCCACCAACGGAAAGAATATATCACCATCATTTCCAAACAGGAAAAAGTTTACATCCATTTCCACCAACGGAAAGAGTACATCTCATTCATTCCCACAAAGGAAAACTCTCGAGCAACCAATAACGACGATTGGACGGATTACCGCTTATACATCTCATTCATTCCCACACAGGAAAAAGTTCACCTCCATTTCCACCAACGGAAAGAGTACATCACATTCATTCCCACACAGGAAAACTCTCGAGCAACCAATAACGACGATTGGACGGATTACCGCTTATTACATCTCATTCATTCCCACACAGGAAAAAGTTCACCTCCATTTCCACACAGGAAAGAGTCCACTTAAGCAACCAATAGCGACGATTGGACGGATTACCGCTCATCTAACTAACAGACCACCAGCCTCCTCTTCTATGTAACCCTCAATGCCTGCAACAACTTCAGTCTACCCACAAGTTTACCACTGATTTGCTTACTTAACTTCCTCAGGGCAATACACACCTTAGACTCCCTAGTCAATTATTACTACTGTTTCCCAGTTACTGCTTAATCAAGAGCTCAATCCTTACAACAAACTTTTATATAAGAATTTAGACTATTATTCAACATGACAAATAGCTAAGTATCAACAGCAATCCTGAATATATGCAGTGTTCTTTAAGAATTCTATCATCCTATGTCAAACCATTTCCACAGCCGTATTCTCCCAGTAAGATAAAAAATCATAGACATTGGCACTAATCATTATTACAGGCAAGACACATCACATGAAGGCTGAAGCTACCTACACCAGGCCTTACCGCTTAGGGAAGCGTACCTATGCACCATGACCTCTACACCTCCATTTCCACACAGGAAAGAGTACACTTGAGCAACCAATAGCGACGATTGGACGGATTATCGCTCTTACCAAATAACAGGTCCTTAGTCTCACCTTCGCATGCAATCCCTACTGCCTGCAACAACATCAGTCTGCCTACTAGTCTACAACTTACTCACTTACCGACTACTCAGGCCAATGCATACATCAGGATAATTCACCAAATTCTAGCAGACTGCTTTTCACTCAATGCACAAATGCAATTTGCTCCTAATCTAGCACATTTTAGATTCAACTTTAATCTGCAATCAAGGTTATGCACCTCAAACTTTAAAATAACATGCAAGCACAACATTTTGCCTTTCTTCTGTGGCAATAAAAACAACAATGCAATAAAACACAAGTAAACAATGCTAATCTACCCCCAATGATCTAACCTAGATCAAAGTTATAAACTAAACATTTTATTCATCCAAAGGAACTAAAACCTAGGCTTCTCGCCACAATCTCTACTCGTCGCCATTACGCGACGTTACCATCACATTACACTACATTACTCTTTATACCCCCCAGGCTGCACGAAGCTTTCTTGGTGATCTCGCCAGCGATGGTGAGGAATGGTGCCTCTCAACAGAAAGTGACGATTCTGCGGAACTCTGGTGCGTTTCCTCTCTCTGTCTCGATAGGCGGTGAGACCAGAGGAAGGATGCATGTTAGCACCACGAAGCCCGCCGAAAGTCGGTAGAGGCCACATTCCACCGCAGGTAGGGCTGGCGAAGTGGGAGGGCAGATGCACACCCCGACGAGGCGGGACTCGGGCCACCACCTTGGGCTGGTCGATCTTCCCCCCAGGACCGGCTGGAACAGGAACTCCTTCTGGTGGTAGCGCTTCCGCTTCGACCGATGCTCGTGGGATAACACAGGATTTTCCAGCGACTTTTGGATTCGAACGCCTCACTGAAGGCTTTTCTTTTACTTTGCAGTTCGACGACACCGGGACAGCGGTTGAGACGATGACTCGACGACACTGCGCAGGGCGGCTCTTCCGCTGAACCTGGAAGCGACGCTTTCCTACCAGGATCCAGTTTTGTCCCATGTGCCACAGGACATTTTCATTTTTCATCCACTCCATTCCCAAGATGAGTTCGGACACTTGTTCGGTAACCAGGCAGGGTATTTCGAAGGGGTAGTCGCCAATTCGTACTTGAAGCTTCACCTCACCAGCCACACGAACCACTGAACCGTTCACAGCCTGTAACCGTTGCTGCGAACTCTGGATGGTCTCCTGACTCACGAGCGAAACCGGACAGAGGGTCACCTCGCATCCGGAGTCCAGCAGCGCCATTGCCTTTTTCCCGTTTACTGTGACGTCGAGGTAGGCGTCGTTGTTTCCCTTCACATGGCGGACATCGCGGACTTCGTTGTGTTCCAGTCCTTCTCTCTCCACCTCCGGCGTCGAGTCGTGGTAACGAGTGGGACAAACTCGAGCAAAGTGACCGGGTTGTTGACACTCGAAGCAGCGACGGTCACCCGCGGGGACCCTGGATGACCGGTTAACTGTTCTCTGACTTCCGAAGGTAGGTTCCGGCCTGGGTGGAACTTGACTTCGGGGCCGCCAGGGGCGAAATTGTCCATCGCCGGAGGGGCTGCTGCATATGGCGTTTATTCTTGCTTCCATCTGCTCCAGCCTATTCAACACGATTTCTTGGAATTGTCTCTGACTGTCAGCAGGGGCAGAGTCTACTTCCGTTACAGTTTTTACCCGACTGGGTCGATGTTCATCGCGGCCAAGGTTCCCATCATCTGCTTGACGGTAACCCTCTAAACGCATGGCAGTCTTATAAGCATGGTCCAAGGTGGTAGGTTCTCTCTCACGAACCTTCATGGCTAAGTCTCTGTCTCGCAGGGCGTCGAGAAAGGCACGAATCGCTATGACTTCACTGTGCACCGAGGTGGGACCAGGGAACGCCAGGATCATGATTCGTCGAATGTCTCGTACTACAGAGCTGAGGTCTTCACCCATCTTTTGACGTCGTGTGTTCAATTGGGTCTGGTAGAGGACGGCTTGATCGGAGCTTCCATACCGCAGGCGTAGACGATCAACCAGGTCAGACCAGGATGCTATGGTCTCGGAGTCGAACTCGTAGAGCAGCTGATCAGCTGGCTCTGTCAAGGCACAGGTCAGCTGGGCGAATTTCTCCCCATCTGTCCAACCGTTACTGTTCGCACAGATCTCGAATTTCTTTAGGAAAGCTTCGACCGATGTCTTTCCATTGTACCTGTCCAATTTCATATACTGTCTGGATTTCGAATCAACAGTTCTGCTCACGCGTGATTGGGACTGCACAGTGACCGACGAGGGTGGAGTCGTACTCGGCTGAAAACGACCTTGGATCGTTGGTTGAGGTTCAGCTGTAGGCGGTTCAGCATACTGTTCGAACTGGAACTGACTGTTTTCGCTCCCGGATGTAGACACAACATGGAACTTCGCTTCCAGGTTGTTCTGGGCTGCTCGTGTAGTTACCCAGAATCGTTCATCGTAGGCGGAAGCTGGCCGACACAGAGCGGTTGTTGGTTGACCACCTGACAGGTAAGCGGGAGGGCCAGGATTCGAGGGCAGGTAGGCGGAACTTTGTGTAACCTGTGGTTTCAACGACGAGGACAAGGTCGACATGATTGACTGAGTCGACGACACGACGGATACGGACAGTTTGCACACCGAGGCTGTGACCGGGGTGACGGTTCTCACCCAAGGATTCGACTTGACGACACCACCGATTGTGTTCGGGGTCGGAGCAGGAGGGGCTCGGACGGCGAAAGGGTGCGACGAGGGAGGCGGTGGTGGGAAGGTGGTAGCCCGAGGGTGGACTAGGGTTGGGTGCCCGGGATGTGCATCCGAAGTCGGGAGTCCCAGTTCCCTCGGCAGCGCCGAATCCCCATCCTCCATATCTGAAACTATACACTCAGAGTTAGCAAGGATCCCAACACAACCTTTATCCAAATTCAACATATTAGGATGCAACAGAACGTTATGAAAGGGTCGCAGATCAGTTACCTCCGAACCTTCACTTTCATAATTATTTCCTCCAAGCTTTCTGTTAACCAACCTCGCTTGTTTATCTCTCATGTAAAATTCAAAATCAAAACCCGCATCAATTGCTGCGGTAACAGGGTAGTCCGAAGGACGCTTGGGTCTAGCGCCATAATAAGCCATTTCTTCGCCTTCCCACTTCTCTCTCTCTCCAGGAAATTCTGTCCTTCCAAATTTTCTTGGTTCCACCTGTTCCACTTGTTCCCCTTGTTCCACTCCTACCCCACTTCTGGTACCATTTGTTACGCCCGCCCTAACCGCTAGGGGACCGGAAGCGCTTGCAAGGGATGCCCCACTTACTCGCTTACTTTCGCCCCCCTCCCCTAGTGTGGCGGCGTACTGCCGGGGCGACAGGGAACCACCTACGGGAACCTCAAGTGTGAACGACAGGGTGGAACGTCCAGATTCTCTTCTTTCATGGGTACCAGGGCCTACAGGACATGTCTCCGCGGCGGTTTGTCGACGCGCGACAGCACCCTCTTTCCGGTGCTCGTCTGAGTTCGTTATCCCCACGGCAGCTTTGGGCGAAAGGGACTCGAACTCCTGAAGAGGTGGCGGAGAGTATTTGGCTGGATATATCTGGCGCTCTATCAATCTCTCATCACTACTAACTGTCCGCCCTCCCTCCGAATCATCCGATTCCTCTAGGGCGTCCCCCCTCAAAGAGCTGACACGAGACATGGGATTATTCTGTTTTACAACTAATTGCAAGTCAGTCAGTGAATCACCTTCAATTCTAGTTCAATATTCAACGCTTTATTTATTCTTGCAACACTACTTAATTAATATACAATTGGCAGCAACCTGTGCAAATACAATTCTGCCTATAATACTTATCAGTTCAACACAAAGTATTCCTAACACTACACAGCATTTATGGCTGGTTATTACACACTCTGCGTTACTTGATACCTATCTCTTATGCTCCTGCATATAACTAGGCTATCAGTTCAGTTCTTATTTCCTTAACTACTGCAGAAGGTCAAATCACGCTATTAATCAGTTACACGAAAGCAACGAATTAACATCAACACTTTGCACTAATTTACCACGACCACAGCAACAGTTATATCGCAAGGCTACTTCTAGCAACTCTTTCAATATATTCACGCTTCTTAACACAAGCGCTAATTTATCCTTCGCTCTACCTGTAATGCGCTATATAATCTATATCAATGCGTTCCGGCCATTTTAACCATTCATTCATTTACAGATTCAGCACGCTACACTTTAATTTATTTCTACTTCCCTGATTCCTAAGCGGTTTTGCTTATTTCGACGTTCTCCTTCCACCGGAGGCGACCAGCGGTCGTTTACTTTATTATCTATTAATTTAGTTGACTTCCTTATTAATTTAGATGCCCGAAAACTTAGTTTTAAACGAATTTCTATTCAAAAAGATGGCCTAGTCTTTCTCGTCGGTTTCACCTCTCCGCGTCTCTTCGTCCTACTGACCTAGATTGGTCCAACAGCCAATAGGAAGCGACCTTTTACCGCTGTTTGTAGGTCACGCGTCGCTCTTGGCCAATCAGCGGCGCCCACGCTTTCGCCACGTCACCTAAAAGGTCACACGTCACGCTGGCGTAATGTCTGCAGCCTCGCTCTGGTGCAGCATAGAGTTAATTAACCGTTATGGCCAACATGGATAAAAATAAGTATAATTTTGTAGCTTTTCCCAAAACGCTACAGGATGACTCGAGCAGGAAATGGAATTGTTCCGCTAAGCAAGTAAAGTAATAATAATAATAATAATTTTTCTTTAATTCAACGCCTGCAAACGCACTGCGCTTTACATTTACAAGTTATGCAGCAATCTTAATTGAACTTAACCACTAACAGAACAGACAGCAATTACACGGCGCTAATAGCAGCCTACAAAGCATGTCCGCCCAACGGGGGCTCGAACCTGCTACCCCTCGCACTCTACGCCAGCGTGTTATCCATTGCGCTACCGGGCCCCCTCTAAACATTAGAGGTACATGTATAACCGTATAGGCGGAGAGTTAGACCTTTGTATGTGGGGGACGAACGAGCTTCCGGCAGACGGCAGGGGAGGGCTTGGAGAGGGGATGTGCCCTCCCCTCGTAGAAATTCTTCAATTTCCTGGTAGCGTGTTAGGTTGTTTTTTAACGAAATTCCTCATTATTTCAGTGGTTTAAGACTTCAAACGTGTCCCCTCCCATTGTTCAAATTTCTTTTAAATTTCCACACCGTAATGGTAGCATTTTAAACTGTCATCTCAAAAACATTTCTCATACTTACATTGTTGAAAGACATAGTTTAAGACTTCAATACAGTCTCATACCCGTTGTCTAGATTTTATGAATTTCCACTAGGCAATGGTGCCATTTTAGGCCATCGTCTTAGTAAATTGTTCACTCTTTCAATGCTGATAGCCATGGTTTAAAAAATCAGAGTATGGCCTCAAACTTTGTTTTACAATTTTGGATTTGCAAACTCTAACTGTGGCATTTTAAAACTGTCGTCCTAACAAAATGACTAATTATCTCAATGCCTATTGAGACGTGGCTTAATATTTCAATTACTTTCCCCACTAGGCCTCCATGGTGGCATTTTTTATCTGCCACCTCAACAAAATTGCTCATTATATGTAGATAAACTGTGGACAACACTGTAGAAATTGACAAAGACAAATGTTATGAAAAAATTATGAATTATTGGAGGGATATAAGCAGCTCCGTCCCAACCACAAATTCGTAGGTGCACCGACCCCTGTCCTCCGTAAAGAATCGCCTTGCGTGGAGGCCTTGCGTGGAGGCCAAGGAGGGCAGAATATGTTTAGATAGTAGGCCTACATGTATGTTGCTGACTTATTTTGCACAATACTGTCAATACATACAATAATTGAATGTAAACATTTACTTGCCTCAGAGCATTGCGAATGAACTTTTCTGTAATGTAGTCTCTGCAGCAGTTATTCTCAAATGAAAGATAGAATTTGTATTCTTTTCTCAGCATCTGAAGACATTCTGCCGTTTCGTTTTTGGGACACTGTAATTTTCCGCATCGACCATAGATATCGACTTGAATGTGCTTGGACAATTCAGCGGCATAATCGACTCTTCCACTATGGACTCCAACATCACAGTTACTTACGAACCACGCAACCTGTTTGGTTTTTCCTGCAGCGTAATTGACTTCGTCATCTAAAGGATAATCCTCTATTCGAGTGAAATTCGGAAATGTCTCAAATTTTTCGTACGGCTTCGATATGGTTGAGTCTCTTCGGTAGAACATTGTCCAGTTGATCAGATTTCCGAGACCATGAGAATCAAAAATGTTCAACCGAGAATTAAGTGGGGGAGATTCCCCTCCAGTGACGATCCACACCTGATTCTTCGACTTTGGTAACAAATCTTTCAACATGGAGGTCTGGAAGCCTTCAAATAAGACTGCATCAGCCACCTTCACGTCCTTCAGTTTCCTTGTGATGCTACAGGCATCTACTGGACATTTCTGAGATGTAAAGAGATACTGACCTTCTGGTGCCGGGTCTCCATAGTTCCTATGATGTACTTGGTAAATGAGTTTTAGCTTTGCGATGTTGACGTATCCTGAGTTTTTTAAGTAGTTCATAAGCCAGATTTGATACGCGATTCGATCATTCGTTTCATTATACTGTGGCAACAAAATAGAATCGTTTCTGCGTGTCGTTGTGTTAGAGAATACCTGCAACTGCAGATAATTCGCTAAGTGCTTAATCAGCAAACGAGTTGATAAGGGTCGAACTGCAAAGAGGTCAAATATAACAACGAACACAAGTGTAATACCGACAAGCATCCAGACGATTCGGCATTTGCTGAAATTCATTTTCTTCTGTGATAAGCTGCACCTGCTTTCAGGCTGCTTCTAAAATATCGTGTGAAATTTCTTCTATCTCTTTTTTTATCTACATTCCGATTGGTCGGCTCTATCACCTCAGGCCGTTCTAAACTTGTAGCCGATTGGTTTGATACTTGGCCTGTAGGCCTAACGTGTAGAATGCAAGTTCGAGTCTCACCTTATCCGGATATAGTATTCTTGCTTTTAGGGCATCTAACGCAATCCTCCACTCACCTGTTTTATGGGCCGTCTATAGACAGCCTATTTGCATAATGCATTTGACGATTGAGAAACGTAACGCAGCAAAAAGTAATAAAACACCGATTTTATTAAGTCTCATCTCAAATAATTGTTTTCCAATAGCCTGGTTAAAAAAACTAAATAAGAATAATATCAAGTTGCCTTGGCGAGTCTCACGAGTTCTGCACGTCATCATCCTCACGTGCAAGCCGTACGAAAGTGATCCAATTTTCGGATCAAACTAGTAAACTTGTGCGGAAGATTTTCCAATTCCTGCACAGTGATTGCCCCAATCACTTCAACGCACAACGCTTAATAGCCCCATGGCTGCAAGAACGGTTGCTATAATTTACCTTAACTTTCATAATCATATAATTATTCGTTTAGTATGTAAAAAACAGTTTGGGACACCGCAAACTGGGACATTGAGACAAAATACCTATGCTGTAAGAGATTGAGGGAGCAAACAATCTTGGTTACTCTTTACTGTAAACGTGTGACCATCTTGCAATTTTTGGGAAACCTATTGAGATTTTTGGAATCCGTCAGTTTAATAAGTGCTTGTTTGCACGTACAATGACACCATTATGATCTTAAAATGCTACGGTACAAAATATTGTCTGTTTCATTCTGTCACAAACTCCATTTTATTTTCATGCACCCTAACAACACTCACCTATGCTGAATTCTCCCATTTATTCCACTGTGCAACTAAACCTGACAAAGGAATGCACTTTCCCATCATCTTTGCCATAAACATCCATCTCTCTCGAGGCCCTACCTAGCGAGATCTTCCCTTCATGGGGGGGCATCTATTGTTCCCTTACTTCCAACTCCCTGTATAGGCCTATGCTACATATAATTATAATCTGAATCATTTGTACAATGCATGCACAGCGTGCGATTATTTTTTGGGCGCAATAAATTTGATTTGATTTGATCAGGTTTTGGTTTAAGTATAGGTTTAATCAAGTAGGTTTCTTAACTAAACGCCAAAATAGAAAATCGTCGTTTAAGTTGACTAAGTTGATTAATTATAGGTAAACCTATATATATATATAGATTATATATATATATTATATATATATTATTATATATAGGAGTAAATAATATTACTGTTTCTGAATGCCATTTCACAACTGCAGCAATTGTTGTCACTTCGAGACACGGACATAATTACCCGTCTCTCTAGATATACTCAATGACTTTTTTGCCTAACCAATGTATGCAGCACGCGTGTCACATAGGCCTACGTGTATGTGTATGTGAAGATGTGAATAATCGAAGCTCCTTTGTTATTCACCGAAACGGAACAAGCGTATGCGCCATCTCTTTGGTCGCCTTGATCCGATGGCTTCAACACGAATAAGCGAGGACGAACAGTTTTCAAACAGCAACGATCCTTAGAGAATGCATCAACCAACCAATCAACCAACCAATCAATCAATCAGTCAATCAATCATTCAATCAATCAATCGATCAGAATTTATATAGCGCCCCTTCAAGATACCTACTCAGAGACGCTCCCGGCCGAGATCGAGAGAAAAAACAGTCTTCAACAGTTTGTGAAAAATGAGAACAGTTTGGGAGGTGTCGCATAGTCAAGGAAACCCATACCAGGTCGATGGAACAACCACAGAGAAGGAGCCAGCGGTTCTGCATTGTAGCATGCAGTTTCCACGGGCA
Organism: Lumbricus terrestris; assembly: GCA_949752735.1. NCBI lineage: Eukaryota > Metazoa > Annelida > Clitellata > Crassiclitellata > Lumbricidae > Lumbricus > Lumbricus terrestris. Next base: position 57,258,070 of record OX457038.1, on the reverse strand, counting down.
GCGCATTTCTATACCTCAGTCCACAAACAATGTACAATTAAAAAGACGAAACTCAAGGTAGGCCTACTTGAAGAAAAATTCGATTAACGGAGCACGTTTTGGTGGAGCTCTGGAAAATATCAGTTAAGTTAATCTCGAAAGCAGTAGCCTATCTTTGCTGAGATTTTCACATTTTGCTTTGCAAGAACACATGGAGTAAAAGTAAATGAAACAGTTTGCCAGTCTCCATCAACTTCGCAGTTTGTTTCTCCATGACTGCCAATGTCCAGGTTGAGGATTTTCTAAACACACGCCCTCCTCCCACCATTTGTAGAAGTTGGGATACCAGTGAAGGTAGCTTTCATCGTCATTCGCATGTAGAAGCGCACACAAACGACACCAAGGTTGCGTCGATATAAACGTTCCAGTTTTCTTCCAACGAAAATATTCGTTGTAGAGTGTATCGTTTTTATCGAGAAGATGAAGGTAATCAGCCAGTTGCTTTGGACTCTCAAAGTCGTCGACGTGAATGTAGGATCCGGGCGGAGCCAGGGCTTTGTAATCGTCTGGATGCGCTCCGAGTGCAACTGGTATGATGTCATTGCTGTTAACATAATTATTAAGTTACGTTATAGACGATATACCGTACCTCCTGTTCATTCTTCTAAGACAAAGTCTCATCCCTTCGCTTCACATTGTAATCTCTTCTAGATTCACAGTCCCCCAAGCAGCACGGACTTCCTTCCATCTTCAAACCCTTCTCCTCCTGTGTCTCAGTCGTCGCACCCAATTCTCCAATCCGCCTCTGACGCTATCCCAGTCTTCTACAAGATTGTGCCTCCATCCGCATTTCTGTAATGACTAAAATCATCATTCTCTCTACTGGCAACTCAACTCTCTCCTCAGTCGTCACTCCTCTTCTAAAAAAGCAATTCTTGACAAGAAATGCCCATCTAATTACAGCCTATTTCCAATCATTCCTTTATATCTCAAATGCTCAATATTTCGGTGATGATAGTCGCGGTGTATATCCTAAGACTTCAAACATGTCACCTCCCATTTTAAAATTTCTTTTCAATTTCCATCCTATTTTTGGTAACATTTTAAACTGTAATCTCAAAAAGAATATCTCACAATTTCAGTGTCGAAAGACATAGGCTATAGTTTGAGACTTCATTACAGTCTCCGACCGGTTTCTTTAATTTTTGTAATTTATACTCTGCAAATAAAATATTTTAAGCTATCATCTTAATTTAATAAATTGTTCGTTTCTAATGGCGATGCTCATGGTTTAAACTTTCAGAGTGTGGTCTCCGAATTATTTTACAACTTTTGGGTTTGCAAACTTTGCATAGTATAACTGTAGCATTATAACTGTCTCCTAACAAAATAACTAATGATCTCAATGCCTATTGAGACGTGTTTTAAAATTTCAATTGCTGTCCTCACTTCATTGTTTAAAACTTTTTCAATTTCCACACCATAATGGGGGCATTTTTATCAGCCATTTCAACAAAATTGCTCATTATGGATAAACAGTGGACAGCACAGTTAACACTATAGAAATGCACAATGTCATGTCATGTCATGTCATGTCATTCCGCCATCGTCGCTCTGCGACGGTTGGCTGCACGAATGGATGAGTATTTTCCACAGTTGTCTATCTCCTGCCATGTTCATTAACCTCCTCCCCGAAAGTCCAGTCCACTTCAAGATGTTGTCTATCCATGCCATTCTTGGTCTTCCTCTTGCCCTTTCTCCCTCTATCAGTCCCGTCATCAGGTTGTTTTCTATGCTTTCCTTTTGCTGTCTCATCACGTGTCCGAAGTATCGTAACTTTCTTGTTTTTACGTGGGTCAACAGTTCTTGCTTTGTTCCTGCTATGAAGTACACCTGTTCGTTGGTCAGTTTTTTTGTCCATGGGACTCTTAATGTTTTTCTAAGACATTTGTTCTCGAATGCTTGTATGCGTCTTTCTTCCTCTTTCTTTAAAGTCCATGCTTCACACCCGTATGTCGCCACTGGAAACACCAATGCCTTCAGTAGTCTCGTCTTTGTTCTGTTGCTGACAGCTTTATTTTTCCAAATCTTCGTCATATTTACCAGACTCGTCATTCCCATCGCAAGTCTTGCTTTTACTTCTCCCGTGCAATTTGCATCCTTTGTAACCCGGCATCCTAAATAGACAAATGAATCCACTTGATCCAGCTGTCCTGCGTTCACTTCTGTTGTCAAAATTTCCTCAGTGGTTGTCATGACCTTCGTCTTCCCTACATTTATCTTCAGGTTGAACTGTTCTGCTGCCTTCTCTACTCTGTTCACTATTTCTTGAAGTTCTTCCGGAGATGTAGCAATCAGAACAATATCATCAGCATATCTGAGGTTGTTTATAATCCTCCCTCCGATTCTAAGGCCTCCTCCAAAGCCTTCCAATGCTATTCGCATAACCTGCTCCGATAGAATATTAAATAAGCATGGTGAGAGGTTGCACCCTTGTCTGACCCCTCCCTTTACCCTGAACCATGCTGATGTGAGGTCGTTCGTTCTCACGTTAGCGTGTTGTTGTCTATATAAATTTCTTATTAGTTCTACCAGCTGCGGTGGGAATCCCGTGTCAAGCATGGCCAGCCACAGCTGGTCGTGCCTAACCGTGTCGAAAGCCTTGGAGAAGTCTATGAAGCAGAGGTACAACGGTTGTTTCCTCTCTCTTGCCTTCTCCAAGATGATCCTTATGTTCACTATTTGATCTCTTGTGCCTCGTTTTGGTCTAAATCCTGCCTGTTCTGGAGCGATTTCTTCCGCTAGTCTGTTTTGCATTCTTTCCAGTATTACACGCAACAAGATCTTGCTTGCGTGAGAGACTAATGCAATTGTTCTATAATTTCCGCACTGAAGCGGGTCTCCTTTCTTTGGAAGCGGTATGAACGTTGATTGTGTCCATTCCTCTGGCCATATTCCTGTATTCCAGATCTCTACGCATATCTCGTGCAACTTGGTTATTGTCATTTCTCCTCCAAACTTTAATAATTCAACTGCTATATCATCCGGGCCTGGGGCCTTTCGTGACGCTGTTCTCGTTATTGCTCTTCTGATCTCTTCAATCAATGGTGGTGGTTCTCTTTCTTGATAGGAAATCTCTACTTCATCATCCTCTCCGTCGTATAATTTTTCGCAATATTCCTTCCATCTGCTGTTGACTGCCATTGGATCTGTGATTTTCTTTCCATTGATGTCTCCAATGATAGTGTGCCGTGGTGTGAACTTTCCTGTGAGCCTCTTTATTGTTTGAAAGACAGGTCTGCTGTTGCCTTTGCTTGCATTTTCTTCCAATTCCTTGCAGAGTGAATCAAGTTCTTCTTGTTTGTCCCTCCGGAGTCCTGCTTGTACCTCAGCTCGTAGCTTCTTGTATTCTGTTTCCGATTTTGACTTTATCTCTCTTTTCTTCTCGATCAGTTTCCATGTATCTTCTGAGATCCAGTTCTTTTTTCTGTGTTGGTTCCCTTTCCTTATTGTCACGTTTGCTGCTCCCCGCGCAACTTCCTTCAGCTGCTGCCATAATCCATCTGGTGTGCGTGGTTCTTCTATGCTCTCCAGTGCTTCGAACCTGTTTGAGATTTCTACTTGATATTGCTCTGCGACCTGTAAATCTTTTAGTCTCTCGAAGTCCAGAAGCAGCGGTCTTTCTCTTTTCTTTTTTTTGAATCTTAACTGCATTGTTAATATCACTAGATTATGATCGGAGTTACAGTCCCCACTTAGATATATCCGTGCGTTATTGATCGTTTGTTTCCATTGTTTGCCAATTAGAATATAATCCAGTTGTGCCCTAGTATGTCCACCCGACAATGACATTATGAAATAATTATGAAATAATTGGATAGATATAAGCAGCTCCGTCTCCACCACAAATTTCGAGGTGCACCCCTTGTTCTTCCCAAATTGCCCCTGCGAGGAGGCATGCATGGAGTGCAAAATATGTTAGGATAGTATCCGGCTGTTAAGATAAGTATGCTGCTGACCTATCTTGCACTTGTAATACATAGGCCTAGAATAGCTGAATGTAAACATTTAATTACTTACCTCAGGGCATTGTTGAAGAACTTTTCTGTAATATAATCTTTGCAACAATTATTCTCAAACGAAAGATAGAATTTGTATTCTTTTCTCAGCATCTGAAGACATCCACCCATTTCGTTTTTGGGACACTGTAATTTTCCGCATCGACCATAGATGTCGACTTGAATGTGCTTGGACAATTCATTGGCGTAATCGACTCTTCCACTATGGACTCCAACATCACAGTTACTTACGAACCACGCAACCTGTTTGGTTTTTCCAGCAGCGTAATTGACTTCGTCATCTAAAGGATAATCCTCTATTCGAGTGAAATTCAGAAATGTCTGAAATTTTCCATACGGGGTCGATATGGTGGAGTCTCTTTGGTAGAACATTGTCCAGTTGATCAGATTTCCGAGACCCTAAGAATCAAAAATGTTCAACCGAGAATTAAGTGGGGGAGATTCCCCTCCAGTTACGATCCACACCTGATTCTTCGACTTTGGCAACAAATCTTTTAACATGGAAGTCTGGAAGCCTTCAAGGTAGACTGCATCAGCCACCTTCACGTCCTTCAGTTTCCTTGTGATGCTACAGGCATCTACTGGACATTTCTGTGATGTAAAGAGATGCTGACCTTCTGGTGCCGGGTCTCCATAGTTCCTATGATGTACCTGGTAAATGAGTTTTAGTTTTGTGGTGTTGCCGTATCCTGAGTTTTTTAAGTAGTTCATAAGCCAGATTTGATACGAAATTCGATCATTCGTTTCATTATACTGTGGCAACAAAACGGAATCGTTTCTACTTGTCGTTGTGTTAGAGAATACCTGCAATTGCAGATAATTCGCTAAGTGCTTAATCAGCAAACGAGTTGATAATGGTCGAACTGCAAAGAGGTCAAATATAACAACGAACACAAGTGTAATACCGACAAGCATCCAGACGATTCGGCATTTGCTGAAATTCATTTTCTTCTGTGATAAGCTGCACCTGCGTATCCGATATATTTTCTAAAATATCATGTGAAATCTCTTCTATCTCGTTTTTGACCTACATTCCGATTGGTCGGCTCTATCACCTCAGGCCGTTCTAAACTTATAGCCGATTGGTTTGGTACTTGGCCTGTTACGTGGAGAATGCGGGTTCGAGTTTCTCACCTTATCCGGCTAGTATTCCTGCTTTTAGGGCATCGAACGTGTCATCTAGACGTCTAGGCTACTCATCTGTTTTATGAGCCTTCGACACTCAGCCTATTTCTATGTGTATTTCTGAACTTCGGAAGGAGTGTTGAATCGCGTACGGCTGTGTATGTATATATATATATATATATATATATATATATATATATATATATATATATTGCCTATGTGAAATTTATAGAAGAGTATGCCTGTTTAGAGACTTTACCCCATGCATACGTCTGAATCTAGCATACTATAGTAATCTGGTGTAGGCCACATCCAGTGTGCACTAAGCGTTAAAGCTTCCGACTTGTATCACCGTTTGTTTCACAGTCGCGAGTGTGCCTAGGTTGCGTGCATAAACTGCGTGCCAACTAGTTGCATCAGTTCGACAGCTGAATGATGAAGGTGATAGCAGGATGCAGGATATGTTAGGCCTACTTGTACTGTACTGAGCAATATTTATTTGATTTTAGGCCTAACTTTAGACCAAATAACGTTTCATATGTAGGCCTATAGGCCTATTCTAAAATCCATGCCAATATGCTTGGCTAATGTCACTGTAGGCGCGTATATACGGGTCGTGGATGAAACTAGATATATATCTAAAGGATGATGCAGAAGAAAAAATATCTTACCTCGAAAGAGCATAGAACGACTGTCTGTCTGTTTGTCTGTCGGTATGTCTGTCTGTCTGTCTGTCTGTCTGTCTGTCTGTCTGTCTGTCTGTCTGTCTGTCTGTCTGTCTGTCTGTAAGTTCCATCGTCTTTGATATAAAAAACACTAAATAAAATAATCTCAGGTTGCCTTTGTTGGCGAACTCCACGAGTTGTGCACGTCATGCGAAAGTCGCGCGAAAGTCATGTGAAAGTCATATGAGCGTCATGTGAAAGTCAAGTGAAAGACGTGCGAAAGTCATGTGAAAGTCATGTGAAAGTTATCCAGTTTTCGGTTCACACAAATAAACTTGTACGGAAATTTTCCTGCCCCTGAACAATTCTAGTGTTCAACGTGGCACAGCACCAAGGCTGCTAGGGTTGTTGCAGGCCTTAGCTTTTCATAATGGCCTCTAGGTATTCGTTTATCATGCAAAACAGGTTGGGACACGGGAATCTGGGACACTGAGACAAAATATTTATGCAGTAGTGTAGATGATGGAGAGAGCAATCAATCTTTGCTACCCCCTTACAAACGCGTGATCTTTTTGCCGTTTTTTAAAACCTTTTAGGATTTTAAGAATAGGTCAGTTTAATAATTAAGTGGTTGTTCGCACGTGCAATAACATCATTGTCATTATCATGTTTTGCTAAACAACCGTACCGCTAAAGTAGGTTGAAGTAAGTTTTTTTAAACTAACCAATACGTAGGCCTATACATAGCCGAAATAGAAAGTAATCTTTTAAGCTGGTTGCGTCGACAATTGGTAGAACATTAATGTTTGTGAAAGTCATTGAACAACTAGAATATAGGCCTATAGGCCTAATTGTTGTCTCCTCGAGACAGCAACATAATTATGTGTTTCTCTAGCATGCTCAGTGACTTTTTAGCCTAACCAATGTGAAACATGCCTGCCACATGCAGTATTGAATGTGACGATGTGAATAATCGAGGCTCCTTGAATAGTCACCAAAAACGGAAGTGCATGTATGGTGTATAGTGTATACATGTAGGAGCCCCCATATGCGCCCCCATCTCTTTGGTCGCCTTCATCCAATCACTTCCAGCGTTGCCACTCCTTGTGTTTTTTCACAAGATCTTGGGTTTTTCGAACCGAACTTGGGAAATGGGTTTTCTCGGGAAGATCTTGGGTTTTTGCTCTTTTTTCGACGAAAAAACGGGAAATTTTGGACATTTTTGAAATTTTTCGGGAAATTTTGGACATTTTTCGGAAGATTTGTGCCGGATGACTAAAAAAAGGTCATAAAAATTTTTCGGACGGAAAATTCTTGGCATTTTCGATTTTTCGGACGGAAATTCTTAGCATTTTCGAAAGATTTGCTGAACTTGGGTTTTCTTGTGTTTTTTCGCCCCTCCAACTTGTTTTTATTTTTCAAAGTGGCAACGTTGATCACTCCAACACGAATAACAAGGTCGAACAGTATAATTATAGCACCGATCCTTGATATACACTCCCGCGTGTGTTTATTTTTGCTAGATAACTTCCATTTGCTTTGTTTTGAACGTTGCCAATAACAGCGGTGTGTGTTTATTCCCATGGGCGGAGATCTAGGGGAAACAGGGGGGACGGTCCCCCCAACGGAGGTGTTGGCGGGGACGGCCCATGCATTTGTCCCTTCCCCCCCCCCCCCAATCGTTGAGTGCCAAGACTAAAAAAAGGTCATCAACTTTTCAACTTTTTTGGCGGCGAAAAAAATAGAAATTTGTTTCCAGATTTAGCCGGTCGTCAGAAATTTTGGTCGGCAAAAGATGGAAATTTTTCTGCGACACTCAGCCATTCGTCCATCAATAATCTTTCCGTCCCCCCAAGTCTCCGCCCAGGTCTCCGCCTATGTTTATTCCTATAGCTAACTTTGCTTACTTTACTTTTGGAACACTTAGAACATTTAGAACGCATAAGAACATTTTCTGTCATTAACGAAATTCTAGTTACATTGCTTTGAACATTGCTTATAGGACACATATTAAAACAATTAGCCACTTTAAATATCGATTACAGCATACAATGTTTCAATATATATATATACTCAGTTTTCTATATTATTATGCGTCGAATATAGAATGGCTTATCCCTCGGATATTTTATGCCCGCTATATTCCATCCAGGGGGGGATTAATTAATCCCCAAGGATACTTTTAGGGGGATAGCATATCCTCTGACACCGGTTATAATTTATATAACTGGATAGGCCTATATGATCCATGGCCTGCCATGAGGTCCCGTATGCACTTTGGTGTTGGGGGAGTTTCTCACTTCCAATCAGTCAGTGGGTCCCTGGACATGAAAAATCACCGAGGTGCTTGTCCGCCATGACGTCACGAATGGCGCAATTGCAAAATCCAATATGGCCGCCACCGGCCATATTGGAAAATTAGTCTTTATTATTTCTTACACGATATGCACGTGTAATAACTCTAATATTACTAATTCAGGTATGTAGAATTCATTTCCGATATTGATTTTCTCATCCGAGGTCATCGGAAAGTCATACGGTCATTTTCAAGGTCATTTGATACATCTTTTTCATTTATCACAACATATGCACGTGTAATACCTCAAATAATACTGATTCAGGTATGCAAAATCCATTTCTGATATTTATTTTGTCATCCGGTGTCATCTGAAGGTTATAGGGTCAACGTCAAGGTCATTCTTGAATTTTTTCATTACTTACATCATATGCACGTGTAATACTTGAAATGTTACCGATTCAGGTATGTCGAATCCATTTAGGCTATGATATTGTTTTTGTCATCCGGGGTCATCTGAAGGTCATAAGGTCATTGTCAAGGTCGTTGTTAAGGTCATTGTGTCGCATCAATGATGCGGATTATAACTTGACCTAATACTGACATTTTCTTGGAAGCAGTGCACCGAAGTTTTCCTCCCATCTGCGATTTAATGGCTCTAGTTTTGTCTCGCGTTCATTGTGTGTTGCAAGTAGTTGGCATGCTCTGTGCATCAGGAAAGCCCCTCGCTGGATATGGACTCTAATCTCGCTGCTTGTATGAGGAAGAGCGTCAATTCCGACTGTGGATGTGATACAGTTTTTTAGTCTCAGATGGTCGAACGTCTCACAGGTTGTATTTGACCTTGCCCCAGCCCAGCTACGTACCAAGTTCTGTGCTAATGCTGCATCTTGTTCTAGCAGCGTGTCTGTCTCTCCAATGTTTGTTAGATACTGTACTGGGTCGCAGGCTAAAGCTGCGTGTTTGGATCCCACCTTACTCATGCAGTCATCTCCTGTCAACACAAGTGACTTGATGGCTGCTTTGGCCAGGGATGCTCCACGTTCAGAAACTGCTTGATGAAGAGGAAGCATTCGCCAATATTCACCAGTACCATACTGCTGCCACATCTCCTGCAACCCCAGGTCAATGAAGTATGGTGTGTAGCAATAATGCGAAAGTGCCGGTGTCGTTTGAGATAGTATATACGACAAATCTCTGGCACTGTTGCACACAAACTGCCCAGGCTGTCCAGTCTACGTGCACCACCAGCCTGGCATCCGCCTCCTCGATCCAGTTCGACAGGTCAGGGATCTCTTCTCCGCCAGTCGACATTGCGGGAAGTGCTTCATCTTCAGAAACAAGAGTGCTGGCAATGACTGTAACATTGCCATAGGCTCGATTGCTAGCAATATCCCTATCCAGAATCTGCAGATTTTGCTTGTTTTCCAGCGATGTTCAGATCTTTTCAAGTTCATGAGGAATTGTTGTGTATATGTTCATGCTGAAAATTTCGATGCCTGATGTTGTGTCAGCATGCGCTCCCCTTTCTTAAGAGACATCTCAATGTAGGAGTCGAGTACCAGATGGACGTACTTCACATTTTGGCAAAAGGGAGAAGCTGAGGTTATGACGGCCTCGATAACCCTGCCAATATTGGAGAATTGCGTGAGTGGCAGCTGTCGAATCACAGAGATGAAAACTATATGACAACATGAGTGTCAAGATTAGACTCCTAGCCCCATTTCGTGAAGTCAAGTTTAGGCTCAATCTCTCCCACAAGTATAGCGACTTATTGGTGTGAGCTGGAATATCGCCATCAAACAATGGAGACGCTCAGACCAAATTGTGTGACAGTATCTGCCTGATGCCCATACCCCGTTCTTTAGCAATGTCCATGTTCCTATGTGCATCTGCTCTGTCCTAGGATGAAAGTAACTGTTCATTCCTCTCCTTTTCTATTGTTGATGCTGTCTTCTGAGGCTGGTCGGTGAACCGTGGCAGTTTCGACTTCGATACGTCATCCTGATTTTCTTTGTCTTTTCTACTAAGCGATCCCTTCTATCCGAGCGGTAGGCATCCTTGCCATCCTCGAGAAAATGAACTTGGAGCATCCCTGGCCAAAGCAGTCATCAAGGTACATGTGTTGACAGGAGACGTCTGCATGAGTAAGGTTGGATCCAAACACGCAGCTTTAGCCTGCAACCTAGTACAATATCTAACAAACTTTGGAGAGACAGACACGCTGCTAGAACAAGATACAGCATTAGCATAGAAGTGGTGGTGGTGATGGGACAGATGTGGTTCTCTTGGCGCCGTATGTGACTGCCTCTATAGAGTCCGTCGATCGCTTGTCTCTGAATGTGTGAACATCTTTGTCAAGGTGCTGTGTTGTAAGCAATCGTACAATTGCCTGCAACTTGTGATCTCATGTACAGCGCCCTTTCCTTCGGTCTCGGCTGAGCTATGGCGCTATATAAATCGTCTTATCATCATCATCATCATCATCATCATCATCATCATCATCATCATCATCATCATCATCAATCATCATCATCATCATCATCATCATCATCATCATCATCATCATCATCATCATCATCATCATCATCATCATCAGTACTTGGTAGGTATCTGGACTGGGGCAAGGTCAAATACAACCTGTGAGACGTTCGACCATCTGAGACTAAAAAACTGTATCACATCCACAGTCGGAATTGACGCTCTTCCTCATACAAGCAGCGAGATCAGAGTCCATATCCAGCGAAGGGCTTTCCTGGTGCACAGAGCATGCCAACTACTTGCAACACACAATGAACGCAAGACAAAACTAGAGCCATTAAATCGCAGATGGGAGGAAAACTTCGGTGCACTGCTTCCAAGAAAATGTCAGTATTAGGTCAAGTTATAATCCGCATCATTGATGCGACACAATGACCTTAACAACGACCTTGACAATGACCTTATGACCTTCAGATGACCCCGGATGACAAAAACAATATCATAGCCTAAATGAATTCGACATACCTGAATCGGTAACATTTCAGGTATTACACGTGCATATGATGTAAGTAATGAAAAAATTCAAGAATGACCTTGACGTTGACCCTATAACCTTCAGATGACACCGGATGACAAAATAAATATCAGAAATGGATTTTGCATACCTGAATCAGTATTATTTGAGGTATTACACGTGCATATGTTGTGATAAATGAAAAAGATGTATCAAATGACCTTGAAAATGACCGTATGACCTTCAGATGACCTCGGATGAGAAAATCAATATCGGAAATGAATTCTACATACCTGAATTAGTAATATTAGAGTTATTACACGTGCATATCGTGTAAGAAATAATAAAGACTAATTTTCCAATATGGCCGGTGGCGGCCATATTGGATTTTGCAATTGCGCCATTCGTGACATCATGGCGGACAAGCACCTCGGTGATTTTTCATGTCCAGGGACCCACTGACTGATTGGAAGTGAGAAACTCCCCCAACACCAAAGTGCATACGGGACCTCATGGCAGGCCAAGGACTAATAGTTGCTTGCTTCATATACTTGAAACCGGTTTCAGGTCGACCTATCCCAATGTGAAGACTATCCTTGCGCATTGAAAGGAGGACAGTTGTGATGAAGCATGAATGAGAGCGAGGGTTTAAGTGATTCACGTTCACGTGATGTTCGTACAATGTACCCTTGCATGTTATTTTAATTAACGTTTCTTATGATCGAGTGCAAATTAATCGAAACGTAAAAATGCAGCGTAGCTACGGTTACGGCAAATACTTCTTTTAATTAGACCGCATATATTATATATATATACATATATAATTGTATGTAGTGATATATATATATATATATATATATATATATATATATATATATATATATATATATATATATAATTACTACCGTATTTGACGTGTAAAGACAACCAGTTATTAAACGCTTATATAGAAATCGATAGCATGCAGCCTCGTCATAATTATATCGTCCTGTTTTATGCATGGCGAGCATTCGAGCAGGCAGACAGAGATACAGAGATGAGTGCAGATGTAGGCCTACACATATTATACGTTATTAGGCTGACAGATAGGCATACGTAGACTTGCAGACAAGCGGACATGCCTGCAGAAAGATCGACGTGCAGATAGCTAGCTATACGTCGATCGAACCCACATATGACACACACACACATACACATACACATACACACATACACAGATATTTCTGTTTGCGTTGATCGCAACTTCTCAACTTACGCATCAGCTGATTAAGCAAACCAGCGAGGCTTGCAATTTCGTTTAAGCTGTTGTTGTTGTCGTTGTTGTCGTCTGTCCAGTTTCCACCGATCCTACATTTGCATAAATCAGCGATACGAAACCTCCCTTAATGCAAATGTATCGATGTTGTTCGGCCATGTGTTGCTTATTTCGTTAGGATCTTCAAGGCAGAAGAAGCAGACCCAATTTATTGCCCCGTGTAGACCACAGCAATAATTCTCGTGTATAAAAGGAATCTAATTACATTTCACCGATGCATTCGGTTGTTTTGGCACGGGATAATATGATTTCTAATGCTATTAAGGACTATTAAAGATTTTATGTCGCCTATCATTTCACGTTCCGCTCCATCCAGTTAAGTCAGGGTCGTCTGTGACGATGAAAATGGTTAAGACAGCACAAAGTATACAAGATTATTCTTTGAAGTATACCGGATGCATGCCTTGCCCGCCTGTAACTCCGCCACTGGTTGCACTCGGCCAGTGCCAGTCCCAAGCCTGGATAAAGGAGGAGGGTGACGCTAATGGTGTGTGTTACCACACAGTGTCGTTAAACTGTAACTACTGCTACTTGTCTGCTTGTTCCAACGCTCGCGAAGATGCTGGGGCCCTGAGCTGAGGCCATCACCTTATATAGTCTTCGAGTGGCGATTTACAAGTTTGGTGTCTACGATTACGACTCGATTGCCTATCGGCAATTCAGCTCAAGCCCAATCATGTTCAAATATATCTTCTTCTCTAGTATTCATACCGTTAAGCAGGTCCAAGATTCCTATGACAACATTATTAAAATAATATATACATATTCGTGTTTCTTTTTAATTTAAACTGACATATCGCAGCATGATTGCAAGTCATAGTATGAATGGATGTTTGCAAGTCATAGTATGAATGGATGATTGCAAGTCATAGTATGAATGGATGATTGCAAGTCATAATATGAATGAATGATTGCAAGTCATAGTATGAATGGATGATTGCAAGTCATAGTATGAATGGATGATTGCAAGTCATAGTATGAATGGATGATTGCAAGTCATAGTATGAATGGATGTTTGCAAGTCATAGTATGAATGGATGTTTGCAAGCCATAGTATGAATCGATGATTGCAAGTCATAGTATGAATGGATGATTGCAAGTCATAGTACGAATGGATGATTGCAAGTCATAGTATGAATGGATGATTGCAAGTCATAGTATGAATGTATGTTTGCAAGTCATAGTATGAATGGATGTTTGCAAGCCATAGTATGAATCGATGATTGCAAGTTATCACAGTATTTCAATGTGCGGCAGTCATGAATGTAAGGCGTTCATTTTATCAACGCCACCTAGCGAATGTGAAGCAATCGACAGAATCTTTTACATAATCGGTCTCACACGACGAGGAGTCTGGGCCTAATATGTAGGCCTAGTCTAGATATCTATACTAGCCTCACCTGGTCACCTCACCTGGTGCCGTCAGCTCTTGGAGCTCTGGCGACATTCATGATGTATCCTCTCATGGGCGCCCGCAGCATAGGTCAAGGGGGGGTCGCGTGACCCCCCCTGGAAATCCTGACAAAATATTAATAATAGCACTTTCTGGAATAAATGTCAGTGGACAGTGGTAAAACGAGGCAGGGCGCCAACCACCCGGTCATTGTGTTCTTTTAGGCTACTTCACTAACTTTGGCATAGGCCAATATATCTTTTGGTTATCTCTACATAGACTACTGGGTACTAATGGAATTCGTTACTCAGTCATATCAGGGACGTCAGTGGGGTGGGGGGCGGATCAGTCTGCCGTCTGAACTAAATTCCGTAGCAAGATCTGTAGCCTGGTGGATATACGATACACAGTGACCCTCACAGACGGATGTCTGGCTGCTCTGGCATTGTAATTAGAGACGACTTGGGGTGCTTGGAGATATCTTGGGAAGAGGTCAGAGGAGCTGGTGATGAACTGGGACGAGTGGAGGAGATGCGTTGCCCATTAAGCAGACCTGCACGGGAAGGGCTGTACTAAGGCACTGTGTGCCCAGTTAAGCAATGACCTGTCACCTCTGGATTATTAATACTCAAGAGACGTACAGGCTATTTTCACCCTCTGAGTGTGATATTTATATATAATAATGCACAAGTCAGTATAGTTTAAAGTTTTATATAATGTATACGTATAATATAGGTTCAAGAACCTATACACTGCAGGGGTTCTCAAACTTTATTTTTATTGTACCCCCATGTAAAAAAATCGAATCATGGCGTACCCCCAAGGGTCCCAACAAAGTCAGGTCAGAAACAAAATACCATTGCGAGGCCCTTGCATTGACAACTAAAAGTCCATTAAATTAAAATCATTAGTGGCATCGTTTATTAGTGTCATCATATAGGAAGCAAAATGTAGTTTAAGTCATTATAATCTTGTCAGCAAAATTTAAGTTAAAAGGGAAAATTGGTCTATAACCACTGTAAGAAAGAGCTAGCGGCATCCATATAGTGCTCTGGGCTTCTTTAGACTAGCACAGATTAAAAATATCCGGTTTAGCCTAATATTTATCAATTTCAAACGGAAATTAACCCCATGTTTGTTTTTGATAGCAAGAATAGTTTAAAAACCAGCAGTACCCAGACATGACGTACTGAAAGGAATCACAAAATTTTAAGTTCGATCAGAAATTATTCCTTAGGCCAATTCAGCTCTCTGCCATGTGAGCTCTAATAGGCTGAGAATTTCTGGCTTTGGTAGGCTACTTTTAACCCTTCATACATTATTTCTTTCAAAATTATAGTAGGATAATTGGCCCAAAAATAAACCTGCTGCGTGCATTGTATTGTATGTGGATCTAAATATATGTTGTGAAATAAATAAATGAGGATGCTGTTAAATTTTGCAACGTTAAAAATCGTTGTTAATCAAAGAAAGATTGATAAAGTCCATAAACTCAAAGAAAATTTTTATTTCTGGAATTTTTCGCGTACCCCTTATCGGCGCCTGGCGTACCCCTAGGGGTACGCGTACCACAGTTTGAGAACCCCCTGCTATACAGCAATCAACAAGCTGCGGTTCGGGTGGACAAAGAATTAACGGAATGGTTTAGGATAGGAAAAGGTGTGAGGCAGGGCTGTCTGGTGTCGCCGCTGTCTTTCAACTGCTACTCAGAGTACGTGATGCGGGAGTCGGCGGACGAGCTGGGATGGATAGGAGTTACCATAAATGGACGCACAATAAACAACCTGCGTTATGCGGATGAAATTGTTCTAATTGCGACGTCAGCAGCAGGACTTCAACAACTGATAGATAGGATAAATGAGGTCTCAAAGGAATACGGTTTGGAAATAAGTATAAAAAAGACAAAAGTTATGGTAGTATCCAAAACGAGAGAAACAATTCAGATCACCTGCAATGGGGAACCTCTAGAACAGGTTGAGGCTTTCCGCTACCTGGGAGCATTGATAGATGACACTGGAGACGGAAGCCGAGAAATCAGGGCTAGATTGGGGATGGCTCGGACGGCGATGGGGTCACTGGACTGCCTGTGGAAAGATCGTTCGGTCGGAAATGCGCTGAAAAGGAGGGTTATGGAGGCGATGGTGTGGTCAGTGCACGGCGTTGTATGGAAGTGAGGCATGGACTCTGAAGGCGGCGGATAGAAGAAGATTGACGGCATTTGAGATGATGACGTATAGAAGAATGATGCAGGTCGACTGGAGGGAACACAGAACAAATGCCTCGATTTTGGCGGAGCTGCGGCCGAAACAGAGACTGCTAGAGAGGGTGCAAAAAAGGAAACTGCGATACTTCGGACACCTGATGAGGGCAGACAACATATCGACACTGCTAATACAAGGACGAATTGAGGGTACCAGAGCACGGGGAAGACCAAGGAGGCGTTGGATGGACGATGTCTGTGACTGGACCGGATTACCACCTGTGGACTGTGTCAGACGGGCGCAGGACAGAGAGGAATGGAGGAAGCTGCTGTCGTTGTCTCTGGTCTCCGACCCTCAGAAATGAGGATGGACAGCATCATCATCATGTATAATATATATATATATATACATAGATCTATGGTCCGTAGCCTATGAACCGTTTACCCGTGGACAACGTAATAGAAGCGCGAACGTCGTTCACCGCGGATTAGGTGGGCTACCCCAACCACCGTCTGACATGGAGCAGAGCGCATAAATTACAGGCACAGTGGAATCGTTTGTCGTTTCCCCAACACCGACGATATGAGGGCGAATAAGGCCGCACATGTTGGGAGAAAATGAGAGAAATTCTTAATGGAGAGAGGTGAAAGATGGGAAACACAGGACTGACTACGACGGATAAGGGGAGGGCAATAAAATTGGGTCACAGAAGAGCGGACATTAGCAGTGGCTTCTATCCCTATAAGCTACAGGGCGGCCGCAACTTGAGCCAAGTGAAAAACGGGGGGGGGGCAGAAATAAGCCAAACTCACTTCGGAGGGGAAGGTCGGCCTGAGAGTGGAAGACCAGCTCATGCGGGTGAGGGGAGGAGTGGGATCGAGTCCGATTGTTTAGGAGAGATATTACTCATAATTAGCCTCTGATATGCTGACTAGAGTTCCTTCAGAGCTGGCTGCTGGAAAGTGGATGATGTAGCCTAAGAGAAAAGATGACCGAGGACATGGAGTCCAGTTCATAGCCGGTCGGAAATCGGAATGTTATTCGTTACGAGGTCCGCATGATCTGACGACAGCGGAACAGTATAGGCTACTCGAAATGACACACCGAGTTTACAGACAATATCTTGAACTGCCATTAATGTACTGCAGAATGCTACGCCAGTCGGCGCGCCCTCCAACCGCACACCACTCCGCCACTGTCCCAGGTAGGCCAGAACTAAATTATTGAACTGGAATTCACACTTAGTAATTAGTTTTTTAATGTATAATGATTGGGTAGACGTTACTTGCTGGACATGTATGTCCTAAACTATGACCAATTTCTTTTATTTGAACATGGTTTCTTTCTGGTGGATATGGGTTCACCCATATCTGCTTGCTTTTTCCAGCTCAAGTCCTTTCTGCTTAATATGGTTAAATACGGGCCAGATAGGTTGCATATCGACCCATTTCAGTTGATTCTTCATAATTCAAATTCAGTCTCAAATAGAAGTGATGGCTTTTTGATTGACAAAAGTTCCATTTTGTAGCATAGCAGTTTACAAATATTGCTTGGCAGACTGTGTACTATGCATATATGTATATTCTATATATATAATATATATATAACCTAAGTATAATTATATATAGACCTATGGTTAAGTCTATGTTACGGATTATGCTATGCCTGACATAGTTAGGGACCATAACTAGGGGCTTTCAGCATAAATAACAATAGCCAAATAATTATTATTTCACGCCTAGTGCATGCAGCATGCAATGTTGCTCTAATTATCTGTTATTAATGACAGATGAAAGGTTTTTAATATTTTAGTATTAAAATAGTACAGAGTACACAATAGGCCTAGTCAAAAAGATTTGGAGGTTAAAATTATAAAAAGGCTTACAGACCACAGTCAATCTAATGTATCATAAATTTATACAAGTATCTATACTTTCTATAGGTTTACAAAATACTGTGATAGCATTTAAAATAGTATTTTAAATACTGTAGTGTTTAAAATATTTCCCATAACTGAAGCAAACATAGTAAGAAATAAATGAAAACAAGAAGAAAACATGTTTGATCGTTAACCGCAGTTTCTTGCACATGTAGAAATTTTTGTTTAATAACAAGATAGCCAATTTTTGCCTCCTGAAATATTTTCTGTGCCTTGGAAAAACGAAATGACGTCCTTTAAGCCATATGTTAGTGTTATACCTTTTTACAATGAATGTGTATACATGAATAATATAATAATTTTTTTTCATTGCAAAAGACTCATAAACAGTAGAAGGCCTACGCTATATTGAGACAATTAGTGTGATTGTGTGAGTTGCTTAGTCTTTAACGACATATTTCATATCTTAACTCTACTGGTCATGACTGACCCCCCTGCAAAAAATACTGCGGGCGCCCATGTATCCTCTCCAGTGTTTTGGATACATCATGAATTTTTCTTGGCAGAAGATAAGGGGTGGTTTGCCATTGCCATCCCCCCGTTTGCCATCCGTACCCGTTCGTTCACCACTCCATACGGAGGGGTTACTGACAGGTCGCCCCACGAGAAGGTGGGCACGGTGGACTTTGATTCGCCAGCCCAGGTCGGTTCCGAGTCTACGCTCCAATTGGAGTCGTCGGTCAGGTCTCCTCCCTGCTCTACTCACGTGAATGAGTGGCTGACGAACCTTTTGCGACCTTATAGGCCTACTAGCCTACGCTTCATAAAGGATCACTGTTTTAAGATGGCATCTTATTTTATAGATGGTAGATGTCATCCTGTTTTATAGATGATAGATGGCATCCTGTTTTAAGATGGTATCATGTTTTTAAGATGGTATTCTGTTTTATAGGTTACTATACTATTAATACCCGACAATAGTCTATTAGTCTAGAGTCTGTAGTCAAAAACCCGTATCACGTGCTGATGACCTTGTTCCCTCCCATTATTCAGCGCCGACACTGCTTTCGATCACGCCCGCATAACTTTGAGTTGCCACCGAAGAACAATAAAAACTTTATTCCAAGAGCCCTTTATAAGGCCTATATAAGTGTCTTCTCAACAAGTGACTGTGTGACCCGTAGTACTTCTCTTCCATGTAACTGAGTTGCTGTCTTGTCAACCTGTTTTTCACATTAAACGAAATATATATAAATATATATATATTATATATATATATATGGTAGACGTCATCCTGTTTTAAGATAGCATCATGTTTTAAGATGGCATCCTGTTTTATAGATGATAGATGGCGTGATAGTAGGCTAACGTGAAGCTGCTATTACCAGGTCCGCCAGTTGCGTGTTGTCATGCGGTCCCTATCTCATGATGCCGCTGTGGTCCTTGTCCACGCCTTTGTAACTAGCAGAATTGATCATTGCTGCTCAATTCTTGCTGGCAACCCATCTAGCTTAATAGGGCGTCTTGACCGGGTCATGCGCTCTGCTGCTCGGCTTATTGGTCATATCCCAAAATTTGCCCCAATTTCTGCCTACGTGCGTGATGTTCTGCACTGGCTTCCAGTCATAGGCGGAGACCTGGGCCGAGGATTGGGGGGGGGACGGAAAGACGCGAAATTTTCCGAAGAATTTCTGGCGACCGGCGAAATCTCTGAAAAAAATGTTATTTTCGCCGCCCAAAAAGTTGACGACCTTTTTTTTTAGTCATCCGGCCAAATCTCGTCGAAATTTTCTATTTCGTCGCCAAAAAAGTCTTGGCGCTCAAAGATTGGGGGGGACAAATGCATGGGCCGTCCCCCCAACACTTTCATTGGGGGGGACCGTCCCCCCTGTCCCCCCTAGGTCTCCGCCACTGCTTCCAGTCTCGAAGCGCATCTCGTACAGGATAGCAGCACTTGTTTGGCGGTCCTTAATAATTGGTAGTGCTCCTTCCTACTTATCTGATCTCTGTCGCCTTGTCTCTGTTGTAGCCTCCCGTAGAACTTTGCGCTCTTCGGCCAATGGGGAGATGCTGGTCCCTCGAACCCGCTCTGCTACCAGACAGCGTCGAGTCTTCTCGGTTGTTGGCCCGTCCATGGCCACATGGAATGGGCTCCCGCTTGCACTACGCTTACTACCTCGGAATAATTTGCCTGCTTTCTACAAGTTGCTCAAGACCTATCTTTTTAGCTGTGGCTGGACTGGGAGCGCCTCTGAGTAGGCTTCTTGAAGGGGCGCTGTATAAGTTTTCGGAATGAATGAATGAATGGCATCCTGTTTTAAGATGGCATCATGTTTTAAGATGGCATCCGCCATCCTATATATATTTTATAGATGATAGATGACATCCTGTTTTAAGGTGGCATCCTGTTTTATAGATGATAGATGGCATCCTGTTTTAAGATGGCATTCTGTAACATATAATAAGAATAATAAGAATAACAATGACGATTTCTATGGCGCCGTAACACAATCATGCCGTTACAAGGGCGCCTCACATACTAAACTAACAGCAGGATAGACCTTGAGGAAAAAATGAGTCTTAAGTCCAGATTTGAAGGAGTCAACTGAGCCAGTCGCTCGCAGGACGGGAGGAAGACTGCTCCAGCATCTGGGGCCGACCACTGAGAAAGCGCGGTCACCGAAACGGGTTTTCGTCCGCCGTACGCGAAGATCGTTTTTGTTGAGCGATCTATAGAATAAGTCGCAACCCGGAGGCAAGGCCGTAGCCAGGATTTTATTTCGGGGGGTGTTTTCCATAAAAATTTCTGACGACCTTTGTTTCAGTCGACCTTTTTTAGTCATCGGATGCCTTTTAGGATTTTTCGCCCGAAAAACCTTCAGCACGACGTAAAACGATCTCATTTCACGATTTTTGTCTTCATAAATCGCGATTTTATCTTGTTTTTCGCGTAAATGCATTATTTAATTTCTTACGTCTTTTCATTTCGGGGGGTGTTCAAACACCCAAAACACCCCCTAACTACGGCCTTGCGGGCCGGAGGCAGAGGAGTGCGTCCAGATGCAGTAATCACGCATATAAACAGATGCGGCTCCGTAGGGGGACTTGTAGACAAGTAGACAGATCTTAAATTGCCTCTGGCATCTTAAGCCGTCTTGTGACGGATCTTAGACGCTTCGCATTAGGCCACATTGGATGCGAATACTATTATAAAAGCAAAGGAATTACTTAGCTAGAG
>OX457038.1:57199405-57231905 GCA_949752735.1 Lumbricus terrestris | reverse complement strand
GTTTATTCATGCACTGTTTCAGCTGATTCCAGCTAAATATGTCAAATCACATCCAGTTGTAGCATGAAGGACACTCTATTCTTCATCTTCATAGTTACGTGATTTGGATGAACTTCCGTTCCGCTGATGTTCCTGACATCACCAAAACACCGTTAAATATAAAGCAAATACATATGACCTGGCAGTGGACAACACCTTATCTTTTTTCACATAACCACCAGCAACCGCTCTAGTCCATATCTCCAAATGTGGCTGCTGAGAGCTGAATAGACAGAAATGTTCAAAGCTAGATCAGTCTTTCTTTCAAGCATGCCAAGAACATACAGCCAATTTTCTGACAACGAAGTATTTCAGGACTCCACACAGTGACAGAGTTGTGGTGGTAATTTTCTGTACGATTTCACTTTTTAAAAGCAATGTCCACTATATCTTTCGAAGGCAATAATTATTAACCCTCTTGTAGCCAATCGAAAGTAGGCTACCTGTACACAGGTATCCACTGTATCTGTCAGGTCACCAAATGTCTTCGCGTTTGGAGGTTCTGTAAACTTTCGCCCCCTTGATGTCGTCGCTATCTCATCGAAGGGGGACGGCGAGGGAGCAACGGATGGATGATTATGAAGAGGCGTTGTAGCTTGATAACCTAGAGAGTCAGAATTCGGAATAGGTTGCAAAACGGAATGGTTCATTGAATAGGAGTCGTATATTTCAGAGTTAGCGGTTATTCTACCAGGACGCCGCTCGAGTGGAATAAAGGACATATCGTCGCCGGTTCTCTGTCCGAGAACGCCCGCCGCCAGGGGTCGGGCTGGGTCCGACTGCTCCCTGCCGTAGTCTGCTTCTAATTGGCCTGACACCACGCTAGCGTGCCACAACTGCATGAGTCCTACTCGGGCATCCGCTCGGGCCTCGTCGTCCGCCGCGGTTGTAATTATAGTTTCCCTCGGATCCTGTGTGAATGCGTCTTCTGCTCGATCGCAGGCGGAGTTATTAATGTTCGAGTACACGTGGGCAGTATTAAGGGTTGAATCATGGGAGGAATGTTTTTGTTGGGTTGCCATTTTATCTTGCATCAGTTCACCAACAAACAACACACAAAGATTCGCGAACTTAATCACCACTCGCAGTGTATTAACATTAATGTAAAATCGCAAACAAACTGTCCGATTCAACTAAAATTACTAAAACCGGCCATATGACAACGTGTCAGCCATTACAGAACGCAACCAGAAAAAGGAAAGATCTTAATCTTAAAGCGTTAACTATCAGTCGGTCGCTATGGGTAATTAATTGGCGCCCGCTAAATCACGGCGTTTTCCACTATACCGTTTGGCCGTATCACGTGGCACGTGAGCTAAGGGCTGGTCCTTTACAGTTCCCTATTGCTCGAACCATTGCTTGTCCATCAATAATTTGTCTGCAACAGGTTGGATGAACTGCGTCGATCGCGACTTATGGGCATATCACAATATTTGGTCATGTCATACAATATGCGGGATGTCTTGCATTGGCCCCCTTTCCCGCAGCGGATTGCCTGCAGGGTCTGTGTGTTGCTTAGGTAGTGCCTTGATGGACTAGCCATATTATGTCTTGTTTTTCAACATCGGATGTCCAGCGTCGATCTACTCTTCTGTTGGCGGACCAAGCTGAGCTGGTTCACTCGCGGTCTGCTATTCGACATCACCTTTCATTCTCTGTAGCTGGTACTAAAATCTGGAATGGGAATGGCCAACCCCTTTTCACAGCGCTTATTGCATGCCCATGGGTCACTCCACTCTGTTCCGTAAGAATCTAAAAACTGTCCTATTTAGTTGTAGTTAAGTCGGGAGCGATTCCGGACAGCCCTACTTGAAGAGGCACTACGTAAAATATTGTAAATAAACAAATGCTACGACTCTGCTATAGAAATGCGGACTGGACAAGTTACTTTTGCAGAGAGAATCCAATCCCATTGGTTTTGAGAAAAGTCCATGGCACAATCGTTTTTCCAGATCCATGGACAGTCAGCTTGATACGATCGAATAAGGCACTGCATGATATACCAATCTTCCTTTATAATTTTTTCAGTGTTCTTTTGAAGAACACTCCTTGGTTTAAGACTTGCTAAAGACATTGAGATAATTTGAATGATCATATCTGGTCAAATAAGGGAACATTGTAGATAAATTCAACTGCGCAGGTTTCAGATACCATCTTGCAAAGACCTGGCAAAAATTTCAATCAAGTTCCCATTGCATGCATGACTTCACTAACATCCATTTTGAAATTCTTGCCGCCATTTTGTTCGCCATTTTGGTTTCCAGGCAGTGCTATATATGTCACATTCGTTTCATCACATGCCTTGGACTCGAAAATGTTGATTTAAACCCTGAAATCATGATTTAGTTGCATATATGTCTTCATTTATGACCATTTTAAGATTTTGTCCGCCATTTTGTCCGCCATCTTGGTTTCCGTGCAGTACCACATATGTTACCTTGCTTCCATTGCATTCCTTGACCCCGAAAATGTTGATTTAGACCCTGAAATCATGATTCCATTGCATACATAACTTCACTTATAGCCATTTCAAGATTTTGTCCGCCATTTTGTCCGCCATCTTGGTTTCCGTGCAATGCCACATATGTTACCTTGCTTCCATTGCATTCCTTGACCCAGAAAATGTTGATTTAGACCCTGAAATCATGATTCCACTGCATACATAACTTCACTTACAGCCATTTTAATATTCTAGCCGCCATTTTGTCCGCCATTTTGATTTTCTTGCAGTGCTACATATGTGTATTTGGTTCCATTGTATTCCTTGCACCCTATAATCTTAATTTAGAGTCTAAAATCGTGTTCCTGTCACATGCAATACTTTACTTATAGCCATTTGAAGCAACTGACCGCCATTTTGTCCGCCATCTTGTTTTCCCATTGAACGGCCAAAAATCCAGCTTGCTAACAGCGATTTTCGTTTTCAGCAGGGTCAAATTAGTCTAGAAACACCGGTTAGCAAATTGTTACATGATTTGCTTCTAGCAGTGATTTCTAGAGCCCTTTTAGAATTCCAAGCCTTGTCTAAAAGCACACGGGCCCACGACCTCCCGGGGCCTACAGAGATTGTGGAATTATTAGCCTATAATCTAACCTATAATTAGTAATTCACAGTATGTTGTGACAGATGTACATGTAGCCAAGTTTCTGTGAACATACTTGCATTATGCTACTTCGCTACTTTACTGACGTCTGTCAACTGCCGTGCAGGCAGGTAGGTAGACAAACAGGCAGACAGGCAAGCCTATACTGAATTCCCTTGAACTTGTTTTTCGTCTCGAGTCATGACGGTCAAAATTTGATTGTGCAATTACGCTTATGTGTGTGAACGACAATAAATAATAGGTTTAATTCTGTTCTAAGCTGAGAGCAGTAAACGAATCGTACCCGCATCTGATTTTCGTTCACAAGCTTTCCTATGCAAAGGTCAAATGCGGGCCTATGCCAGTGGCGGATCCAGAGGCCAGTCCGGCCATGGCTCCCATTTAGAAATTTCTTTATTGACAAAATGCACAATTCTAAATGGATTTATGCAATTGAATAAGCGCTTCTATGCATCTAGAAAGAGCTAGCCAACAAGAACCTGAAAGTGTTCTAGTCGATGTCACCAGCTAAAAAATGCGTTGGTTCTGGGGCAGCGCCCCAGACCCCGCTGGGGAGCTTATGACGCTATCCCATGTCCCCTTGTCGGAGTGGGCTTCATGTCTTCGGCAATCTCGGGTTCGCGCCTTTGGCGCTATTAATATGAGCAACCCCCCAGCAAAATGTTCTGTTTGCGCCCCTGAGCAAAACGAATGCACGAACTGACAGATAAATCACTAAACAGATCGGTATCAGCCGGACAGTCAGAGAGGCAGACAAGGACAAAGACAGACAAGGACATGGGCAGACAATGAGATAGGCAGACAAAGAGATAGGTAGACCAGGACACAGCGGGACAAAGAGATAGCCGAACATACAAGCAGATAGGATCACGTTCTTGCGTATTTGTCTTGGGACGGCTAAACGACCTTCCTAAATCTGAGATGCGGTCATGCAGACCTCTACAACAGCACCCTGGTCAGCATCAACGACATCATCGTCATTACCATCATCATCATCACCGTTGGTCTGGAAATGGCAGAATCTGAGGAACATAATTCTATCAAAGCGGCAAAGCTTGATTAAATCTGTTTGAACGCGCCGATAGCCCAACGCCGTTTCATGTCTCAGAGGCGCCTTTATCTCCGACGGTTACACGCCTACCATTCCGAAACCACCGCTCATTGTCCCTGGGTTAGGCTACTGTCTAGTTTTTTGTCTGTAAAAACTAGTTTAATGTGTTACTCGTAATCCGCTTGTCAGGTGAAATAGGCTGCCCAAATGGCTACCATAAAGGAAATAACACCATGGAGCTACGTTTCTATATAGGCCTATACTGATTCTGCCCAAGATTTATTATTAGGCCTACAATACTACAAGCCTATACTTTTAACAGTGCTTAGGCCTATCTGATGTATATTATACAACAGAGCGTGGTTAGCAACTGGTTCAGAAAACAGTAAGTTGATCTTGTCATGTTCTCTACAAATATTTATTTTTTGGACTCATGTAGGCCTACTATGCTCTACCACATGTATGTATATACCTGCTGATGACTTACATGTGCGTGGTGCTGAATGCATAACCCTATTTTTCTAACAACGTTCCGTCATTGTGCAGATCAATCCAGTTCACGTAATAGATGTTAGTAGATCTATGCAATTTATTGGATCTCTGGATTTACACTGAATAGCTGTCATGTGAGTTCTTACGTTTTATAGAGTAAGCATTTTCTGCTACTTGTGACACAGATCTATCAAATACAGAAAACAAGACTTTAAAATCTTAATAGGGGTCTTACGACTGAAGTGTCTAATACGTTCATACATCAGTTTAATGGTATGCGTCTTTGCAATTTGGTGCTCAGACAACTTGACATTTATTTCACCAAGAGAGAGAGAGAGAGAGAGAGAGAGAGAGAGAGAGAGAGAGAGAGAGAGAGAGAGAGAGAGAGCGCTGCACAAACGAAATATATATATATATATATATATTTAAAATTCTCTTGCCTTAGACGTTACAGAGACTCCCAAATATCAGCATGTTGCATCAAAATTGCATTCATTGCACTGTCTTCCCATTGAGTAAAGAATTATTCATCCATTTCAAAAACCGGTTGGCCGTTCAGAAAGTAATACATTTAAAGAAATCAACTCATTTTTGTTGCAAGCCAGATGCTGCGCAGCAACACTGTGCCATGACAAAGATGATTAGTGTCCCCTCCTCCCTCCTCCTTCATCTATGGTTGGACTGGCACTTCTAGAGCACGAACAGTGGCCTATATTTCATGCTCATCATTCGTACGAATAGCTGATGCAACTAATCAGTGGAAACGGAATCTTAGGCTATTTCGACCCCGAGCAGAGTTGGGCTCTCGGACCTTCTCATGCTTTGATGTCAGGATTCAGGTATTTAAACTCGATACTTATTGCTTTCACTTTAGGACTGCTTATCTTTCGTAACCTGGTTGGCGTCTTGAGTATAGCGTAATTCTCTTGTGAATCGGAATTTTCACATTCATAACCGTCCTTCGACATCCAATCCTCTTGCGATCTTCACATCTCTCGACATGCATGGACTCTCGCACGTCTTTGTCTAAAATGCATGCACCTTTGTTATTTAGTAGATATGACTATGTTTGCATAACAATATAGGCCTACCGACGTCTCAGTTGATCCAAACGGGCCACAAAATCTTCCCTATAGGGACTACTGTTTCACACAGCACGTAAGAAATGCTCGGGTTCTTTTAGGTGGCAGCCATGCACCATCCAACTGAGGGGGGACTGCATCCGTCTATAGCAAGCGACGCGGCAAATCAGAAATGCCGCTTGGCTTCTCAGAAGTCTCCTTCGTTTGCGATTTTCATTGGTGCATCATTATAACGACTGTGCGTTGCGTTCAGCTGAAGCCACCGTGCTTCGTTGCGCATTCGTCTCCGGAGGCTCGTTTGAATTGCCGAAGTCTCTGGCATCCGTAAATAATCTCTCTTGAAGTTTTCTCGTCAAGACAACCGCGGCTGAGTATTCAAAACGTTTGGCAGAACATCGATTCGCGTTTGAACAGCATCTCAAGCGTTGATGTGCTAGGTGTCGTGTCTTCAGTTTCACTCTCGTTAATTTACATCGGAAATAGATAGACGGTAGGATCATTTTAAGCTTATATTCGTATAATAATTCTCTTATAGTTGTTAACTTTGTTCATATGTTTTAATGTTGTCGGAAATTTTTTCCCTCTTCCGTTAATTCTGTTGATGAGTCATCTGGGATGAGTTATTTCTACTCTACCGTTATGACTGATTTTAATCTGACTGTTACGTTAAGGCATAATTTCTATTGTCCTTATATATATAGGCCTACATTGGCCTGCAGTGGACACCGCTGATTGCAAGCTAACGTAGGTCCTGTAGTAATTCGCAAAAGCAACAACAAGAGTATGCCTTGCAGTGTATGCTACGCATGCAATACAATGACGCTTTTTATAATGCGTCACATAGCCTATCACATGAGCTCCGTTAATTTTAGCATCTAACATTTAACATTTAACATTATTTTTAATTAGTATTTAAATAAACAGGTAACAATACGCTTTACTAGCATTGCTGGCTGATTTTAAGGATGAATCTACATAATTATAGGCCTACCTGATAATGGAAACTCCAATAGATGCCCACACATGTGCGAAAGTTGTGTATGTTAAAATTGCTAAAATAACAATAGCTTCGAATAATTTTATCTGAAATAAAATCTCTCTTTTGTGCTCACTTTTACCGTTAGATTTAACAAATTGCAATGGTGAAAACATTATTTGTTTGCATGTGCAGGTCAATAAAGGTGGGATGGGTCTCTGGGACCATGTTCGGCTGAGCATGCTGAACAGTGAACACGCCTTAATCCACCTCTGCTAAGATAATTAGCTCCTTGGCCTCTTGTTGAATGTTTTCTCAATACTCTTGCATGCCTTTCTGTGTTTTCCAAGCGGGGGAGGGCTACTCGATCTGACAAGTTTGTCTTGAATTGGCATTACATGAATTTGTGATTGAAATTACGGTCGTAGTGTACGTAATGCACTGTACTTACATTATACTGTGCATTATGTACTCAAGGCTGGAGCGTGGACCTTCTTGATAGGCATGTTTCATAAATGTCAATTTTTGTAGGCCAGCCGTCATTACTGAAGGCACTTTAAGGTTCTCTTGCAATGATCATGCAGGGAACTAGCAGGAACAAATATTATAGTAAAACGCTGTTTTAATTGAATTGTGTTAGAATGTCCTGGATGGAATGCTGGAAGTAGAAGGAGGTAAAAGGAAGAGAGGAAGACCACGAACGAACTTGACCACTATCAAAGACGACTTGAGATGCCTGGAGATGTCATGGGAGGAAGGTGAAGAACTGGCGATGGACAGGAAGGAGTGGAGGAGATGCGTTGCCCGATGGGCAGACCTGATGCACGGGAAGGACTAAGTAGGCCTACTACAAGTAAGTAAGTAAGTAAGTGTTGGAGACTTGAATCAGGCTATATAGGCCTACAACTGTTGCCAATCAGTATTTGTTGTTTATCAGTGTAGGCCTATCTCTGCCACCCGATTAGCATTAGCCTAATAGGCCTAATAGCCTCTCCGCCACCGGCTGTTTGCCAAAAATGTTTCCAGCTTGATATTTATGTTCTTCTACACTAGCGTTTCCCAATTTTTATGTCTACGGATCATTTGTAATCTGAAAAAATTTGACAGAACCAACAGCTTAAGAAAAGTAGACCTATTGGAGAAGACCTATGTGCACACGTAGCGCCTGCGAAACCTACAGCTTTAGTAACACAGTTGGGAGTTACTGAATATTAGATCTATCTTTAACACAAGCATGCAGAGTAAATGAATGGCTCTGGCTCATATGAAAAAATTAAATCAAAACTTCAAACTGAATCTCTTACATTGTAATATAGGTTTCAAATGTGTCTGGTGGTTTTGTTTCTCTCAAGACATAATTAATTATTTAATTTACTTTAGTTGTGATACGAGAAATTTGGATTTATGCATTTTGTGGTGAAGCATTTTAAGTCGATTTCCAAGTTTGTTTTTGTTGCAGTATAATGCGTGGATTCAGTGTCGCGCACATTATATGTTTTGAAAAATGGTGGGGGGCACGGAGTGCCACGGACACTGCACGGGTAGCAATAATTAGGCTTCTTTAGTTAGGCTGTTCCAGCTATTGATCGCTAAAAGTTTGTTGAAACCTTTTTTACCTCGGAATCTGATGTCTGATGCATAGCCTACATGATACATTCAAGCAACAATTAATCCAATCATAGCGGAACCCTCGTCTTTCTCCTCACTGAACTGCAAGTCCATATCGCCCATTCGGATCCGTGAAACACACTTTATATAGGAACGGCTGCACTAGACCATAGGGGTGGCAAGCGTAGTTCTGCGACCCTCCGTTTCTCGCATTAACCAAATTCCATCTGTTTTTAAACACTGCAGTTGAATTAATTGATAAGGTTACAGAGATTGGACATGCGTGGCACATGCATTCAACTGTAGGTCTAAATTGTGACCTGACCCATCACGATTATAACCTCTTTTATTCCAAACATTGAGTGCTGTGGCTGCTATGCGTCACGTAGGCTACTTCTACAATGCAAACACAATTTTGCAGTTGTCAATTCAGACTTCTATAGCGAAACCTCCAACTGAACGAACTTCTTTCTCAACCTCTGAATAGTCAATTCAGCTGAAGACCATTTATTTGATCGTGGCCTCGTGTATGCCTATACTCGATCACCTTTCAGTAGTTTTCTTTAAAATGCGCTCTATAAATTAATACGATTATCGTGCTTTATTCAGCAACTGAATAAACTTTGGCATAGGCTACCTGGAACAGACAGCAAGAATGAAAGCGCTACATTTGAACCGATCCATCTGTTCTTTGTTCATCTCTCGCACTATACTACAGTTTAATAATGCCCTTTCGATTTGCGCTGAGACTTTCTTGGCCTAGAACCACATATGCATGCAGAGGGTTATAAATTCGGTTTCCCAGATCTATCAGACTATCAGTTGAGGCGTATGCCTACACAGAATAGAATATTCTTTTATTGGAATCACGTGCTGTCGAAACGCAATAGCCTACGCTACAAATTCACCAGGTGCAGCCATTTGGCAGAGATTGAATTTTTATGTCTGAGTGTTAGCATTTGAATCGCTGTTTGCTGTTTATTAAAAAATTATTTGCCCCTATTGGGGTTGAGACTTTTAATAAATCCCCTTATAGAGCAACCTCGCAATAAAGCTATCAGGAGATGGAGAGGCAATGAGAGTATACCATAGGATGGATGGCGTATTGGATTGCAGGAGGACTAGGGGAGCGAGGGGCACAGTCGACGAAGGACATAATCTGCAACACTCGGACAATTAATTTACCCCTTCAATCCCAACGATGCACCGGGAACCAAACCCCAGATCGAGAAGCTAAGTAGAATTAGCGCCTTACCAATCGGCCATCGACGCATTCAGTCATTCCATGAGTCGCTCTAATGGAATTTGTCGTCTAACGCATCGCCAAGTCTTGCGCGAGAAATCGAAACCTTTGGCCCACATTCAGATAAACAAAAAAGCCCTATATAAATAACACACTACGCAGATTGCTGCATAAAAACCCATACGTCGGACAAAGCAACGTGTAGCCCGACGAATCGAAAACATTTGAGAGAAAAGGTCGCAGATAAAGCGGCGTTTGCGTTTAAATCAGGCGATAGATTACGATTATTCTGCTGAGCGCTGAATACGCAGATAAAACGTTCGATCTCATGCTATAGCCTAAGCTTACACTGTTACTGGATCATTTTGCACGACAATTGATGGCCTTGTTGTGATGAGCGTTGTCTGCTTTGTTTACTTCGAATTGACATTCGTAAATCGCGTCTGTAGCGAATGGAACGAATGCATGGAATCGGATATTATTAGACATCATGATATCCAATATCAAAACTGAGTGATGCGGCGGCGCTTCAAGCCACGAGTGAAACTAAAGGCCTCACGAGGATACGTCGTGTCTATAATGATGAAAACGAATGTCCACCACCTCCTATACGTAACGACTTCGACCAGGAAAACTAAGTGTCGCTAGAACCACCATTGATAGGCTTAATATTATTTTTATTTATTTATTTTTTTATTATTATTTCCTTTTAATATTTTCAACCAACAACATCAAAAACAGGAAGTACACTACACTAGGGAAGCAGTAGCTATCGTTATATCTCCTCTGGAATCGGCTCAATTTTATTATTATTATTATTATTTTATTTTATTTTATTTATTTTATTTTTTTCCCCGAGGTATTTAGGATCCCTCAGGGACTTCATTACTAACTATTGGTTAAAAACTAGTCCAGAATGACCCTACTCTTCGTTGTCTTGATCATCAAAAGTGCCTCGGAATGCGATCGCGTTAAAACGTATCGTTAAAGAAATACGTTGGTAGAGGAAAGAGGTCTCTCGTGGGTCCCCCGTAACCATGCTGAGTTTTTGTCCTAGGTCAGATAGAAAGACATGGCCTTCACTATTAATTGGACCCATGGTCTCGAAGGCAAGGGGCACAAAGTAGTGCGTTGTGGAGAGCTGATGGTATTTCTCATGCTTGCGGGCCGCTGCTCTTTCGGCCGCTGCTCCGACTGTCTGAGAGGTGTCTGACACATAAGACGTGGCCATGGTGTCGGTCACCGTCGCGTCCCAGACTAGGCATCTGCCTACCCGCCATGGAACCAGGGTATGGCCGTCGGGTCTTTTGCCGTCAGATCTCAGCAAACCCGCTGGCTCCTTATTTGACGGATAGCCCGCCCGGATCAAACTTCGATGGACCAAGTCATTCAGGGATGCATGTCTGGGGAGTCTGCCAGGTCCCATGGCGCAGGAGAGTCCATGCAGTCCTTCAGCGGCCACCGGGGCACCGCAAGGGCATTTGTGTGGCTCGCATAGACGGACGCCCAGCCGAAGACCGACTGCCACTCTGACTGCCTCGTCATCCAACCTAAGGCCACAGTTGGCAATGGGCAAAGCCAATAACCAATCGCCAGCATGCGGGGCTGCAGTGGCCCCGAGGCGCGCCCTGTGTTCCGGGTCAGGTAGGTTGGCCTGAAGAGCCGATATTATTTTGTCGAGCAAGGGCTTGTCCCAGGCCGACTGTCTGTGGGTGATGTCCTTTTCTGGGCATTGAACCGAGCTGATCTTCAGCCACTGGTCACGTGCCGCGTCCCAATGTGGATCAGAGGAGGTCATGTTGTTGAGCATGGTGGATTGGAGGCGATCGGTGCCCGCGGCCGACGCTAAAAAAGCGGGAAGTGCCAGCTGTGACACCGAACGAATCCCCAGTCCGCCCATCTTGATGGGAAACGTAGCTTGGAGCCATGCCTCCTCTGTTAGAGCTAGGTTCAGAATTCTGCACAAGCCTAAGCGCAGAACCATGTCGTATCGTGCAAGCCCCGGATGGTCCGCACAGGGACAGCATCGCAGGGTGTGGAGAAGCTTTGTGGCGCCAAGTGAATACCTTAAGATGGTTAAGGCATCATGCCTGGCAATGTCCTCCATCTTCTCAAGTGCTTTACCGAGGTCTGCTGTGTGTGTCTCGATGGCGTCCTCTAGTGCTTCTAGGGTAGAGAGAGGTGCACCCAACAGCGATGCCTTCTGGGGACAGGTTTGCGTGAAACGACCCAAGAGATGGTGATCTGCTGTCAGATCCTGAGCGTGCGAGATGATCTCGCATTTGGATAGGTTGAGTTGTAGACCCAGGGATTTGCATTTGAGCTCTAGAAGCGTCACATCCTCGGCCACAGTCTTCACTCTCCCTCCCAAGGAGATGTCGTCCAAATAGCCTAGCACGAGCGATGATGTCATCTCAGCTAGGATAGGTTGCAGGGGGAGACAGAAGAGCAGTGGACCAAGTGGGTCACCCTGTTGAGGACCAACCTGAGAGCTCAGAGTAAAAGTGCCATATTTGAGGTTTGAAGGTTCCGAGTAGGCCAGTGAGCAGAAAGGTCCCAGTTCAGGAATTATTGTGAAGACAGAGAGCAGCATCTGATCTCTGTAGAGGTTATTAAAGGCGTTTGAGAAGTCTAATTTTACGAGAATAGATTCATCATCCATATTCTCCAAGAAGCGCCTTGCGGCATGCGCCGCCGCCTCACAACCACCTGCCTCTCCCACTCCCACCTGTCTTGGGGTCAAATACGATGCCACTCTTGTGGTCGCATATGCGTTCGCGCATTTGGCCGCTAGTCTGCGCCAGTAATAGCCGATGACTATTGGGCGCAAACCTCCTGAGCTTTTGCGTAAAGCGAATAAGGTGCCCCCGAAAAAGGTGGCCCGGATTTGGGGAGGGCAAGTTCCAGTCAGAAGAAGGTTGATTAGAGCCGTGATGGCCGATAGCAACACGGGCCCCGATTCGGCCTGACTCGTCAACTCCAGTATATGCTGGGGACGGATACCATCAGGCCCCCCCGAGGAGCCGGTCGGAAAAGTGCGAATGCGCGCGAGTACTTCCGCCTCCGTGACCTGGAAATGGTTTCCCGTCGGTGGAGCTGGCATTGGCGGGCGGTCAGAAGGTTGGGTAGGGTGTTTCAGACGTAGTTCTTCTAAGGTGGACTCGCTGATCAGAACAGGCTTATCGTCTGAACACAGGATCCTCGCCGCAGCTCTGATGTTGCCATCTTCAAGTTTTGCGGCAACTGCTGCAGCAATTGTTTGTGTTCGGTTAGGACCACCCCTCCCTCCCATGCATGGACTCTCCCGCGGAGTGAAAAGTGCGGGGGTTTCGAGTGGCACCTTTGTGAAAAATTCATTGGTGCGAGCTTTGATTTTCGAAGTCATATTGTGTCGTCTGCCCCCTCTGGTTGGTTGGGTGAGGGTTAGGGCTCCAAATGACAATAGTTGTTGCCAAAGGAGAGGAGAGTTTGGTTCCTTCAAGATTCGGTTTATGATAGAAGTCAGTAGGCCACAAAGTCCATGTCTGGCTGCTTTGGGAATGTGCTTGATTAGTTTGGTTGTCAAGTAAGGATGAGGGATTAGTTCCGGTTTGGATGAGCAGTCTGGGTTCGTAGCAGCTGGTCCAGGGGTGTCCTGGTCGGTCCGATCCGGAGTCGGAGCAGGCTGCGGCGGCCCGCATGGTCCCACTGTGGGTGGTTTGTGGGACCCTGGACAAGGATTATCTCTCGGGCCGTGTTTGTGCACCATACCGTTCTTTTGGTGCAATTTTCGTTCAGTGAAACAGACCCCGCAAAGCCCCTTAGATTTCGACAGGGCAAGCATGGGAGAGTGTGTGTCTGTTGAACCCTCCATGTTGACCTATTGTCTATTAGAAACATCAGACGTCTAATTATCATCCAGCCCTGTGTATTGATTAAGTAGGCCACCAGACGGGGGGCGTGGCAGGCGAAGAATCGCCGTCTATGGTTGTCTCTGCCTTTAAACTATCGGACAAAAGAGTTTAACGATACAACCTGGGACGTAAGTGAGGCCTTTCGCTTAGTCCAATAAGATAAAGAGTTTATTATTATTATTATTATTATTATTATTATTATTATTATTATTATTATTATTATTATTATTATTATTATTATTATTATTATTATTATTATTATTATTATTATTATTATGGTGCTATTGCTATTGTTACTAATGCTGCTGTTATTATTATTATTATTATTTCAAAATTATTATTATTATTAATTATTATTTATATATTTATTATTATTATTGTTATTATTATTATTATTATTATTATTATTATTATTATTATAATTATTATTATTATTATTATTATTATTATTATTATTATTATAAACAACTTCCTTTATTGTAAAACAGACAAGTTCCTATTCTAACATCAATTCCGAAGAGAAATAATTGCAACAATGAGAATGAGAGTCCAATGAAACATGAGAATGAGAACAAAATATAATAATAATAATAATAATAATAATAATAATAATAATAATAATAATAATAATAATAATAATAATAATAATAATAATAATAATAATAATAATAATAATAATAAT
Organism: Lumbricus terrestris; assembly: GCA_949752735.1. Lineage (NCBI taxonomy): Eukaryota > Metazoa > Annelida > Clitellata > Crassiclitellata > Lumbricidae > Lumbricus > Lumbricus terrestris. Next base: position 57,217,735 of record OX457038.1, on the reverse strand, counting down.
AATAATAATAATAATAATAATAATAATGCACGCCGTAGACTGGCTGCACGCCTTGCCGATCACGTCTTGCGGTTTGAGATTAAGTGACGAAGCTATGAGGGTGGTGGCAGTTGGTTTGCGCTTAGGAGCTAACATTTGCGAACCACACACATGCACGTGTGGCTCACTTGTCACTGCAAGGTGCGAGCACGGTTTATCGTGCTCGCTAGGTTTTGGTCGTATGGCCCGCATTGTTTACAGGCCATACAATAGCATGAAAGTATGAAAAACATGAGAATGAGAGTCCAATGAAACATTCGCTTGCATCGTCGTCGTCGTCATCATTATCATCATTATTATCCTCACCATCATTATCACCATCAGCAGCAGCAGCAGCAGCGGCAGCGGCAACAACATCTGTTGGAAATTATCCCAATTACCAACAGCTGCTTCATTTATTATTATTATTATTATTATTATTTTATTTATTTATTTTTTTTGCCCCGAGGTATACAGGATCCCTCAGGGACTTCACTACGCCTAATATAAAATCACAGTCTGGAACGGCCCTATTATTATTATTATTATTATTATTATTATTATTATTAGGACAATAATAATGATGATTGGCATTAATGCAATTATTGTTACAGAGCCTATAATAGTCTAGATGTCATTTTCGGTTCCTCTACCATCAATAACTTCTGACTCGACGCGGCGCTCGTGAATAAGCTTATGCCCTGCACTTTGCCTTTGAGTGTCGTTTTAGATGTTTGGAGGTTAAAATAAAAGTATGCGACTGCGATTACGATTGTGTAAGCATTGCAAGATTTGAGAATCGTAATGTAAAATTATCGTAAAGTAAGACAGCAGATATTCAGATGGGAGGTATAGGTGTAAATTTGGTTTAAGGGAAACTGTTATTCGGTTTCATTCGGCAGTTGAACAATGAATACACAGTGACTGACCGAACAATGGGTGACAGCATGCAGTAGAGAAGACAATGAGAATGAGAGTGCAATGAAACATTCGCTTGCATCGTCGTCGTCGTCATCATTATCATCATTATTAATTTATTATCATCACCATCATTATCACCATCAGCAGCAGCAGCAGCGGCAGCGGCAACAACACCTGTTGTAAATTATCCCAATTACGAACAGCTGCTTCATTTACTTGGCCGCTGAAGTGTGAAAGTCTTCGAATGAGTTCTCGAATTAATGCTATATATATATAGTGCAGCGAATTTCTCTGAACGTTACGACCAAGTCACTAGAAACGGATATAATTATTAGCGGAATAAAATGGAACCCATCGAAGAGAAAAGACACCGGTTATAATTATAAGCATGTTCCTACGGATGATGGATCATATTACATAACGTGGTCTTCTTTTGATCATGACTAAGGGGCATTGCACATCAGGTCCTCTCCGTGTTTTTTAAAACTAGCGATGCAATATAATGTGTGCGTGTGTGCGTGTGTGCGTGACGTGTGTGTCTGTGTGTGTGTGTGTGTGTGTGCGCGCGCGCGTGTGTTGGGTTGGTGTATGTATTTTGTGTGTGTTTGAGCATCTGAATTTATCTGGCACAAAGGCTATATGAGCATCATAAATTGCCTATACCCGACAGATTTTCAGTCTCTGATCAAGCATGCAGGAGGTGACTGGTGGCCCAGTGGTAGGGGTCATGATGTAGAAGGTCAGATGAGGCTTCAGGCGAGGGATGTGGCAGATAACGAAAGGTGTTGTCGTATTTGCGTTATATGCTCCAGGTTGCTCCTGCAATATACGCCCTAAGAGATCATCAGTTTTGTCATGTAACAGATAGATTTGATAGCAGATGCATAAATCATCCTAATCAGTGATAGGCGAAGGATGTTTTGTGGCATACATGTACTGTATATAGTATATACACGACGTTACACGTGGGTATACATCGTGAACTTTAAATACCTTTTCGTGCTTTTAGGCAGCTATCATTAGTTTCCTGATCGACTTTAAAGATTATAAGATTCCTAAATAAATAAATAAATATATGAATAAATAAAACATTGAACAATAAGTAAAGGGACATACATGTACCCTTTATTCACCGCATGTTCATTACCGTCTTTCCTAGACAAAATACCCATAGGCTACTATAAATTATTATAATAGGCCTAATAGGCATAGGTCTACATATCATTTCCAGCTGTTAGATCTAATAAGATATTGCGTGTAGCCAACACGCCGGATCGATATAATTATAATATTCCTGTGAATATTATGAATGTTCTGGGTTGAAAATATGTCTGACACATTGTATGTGTGCATGCGTGGTGCTGGTGTGAATTGGATGGTGTGTTTGTATCATTGTGTCGATACATTGGTTGGTCCAGGAGTATATACAGCATCCGTTGTATCTTTCTGATCAATGATGCGGACAATTATTACACGTATTATATGCTGCATTGTGTACACTGTACAGGCCATACAATAGCATGAAAGTATGAAAATATGAAACTATAATAGCATACAAATACACACGCACGCACGCGCACACAAAGACACACACGCACACAAACACACACACTCACACACATAGTTCTAATACTTAGGACTATAGATCTATGTGCATGATAGCATAAATTACATATATTATGTATTATGTCGTGGGGGTGCGTGCGTATGTGTGCGCGTGTGTGCGTGCGTGTGTGCGTGTGTGCATGTATGTTTCTATGTAGGACTTTGTAGGTCGATGTATGCATGTGCTCATGTTTGTGTGTGTAATGCAAAATCGTGCAATATAAATCTTTGAGAATTTTTCATCGCCCACAAAAGCCACGTCAGAGAGACGAGCTCAGGCACCAGCGCTATATCAAACCAAGTCCGCAAAAGCCAAACTACCCTGTTCGTTCCGTCGCCAGATCAAAATCCGGGGAGGTCAAGCTGAGAGGACAGCAAGGTGCTACGTGCTAATCAGAGCTGTACACGATGGTGGGCTATACTCGGGTAATGGGTACACAGCGTGTACTTAACTCACAACGAGTAAAGATAAAAAAGTGTCATGAATAGAATTCTGACTAGAAAACAGCGGAAGATCACAACTAAAACTGATAAAATGATTAAATTGACGAGTTTTATATGACGCGGTGTAGCGGTTGAATGCTTCTTGCCAAACAAAACCTATTAAACAATGCTATGTATAATGATTAATGTAGGTAAGAATTAAGCTAGACAATATGTGGCGTATTGTAGATTATAAGTAATATTACTTGTGGCATTAAGTTAGATAATAATAATAGCGCTACAACAATTCTTGAACATGCGCTACAACAATTGACTCAACATTACTGAGCGGCGGAAAGCAGCGTTAACGAAAGCAGACGACAGGCAGTCATCGATGGAGCTGAGCAAGGAGAGGGTCGAAAAGATATTTCGTGCGATGGCGTCTGTCGGCAAATACGGAGCCAATCGTTGGTAATTCGAATATCTGGAACTTGATTTATGGGTGTGGAAAGCGACACGTTGTCGACTTGTCCCACTGTCGAACTTTGAGACGTTTGAAGCGAAGTTCCGAGGCGAAGCGAGTGAACTGTGCGAAGCAGTGTGACTCTAACTGGCGACGATTTGCGAATCGGTCGAACGTTGAAGTTGGGATCGAACTCTGAAGCGATCCGTGGTGAAACATTTGCAGCAAGACGAGGAGGAAGAATCGGTTGAGCGACGGGTGAATTCCTATGCTCGACGAAATCCGAGGAAGAAGGAGAAACACGCTGGGTTACTGTTTCAAGCTACAGTACCCATCGACAAGCAACTACCGAGAAATCTGGACTGACGGCAATTGAGAAGATCGCGACCTTCTTCAATTTTCCCTTCAATCCATTCCCGCGGAAGTGAAAAGCATTTCTACATCCACCAGAAAGGACGATGTGGAAAGATAAGAAATATACATAATATTATTAATTTAAATAATACGCCACAAATAGGTAGATAAGATTCTTTTCTTTGAATTGCATTTATTGACTGAAATGTTATTTTACATTATATCTATATATGAATCACAGTCTCATTTGTTCTAGGTCGTAGGTTGCTATTATACCATTATTCACCCAACAGCCTCTGAGCATAAAGTTCACCCTTAATATTCTAGACTTAATAAATCCGGAATAATAGGGGTAGTGACAAGAGTGGGTGCCCACGCCGGGATATTTTAGACAGTTAAAAATGTCATTTGAGTATTGTTATAGTGGCAAACTTTGAACAATTGTTGCTAGTGATTATTAGAGAGACAATTTGAACTGATTGGCATCTGAGTTGAAGTAGTACATTGCTTATTGAAAAGTGCACAATAGGTTGTGTAAACTTTTAGATATTAGCTTTTGTGGAACTGAATTTCTCTTTGTAGAATTGAACAATTTCTATCTGTTAGAAATTTATATAGTGCACGTTGTAGCCTATATTTGTAACAAGTGAAAAAATCATAAGTAAGACAGTAAGCATGTCTGTTACTGATTTCGAAGCCTGGTTGGAAATTGCCAAACAGATGAACATGGAGGGAGATGAGATGAGAGCCTTCATAAAAGAGAGACAGGCGGAACTAAGGCAAGAGAGAGTAATTGAGAGGGAGATTGCTAAAGAGGCGAAGCTAGCTGAAGCTGAATTAAAGAAAATTGAGATAGAAGCAGCAGCAGAAACGAGAAAAGCTGAAGCAGCAGCAGAAGTCAAGAGATTTGAAATAGAAGCAAGAAAAGCAGAGATGGAAGCTGAAGCAGCAGCAGCAACGAGAAAAGCTGAAGCAGAAGCAGCAACGAGAAAAGCTGAAGCAGAAGCAGAAACGAGAAAAGCTGAAGTAGAAGCAGCAGCGAGAAAAGCTGAAACAGAGGCTGCAATGCAAGCAAAGAAGGCTGAAGTGGAATTGGAAACAATCAGGAGTGCTGAAGCAGAAGCCAAATTGAATCGTGAAGCAGCTGAGACAGAAGCGAGAGAAAATCGCTTGGCAACAGAAGCCAGAGAACAGCGCGAACACCAGTTAGAAATAAAGAGACTTGAAGCACAGGTGAGAATGCGTGAAATTGATTCAAGAGGGGAGCAGAACCGAGAGCACGATAATGACTACATGAGGATCGGTGATGGTCAACAACAGGGAGACCACCGAGAAAGCAACAAAGGAATTAGAAATATCAAATTTCCTATTTTCAACGAGTCAAAGGATTGTTTAGATGCCTACTTGTTGAGATTCGAGCGAACATGTGTGGCGTATGAAATCAGAAAAGAAGTTTGGTCATTAACGTTAGCGAGACATTTGGAAGGCAGAGCACTGGAAGTATACCAAAGGTTGTCTGCAGATGAGGTGCAAGATTACGAGTGTTTGAAGACTCAGCTTTTGAAGAGATTTCAACTGACGGAAGGTGGATACAGAAACAAGTTCAAAACCAGTAAAATGGAATCAGGAGAGACACCTTCTAGTTTTGTGCATAGATTGAGAAGGTACATGCAACAGTGGTTAGCACAAGCGGGATTTGAGAGAACTTATGAAGGAGTGGAAGATCTCTTGTTGAAAGACCAGTTTTACCTGACATGCAGTACTGAACTTCGTATGTTTATAAAGGAGAAAGGCAAGATGAGTTTGAAGGACATGTTAGTTTGTGCGGAATCACATATTGAAGCACACGGTTACAAATACAGCGAGCAGTCTGTAAAACCAGATGTGAAATTCCATGGCGACAGGTTGAACAGTAGACCGTTTGAACACAGACCCAAGGAACAGTCTGGGTACAATCTAAACAGGAGTAGAAGCGATGGGAAGATAAATCAGGGTACACATCAAAACCGAGGGTTCAGCAGGGAAAGAGAAATTGCAACTGGACATAAGGTTATTTGTTTTTTCTGTGGAGAACAAAACCATAAGGCATATCAATGCCCAAAGAAGAACAGAGGTACATTTAAACACACTGCAGCAGCAGTGCAAATATTTGAAAGTCGAGCACACTTGGTTAAGCCAGAAAGTGAAATACAGAGAGTGGTTGAAGTTACAAGAGGAGAACAACAGATGAAACAGGGTGAACATAGTAAAATACCACCAATGTACATGGCAGCCAGTGCAATGGTGATAAAAGACAATGATGGATGTATTAGTCTTGAAGACAAGAGTGAATACCAAGTAACAGTTAACGGAAACTTAGTGGGATGCTTATACGACACAGGTGCGAGTTGCTGTATCGTAAAACGTTCTTTGATAAATGAAGAAGCATTGACTGGTGAAGAAACGCATTGTGTTTTAGTTGACGGAAGTTTAAGATGTTTCCCGTTGGCTAAAGTGTACATAGAGAGTGAACACTTTAATGGTGAAGTACAAGCGATGGTGATGGAACAGCCGATAAAACCAGTAATAATTGGGAAAATCAAAGGATTGAAGTACATGGTTAAAGATGAGAGAACTGAGAATGTGACAAATCCTGAGCCAAAAGAAATAAATGAGAATAGTACTGAAGTGGAAAACAAAGGAATATTGATTAGAAAAACAGGACACGAAGAAAGACCTGTTGGTGCAAAGAAAACAGTGAGATTTTATGACAATGCGATAAGGAATCAAGATGAAAAATTAATGACAGTAGCAGTTGTGGAAACAAGAGCAGAAGCTAAAAAGGTAGCAAAATATAGACCATTAAAAGTTGAGGAGATGCCGAACTTGAATGTGTCAGTAAAGGAGATACAGGAGTTGCAGAGTCAAGATGAAACAATGACAAAACAAATGGAAAGAGCAATTGAATGGGATGATAATGAAGACAACATAGAAGATAATCCATATGTGATAAAGAAGGGATTGTTGTATAAAAGATACAAAGAAGCACAGAAAGATGAGGTGAAATGGCAACTAATGGTACCTAAACCATTGAGGGATAAAGTGTTAGCCGTAGCACACAATTCATTGTTGTCGGCTCATCTAGGAATGAGGAAAACACACGATAAGATTCTGAATGAATTCTATTGGCCTGGAATAGGACAAGATATACGGAGATATGTGTTGAGTTGTGACATTTGTCAAAAATCAGTTGACAAGAAGGTGAACCACAAGGCGCCTATGGGTCATCTACCTGTATTAGATGTACCATTCAAACACATATGCATAGACATAATCGGAGAAGTTAACCCTATGTCTGCAAGGGGTTACCGATATATATTGACCATCATAGATTTGAGTACAAGGTATCCGGAAGCTATTCCATTGAAAGGAATTAGTACTGAGGAAGTTGCAGAAGCTTTGTTTGGATTCTATTGTCGTATGGGAGTGCCACAGAAGATCCATACTGATCGTGGAAGCCAGTTCACTTCTGAACTCATGGCTGAAGTAAATAAGATGCTATTGATAAAACACACCATGACTAGTCCATACCATGCAATGGGCAATGGATGTGTAGAAAGACTTAATGGAACCATCAAAGCGACGTTGAGGAAGTTGATTGGTGAACAAGCGAAAGAATGGGATCGTTATATAGCTCCATTACTGTTTGCGTTGAGAGACACAGTACATGAGAGTCACGGTTTCACACCATTCGAACTAATATTCGGTAGATCGTGCAGAGGACCAGTGCAAATATTAAAAGAGTTATGGACCAATGAGACAGTGGAAGAAGAAGTGAAAGACGTGTATACGTATATGCAGGATTTGCGAGAAAGGATTGAAGAGACTTGTGATATGGCACAGAAGGCGATACACAAGGCGAATGCTAAAAACAAGAAATATTATGACAGGAAAGCAAGATACCGGAAGTTGGAAATAGGCGATAAGGTGTTGTTACTATTGCCTAGTTGTAAGAACAAGATGTTAGTGAAGTGGCAAGGGCCATATGTTGTAAGAGAGAAGATTGGAGACTATGACTACAGAGTTGAAATCGAGAAAGGAAAGATAAAGACATATCACATTAATATATTGAAGAAATATCACGAAAGAGAAGATGCCGAAACGGTAGCATACATATCAGCAGTGGTATATGATGGAAAAGTAGGAGAAGATGAAGAAGAAGAGATATTGGATTTGTATGTGAGTGAACAAACAGAGACCTATGAAGATGTAGATATAAATCCTAATTTGGATGAAGAACAAAAAGGAGAATTGAGAAAACTACTAAAGAAATACGAAGATATTTTCACAGACAAGCCTGGGAGAACAGACTTAGTGAAGCATGAAATACATTTGACGAGTGAAGAGCCAGTAAGACAAAGAGCGTATCCAACACCATACCATTTGCAAAAAGAAATAGATAAGGAGATCCAGACGATGTTGGACAATAAGGTGATAGAAAGATCAGAGGCAGCTTATGCAGCACCTCTGGTGGTTGTCAAGAAATCCGATGGAAGTAACAGGCTGTGTTGCAATTACAAACAGCTGAACAAATTGACAATATTTGATCCTGAGCCTATGATGACAAACGAAGATATTTTTAATAAGTTGAGTGGGAGTAGAATTTACAGCAAGTTCGATTTCTGCAAGGGTTATTGGCAGATCCCTATGAGTCCAGAATCGAAAGACTACACTACATTTGTATGTGCCAATGGAATATACAAATTCAATGTTATGCCATTCGGATTGATTAACAGTGCGTCCAGTTATAACCGATTAATTAGGAAGATTCTTCACGGAACAGAAAATCTTGAAAGTTATGTCGACGATATACTAGCGCATAATAAAGGATGGAGAGAACACTTGAAGACATTGGAGATATTTTTCGAAAGAGTCAGACAAGCGAATTTGACATTGAAGCCAAAGAAGTGTTCTATAGGATATGAAAAGATTGACTTTTTGGGACATACATTGAACAAGGATGACATAAGTCCAAAGGATAAATCAGTTGATAAAATAGTAGACATGCCACGTCCAAAGACAAAGAAACAAGTCAGGAGTTTTCTTGGAGCGATAAACTATTATCGTAAGTTCATACCACACTGTGCAGAGATCATGGCACCGTTGAGCGATTTGACGAAGAAGATGGCACCTGGAGTAGTTGAATGGAACGAAGAACTGGAAGCAAGTTTTACGATGTTGAAGAGTGAATTGGCAAAGGAACCAATTCTGAAATTACCAAACCTGGAGAAAGAGTTTATTCTTCAGACGGATGCAAGTGGAAGCGGAATAGGATGTGTAATAATGCAGCAATACGAGGGGATGAACCATCCCATAGCGTATGCCAGCAGGAAACTTGTGGAACGTGAGAGAAGGTACTCAGTGGAGGAGAGGGAATGCTTATCGATCATGTGGGGAGTTAGTAGGTTCGATCGATACCTTTGTGGAAAGAAATTCATCATCGAGACAGATCATTGCGGATTGCAATACATGAGAGAGAATAGGATGAAAAATGCAAGGGTGATGAGATGGAGTTTGGCCCTCCAAAATTATTCTTTTAGCATAAGATACATCAAGGGGTCCAACAATGTCATGTCCGACTACCTGAGTAGAGGATTAGAGTAGAGTAGGATGTAATAAGGTAGATGTATAGTTGTAAATAAGTAAGTGAAGTATAGTAGTTATGCATGATATCTAAAGTAAGTTAAAGAAGTTTATTAGGTTAGTTTGTCAAGTAGGTGAGTTTGATAAAGCCTGTAAACAGACTTTTGAAGGAGGGGCATTTGTAGCGGTTGAATGCTTCTTGCCAAACAAAACCTATTAAACAATGCTATGTATAATGATTAATGTAGGTAAGAATTAAGCTAGACAATATGTGGCGTATTGTAGATTATAAGTAATATTACTTGTGGCATTAAGTTAGATAATAATAATAGCGCTACAACAATTCTTGAACATGCGCTACAACAATTGACTCAACATTACTGAGCGGCGGAAAGCAGCGTTAACGAAAGCAGACGACAGGCAGTCATCGATGGAGCTGAGCAAGGAGAGGGTCGAAAAGATATTTCGTGCGATGGCGTCTGTCGGCAAATACGGAGCCAATCGTTGGTAATTCGAATATCTGGAACTTGATTTATGGGTGTGGAAAGCGACACGTTGTCGACTTGTCCCACTGTCGAACTTTGAGACGTTTGAAGCGAAGTTCCGAGGCGAAGCGAGTGAACTGTGCGAAGCAGTGTGACTCTAACTGGCGACGATTTGCGAATCGGTCGAACGTTGAAGTTGGGATCGAACTCTGAAGCGATCCGTGGTGAAACATTTGCAGCAAGACGAGGAGGAAGAATCGGTTGAGCGACGGGTGAATTCCTATGCTCGACGAAATCCGAGGAAGAAGGAGAAACACGCTGGGTTACTGTTTCAAGCTACAGTACCCATCGACAAGCAACTACCGAGAAATCTGGACTGACGGCAATTGAGAAGATCGCGACCTTCTTCAATTTTCCCTTCAATCCATTCCCGCGGAAGTGAAAAGCATTTCTACATCCACCAGAAAGGACGATGTGGAAAGATAAGAAATATACATAATATTATTAATTTAAATAATACGCCACAAATAGGTAGATAAGATTCTTTTCTTTGAATTGCATTTATTGACTGAAATGTTATTTTACATTATATCTATATATGAATCACAGTCTCATTTGTTCTAGGTCGTAGGTTGCTATTATACCATTATTCACCCAACAGCCTCTGAGCATAAAGTTCACCCTTAATATTCTAGACTTAATAAATCCGGAATAATAGGGGTAGTGACACGCGGTAAGCGGACTATACGAGGGCAAAAATCACCTGAATATCATCTGATGACTGAAAAGGGTCAGCAGGAAATTCGCGACCTAAAAAACGGGAAAAAATCAAAATTTTCGAGCGTAGCGGGTACGGAACTCAAATTTTGCCAGTAGGCGTATACAGCCTACAGCTTGGTGGTAATCGATGATGATGATGGTCGTGGGGTGGAAACTCAGTGCGATCGGGATCAAGGGCGGATACAGAAATTTTCAAATGGGGGGCAAAGTCCTACGGAACTACTCATAGGGGGGCCATGTCTACTTTCCGAGCAAAATAGCTGGTCAAAAATAAAGAAATTTCTGAATGGGGGGCATGGCCGGATTGGCCCCCCTGGATCCGCCCGTGATCGGGATGGGATCGCTTGAAGGGTTCGTATTATTTCAGTCGTGAGTGGAAAGTAGCAGAGGAGAGTGCAAGTGGAGGAGAGGTTGACTTAGGAGAGAGATAGGGCAGGGCTTTTTTTAACATGCAGTTGTACACAAAATGTGCAGTTCTAAATGGATTTGTGCAGTTGTAGAAAAATGTAGAAGCACTACTGTGCAGTTAAAACTAGTTGAAAAAGGTCATTTTCCTCCGATTGGGAGTAATTTACCATGGAGGATGGTCAGCGGCGCCCGCAGGATTTTTTTCTTGTACGCACAGAAATTTTATTTTCGTCGTTAGGTCGCCGAAAAAACTGATGACTTTTTTTTTTTATATATTTTTTAGTCATCAACCTAGAATTTTCCAAAAACATACCTTTTCTATCCGCCGAAAAACTGATGACCTTTTTTTTTAGTCATCAACCTAGAATTTTTCAAAAACATACCTTTTCTATCCGCCGAAAAAACTGATGACCTTTTTTTAATTTTTTTTTAGTAGTCATCAACCAAGAATTTCCCAAAAACATACCTTTTCTATCCGCCGAAAAAACTGATGACCTTTTTTTTTTTTTTTTTTTTTTAGTCATCAACCTAGAATTTCCTAAAAACATACCTTTTGGGTCATCGCGCTGTACGCACTCACCTATGTGCGTACGTCTGCGGGCGCCGCTGCTGTACGCACTTGCGTAAGTGCGTACGCCTGCGGGCGCCGCTGAGGATGGTAAAGGAAGGAAGGAGTTGTGCAGTTCTAAAAATTCCTTAAAAACAGCCCTGAGATAGGATATTGAGAAAACAGACGGATGTCTGTTTGCAGTCCGTTCCAAAGAGCTGGTACAGCATAAGGAGCGGTTGCAGAATTTCAGAGAGGATGATACTGGACTCTTACTGGAGGCCGAGATAGAGAAAGATATGATGATGAGCGAGTAGACATTGGCGGTTGTTTGATGAATAGTTGACGAATGCAAGTATGCAGGCCTATTATTATACAGGGTGGCTCAAAAAAATGTACCACCGGGAAAAATGAGATATCTTCGCAGCCGATTGAATTTTTTCTACGAAAATTTCCGAATTTGCAGGGGAATAAATTTCCAACAATCCCTGAAAGTTTCATTTAACACTTTTCATGTTTGCAAAAGTTACAGCTGTTGAAACTTTGAATTTCGTTTTTTCAAATTTCCGCAGAAATGAACGTCACTTGTAAATTTCCATATCAAATGATATCACTTTTCACTACGACCTCAGAATTCCGTTTTGCAGTTTATTGTAGGGTATAATGAGACAGTCCACTCCCTGCCTGAACACGAGCTCGAATTCTTTTTGTGAAGCTCAGTATGGCCGTGTTGATCGGGTCCTGCGGCAGCTGATCCCACATTAGCAGCAAGACTTGCTTCAGCTGGCCAATGTTCTCCAAGATGAAATGTCTTGCAGCGTTCCAGCATAGCTCCCCATACGTGATAAGCAAGAGGGCTAAGATCTGGCGAGTTTGTTAGTCATCTTTGCAATACATTACTTCAGTTGATGGCAATAAGGTAGCGCCATCATAATCAACCTTGCCGTGAGAGCAAGCAGGCGCACCGCCCTGCTGGAAAATAAAACCAGATGTTGAAGCACACCTGGTCTTCAATGAGTCTGGGTAAGAGAGTTCAAAGATGAGTTTGACATCTAACCAACTGAATGGGATTAAATGCAGTCTTTTCTTGCAACCGTAACACACACCAGCATATCTGATGCCGAAACCACGATGTGCTTTGCAAACTTGACCTTTCGTTTCGATTACCAAGCGAATTTCTTGAAAATCGTGTTTTTTTCATCAGGCCAAGCGACCACTTCCTGCCTCTCTTCCGACATCTGATCTTCGTTACATAAACATGTTTGCAGATAGCCTTCAATGTGCTCAGGCTCCACTTTTCACTGGGTATTTTGCTATTATCACGCGATGTCCCAGTCTCTGTTCATGCAAAGTCCGAGTTCCCATTTTACCTTTCGCAGAAACTTTGCCCATGACATTCAGTAATTGGTTCACGAATTGAGACCTTAATCCATAAAATATCACCAAATACCAACAGTTTGCTTCATAAACAGCTTCTTTACAGCTCATAGTGAGGTCGTATGACATCATCATCAATTTGTTTGCTGCAATTTGCCAAATTTTTTAACGAAATCACATGTATTGGAACGTGATTCTCCGGATAATTGAAAAAACGGAATTTAAAGTTTAGACAGCTGTAACTTTTGCAAGCATGAAATTTTTCAAATGAAACTTTCAGGGATTGTTGGAAATTCATTCCCCTGCAAATTGAAAAATTTTCACAGAAAAATGTCAGTCGGTTGCGAAGTTATCGCATTTTATCCGGTGGTACATTTTTTTGAGCCACCCTGTATGTACTGCATGTATGTACAATATTGTACATGTATGCAGGTTTGTATGTAAACTCTGTATTTTCGTATGTGTGCATGCTTGACATTGCATGTAAGCATTGTATGTAGTATATAAGTATGTGTACATGTTTGTATTCATATATGCATATGTACTGTTCATGAATGTTTGTATGCAATACTATGCATGTAAAGCCATGTATATATGTATGTATGCATGTATGCTTGTGTGCGCGCGCGTGTGTGTGCGTGTGTATGCGTGTGTGTGCGTGCGTGTGTGTGTGGACTCATTTCTCGGAGTCCATTCCCCTCTTTATCCTTCGCTCTGTCTTGCTGTTTTTGTTTGTCTTTTTGAATTACCCCTCTTCTGCGTTCCTTTACTCTCGCCTCCCTCTCTAATTCCATTCTAATTGAGTTCCTGTCTCCATCAATTATTGCTGTCCTTCCATCGTTTTCCATTGCGTCACTTCCATTCATTACAGCTTTGGAAAATCGCTTATTCTCGTCCTCATTCCACCGTAATCTCTTTCCATCCTTCCCTTCTCTCTTGGACTTCTATTTGCCTATTCGCTCATTAGAAAATATTTTTCCTCATCCTTAGACATTTTCGTTTTTCATTTTGCTGTGTTCCTTTCTCCAAGCTTTGCATTTCCGATATAATTCTCTCCCATGCGCCTTTGTTGCTCCATTATTTTATCCGTTCTTCTGTCCATCATAATCTCATCTGTTCTTTCAATCATTCCATTTTCTATTATCAGAATATTTCTATTCTCTGTTCTCTGCTTCATTGTACTCTGTGTCATCCTTTCTTCATTGTACTCTGTGTCATCTTTTCTTCATTGTACTCTGTGTCATCCTTTCTTCATTGTACTCTGTGTCATCCTTTCTTCATTGTACTCTGTGTCATCCTTTCTTCATTGTACTCTGTGTCATCCTTTCTTCATTGTACTCTGTGTCATCCTTTCTTCATTGTACTCTGTGTCATCCTTTCTTCATTGTACTCTGTGTCATCCTTTCTTCATTGTACTCTGTGTCATCCTTTCTTCATTGTACTCTGTGTCATCCTTTCTTCATTGTACTCTGTGTCATCCTTTCTTCATTGTACTCTGTGTCATCCTTTCTTCGTTTTGTTCTTTCCCTGTTTTATTCTTTCTTTGTTTCCTCCTTCCCTGTTTCTCTATTTATCTGTTTCCCTGATTCTATGTTTCGTTTTTTCTCTGTAGACTCATGTTTGAATATTTATTTTTGATTCTTTCTCTGTTTCATACTTTCTCTGTTTCATACTTTCTCTGTTTCATACTTTCTCTGTTTCATACTTTCTCTGTTTCATACTTTCTCTGTTTCATACTTTCTCTGTTTCATACTTTCTCTGTTTCATACTTTCTCTGTTTCATACTTTCTCTGTTTCATACTTTCTCTGTTTCATACTTTCTCTGTTTCATACTGTCTTTCTCTGTATCTACTTTCTTTTTCATTCTTTCTCTGCTTCATTGTGTTTCCGTTTAACTTTTTGCTTTTTAATCCTTTCTAGTTTCCCTCATTCTTTATTTCCCTGTTTTTCTGCTCGTCTGTTTCACGCATGCCTTCATTCGTCCATCAGATCGACCTCTGCTCGTCGCCCATTTACCAAACTGTCGCCTGCCAGACCCATTCAGCTGCCGGATTCAACGACCCGTCAGTTACATGTCGCCACGTAGGCTATACATTACTGTTATTACATATCGCAACGACCAAAGCCAGCCAACGATAGAGGGCGTACGCGTCAACGATGGTTCTAGGATATCATATCTTGTTCTCACTTCCGTCCAATCGTCGACTCCGAACTCGACAACACACCGATTTTGCTGACGTAGACTAAAACTGTGTCACACAGTATTAGGCTACGTCACCAAAATCGGACAGCGACATCTTTGCTAGATGAAGCTATCTCTGCCGTCCAGTTCTTACAGATCACGGAATGTAAAAATGAAATTAGTCTTGGAAAGTTATTTCATTAATTACCATTAATAGTCGATTAATTGGAAATGAAATGAGTCGGCGTGTATAGGCTACGTTGTTGGTCCGGTCTGAAACGTTGGAGATAAGCCGCTGTCTAACTGGTTCTTTCGGTAGCAGGCGTTGATGCAGCTACTGCAGATGTAGGCTATTCAGCTTCATTCGAGGCGTTGCTCCTGCAGACAGGCTGTAGTAGCGCTACAAAACCTCTTCAGCTAATAATGGTAAACAATCACTCCAAAGATGAAGATTGCCCCTCGAGAATGATGACTGCACTTGTAGGCTGTAAGTTTTATCACCAGGTTGTCACTCAATTAAGTGAAAAACATTGCTGCGATTGTAATTTGCAGCAACATTAGTTAGGCTAATTCAAGTGCATCGTATTACCGAACTGCGTAGAAGCACGCACAGTGGCGGTTCTAGACTTTGAATTAGCCCCTCCCTTCCCATAGATGTATCTGTTCACGCAGTTGAGTGTGTTGGCCCCCGTTGCCCGTTTCAGCAATATATTCACATAAAAATTGATATTAGGCTATCTGACTGACATTCCATAGGCCTAAATAGAGTGATTTTTAAAGTACAAAAATTTTAGAGAATGAAAAGAATGAACAAATGAATAAATAAGTTTTTCATTGCACAAGACTTGTGTCAATGAGTTACAGTTACAATGATGAATCAAGAACAGTGCAACAGATTCTGAGAAAGACTCGTACCTGAATTCTATCTTTGAGGATTACAATTAACACATCGAAGAAAAACGTATCATGTCTAACTTTTGTCAAAACCAACATTTTTAGCTTTTCTAAAAGACAGTACAAAAGGTTTAAGAGGACTTTTTTTGTATGCCCTGCCAAAGGGTATCTAAAGAATGTTGTATGTCATCTTCTGAAGAATCCACAGAGCACAAATGTGCATGTTCACTGTTGTTCAGCTTGTCTGTTGCATTGCATGCACTTGATTTATTATTGTAACTCTAACACATGTTTTGAGCAAATAAATCATGTTAAAATAAGTTTACAAACAAAATAGCTCCAATTTATCTATTTGCAGGTTTGCAGAACACTTTTTCACCTGTCAGGTTGCGAAAAAGAACAGTAGGCTTTCTTGAAACTGATCTTTTTTATGCGATACCTCTATGTACAAGCCTAGTAAAGATTTTGTGGAGTACAAGACTTAGTATCCTTTTTTAGGCTTCCTTCCATAACAAAACTTGGTATATATCATAATATTCTCTTGTCATATAATATAATATTAGTGTTCTGCTTAGTGCATATCTATTCACCTGCTTAATGAACTAGGCCTATTAAATGACATCAAGAAAATAGAATAATTAGGCTAACTATCTTACATTTTCATTAGCATCTGAAATTATAAGCTCAGTTTTCCTGAAACCGATAAATTTACATTTAGTTGGGAAACCCTTATGAAAAATACCGATGTTCTTAATTTCTTGTTTGCATTTTCACGCTCTTGCTAAAATCTAACCGTCACCATTGTGTTTGTGCCTTCTGCAAAAGTAGGCCTACTTGAGGGCGCTCATGTTTCGAGCAAATGTATTCCTGCAACTGGCAAATTATCCCATGACTTTTGTACATGTATAATGATGTGCACATGTGAGTGCTCCAAACGGGTTCTAGTACACACTGTCCAGCTTGCACATATGCACATAATTATAATATACAGCATACAATATACACTATTATAGTACACATTGAATCTTATCTGGCCTGCCTCCTCTGACCATCTGTGCTGCTGCAGATGCTGGGGCTTGTGGCCGCCCCACTGTCATTGTGAGCTAAGGATGAAGCTGGTGTCACTACAGCATACAGGGTAATTAAGTGCTGGTGTATGGCTTAATCTCAGCCGCTGAAACCGTTATTAGTTCTTCACCTTCGCTTGAACACCCCAAGGGTCCTCTGTAGTCGGTCGAAGGGCAGCTATTAGTATAGATAGACATGTGCTTGTGTCTGAGCATTCTCATTGAAGCAACAGTGCAGGGGTACATGTGAAGGGTGATATTGCTGTGTTACAGTACCAAAACAGATGCTGTTCTCAGAACAGCATCTATGTATTAATGAATTAGGAGGCCTTGGTGCCAACAGACATTGTAGGCAATATATAGCTGATTAAGCGTTAAACTGGGGGGGGGCTAACATTTGTATAGGGGGGCTAGAAAAATCTAGGGGGGCTAACTTTTCAGCTGGGGGGGCTGTAGCCCCCCCAGCCCCCCCGGTAGAACCGCCACTGAGCACGCAATGCATCATGGGAAATAGTAGCAGAAGGGAGAAACGGAATTACAGATGCAGCGATCGATGACAAATTCAGATATATCTGCAGAGGAACCTTAACGGGTGCATAGCTGCATGAACGTATGCATGTATAAGGCTACACACAACTTGTAGGCTATAGTACAAAGCCGAGACAATTGGTGAAGAGTCGAGAGAACAGAGAAGATGCGGAGACTAGCATTCATCAGCATCTGGCATGTGCACACTGAGTAGCCTAATAGAATAGAGACTTCAACAATATATCTAAGTCTTTCAGTTGGTCGAAGATGAACTTGTTTAGGGTCAAGAGACTTCGTCGTCGAGTGACTGCGGCAGCTTATGTGATGATGACACTCATCCATCATCATCATCATCATCATCATCATCCATCATCATCATCATCATCCATCATCATCATCATCGTCGTCGTCGTCGTCGTCGTCGTCATCATCATCATCCTATGCAATGTTTGTCGTCAATTCACATCATCAGTAGCGATGACGTAAGTAGCCTTCGAGTCTATCAAACAAGAGACTTATGCGCTTCCGTGAAGTCGAATGCTCAGCGGATAAATATACTTTCTAGGGCTTCCCATAAAACGTCCGCCGTCTTTCTCTGAAAACTGAACCTGAAAAAAGGAAAGAGGGTAACTTGGATGAGTCGGGGATCTTCTATT
>OX457038.1:57181498-57196705 GCA_949752735.1 Lumbricus terrestris | reverse complement strand
CAGGCAGGCAGGCAGACAGACAGACAGAGACATCATGCATAATTCACACATTCCAACATAGGTCTACATGTATGAATGTCATTTGTAGCGAAGAATTCCCTGAACCTGCACAGTAAACGTCTCTACATGTCGTCCATCCAGTCGACCATCTGCTATAATATAAGAAGACGAAAAAAAGACATTTAGATTTTAGATGACATGTTTTGTTGGTCATCGGGAGGCAACACAAATTCATTCATTTACGTCTCATTTACAACATAGAAGTCGACTGATTAGAAAGAGCCGTTGACAGATGCTATAGCGCCATCTTGTGCTGCACAAGTCGACAAATGGAAATGAATGACGTTCCTGTTGACGTTCAGCGTCGACCATGTTCTGTATAGTTAAACACATCTCGTCACCTTCACTGCTCGACGAATAGAGTTCTAAAACAGGTCCGATGGCCACACAGAAATTATCCAGTCGCAAACTGTACAATTACTGTGGCCAATGGCCGTTACCACTTCTCGAAGAGGCGCTAAATGGCTGCCATGTGAGCTTCTATATGTCTTATTATATATGGCAAACGTTCTATGTTACGTATGATTTAGGAGAAAACACGACCCTTAATATATTAGACTTGCCACTGCAATATGTCTTAATGCGGTCGTACATCATTTTAACGGTGTTCGTCTTTTCTGCTATAATAACGCATTTAAAGCGAATTCATTTCCTACACTCGAAGTGGTTTCGCCAGCGCCATCGCGAGGACTGAAAGACCGGCAAAAACTACGACATTCACACTCGCAGTAAATTGTGTTGTATAGCAACTCTGCCATTCGTTGTTTGGAAGGCGTTCGTTCTGGAAACAGATGTTGCTTCTACTATATATAGATTCCCAGAGGTTTTTGTATATATATATATATATAATTATATATATATGTATATCATAGCATTAAACTGTGTAGATAATTATATGGCGAGTTGGCGACGTCTTCATTTTGGCTGCATATTATATATATATATATATATATATATATATATATATATATATATATATATATATATATATATATATATATATATACAGGGGAGAGTTGCCTGGAATGGACCGTTGCCTTAATTGGACCGCAGCCATTTAACACCCTAGACGCAATTTTTGCTTCGTTTTCAAATGTTGTATTCTTGCGCGATTGAATATTGATCGTACCGCCGCAATCAGTTTTACGGAATTCTAAGCATTTATTTAGTTGCGGTAAAAACTAGATTTCACATAGTCTTGATCTAATTTTTGCCCTACCTGACAATGAGTGTAGGCAATTTAGGCAAGCTTTAAAAATTGCAGTCACGTTTGTTTTAATCATAGCTAGGTTTCATGTATAAGCAACAATACTCGTTTTAGCGCTAAGACTGACACCTGTTAAACTATCACAGTGTGAGTAGAAGTAGTCCTTGTTGCCTGAAATGGACCACATTAAGTGTCCTTAATTGGACCGATAATTTGGGTGCGGTCCATTTGAGGACACCAGTACTTGCAATGTTATTGGGTGCACGTGGTCCATTTAAGGACACCGGTACTTGCAATGTCCTGTTGTGATTCTTTAACCAATTACAACACCCTCTTTTGGCGTATGTTTTATCGAACAATAGTCGACATGTAGTGTGGCATGGGATTTGGCGATGCCTTTGACAGGCATAGAACGACTAATTTCAAAATATGCAATAAATGTCAGTTGTAGGTTTAATAGTTTTATAACAGTTGCTCTGAAGCAATACACTGCTTTTATAGATGAAGATAATGTTCCTCTGTGCGAACTGCGCGCAATTCTTCTTGTATTAGATATACTCAAATAGATTTAACTGAGTAGGCCTACTAATGTAAGACTTCACAATCATTTATTCCCAGTATTAGCTAGGCCATATAATTTCACTATATAGAGGTCTATATGGTCTATATTTAGACCTGCACTGGTTATTATGGCAAAGTACTCCTAATTGGTCTGCAGGCAGAGGTTATGCCAGTCATATATTAAGTTGATTTCAGCTACTCCAATTGTGCATTGATATTTTTAACTGTATGTGTTCTAAGCGTTTCCCTTGCTTTTTGGGTAAAATTACCTTTTAAAAATGTCTGTAAAATATTGTGTCCCATTCAGGGCAAATGGTCCAATCAAGGACACCATGCGGTCCATTCAAGGAAGCAGGTTGCACAATAGTATACCTGGACTTATTCAAAAGAGGATATAGCCTAATAAGGAACTATTCAGATGGCTTGAATTGCTTCAACTTGCCTCATCTGACCTTACTTAGCCTTGCCTCACTGTACTTTTGCGCATACTTGGTTTATACCCTTAGTCCTTTCCGAATTATTGTATCCTGCCTTGCGCTTTCTGGTGACCTATCTTCGCGTGATCATGATGCGCCCTACTTGTATGGCCTTGCATTACTTAACCTTATCGAGCCTCAGTGCCTCACCGTATACGTGTGTGTGTGTGTGTGTGTGTGTGTGTGTGTGTGTGTGTGTGTGTGTGTGTGTGTGTGTGTGTGTGTGTGTGTGTGTGTGTGTGTGTGGGTGGGTGTGTGTGTGTGTGGGTGATTAATACATGACTTGTGGTGTATTTATACTATTATAGTGACCAAAATAAGAGCTCTGTGGAATCAGGAGTGTCTGTCTTGTTTAGATCGGATGGGGGTGTGACTTACTCCTCCCCCGTTCATCCATCTGGGAACTTTTGTGATTTATATATGCAATAAGTTGTTCGAGAAGAATGACGGCTTTACCTCTGAGTCTACAAGACGCGTGTTCGCCATAATATAACAAAACGAACAAGAAAAGCGAAAGCAAAGAGGATATATATATATATATATATATATATACGACAAGGAACTGAAGGGTGAGGGACTGAGGGTGGCTTACGACATGCGACTAAATCGCCCTGCAGTGTATACCCCGCCTACTCCAAATGCCTATACTCAGCAGCACAGCAGATTAACGAAGGACTTTCCGGACTTCGTCTAACGATGACGTCCACCTTCATTTATAGACATTTCAATTCAAGTCGAGTGACGACTTATACGGCGCCATATAAATGCTTCGTCTATGCGCTGAATTAGCCACCTGTTTGCTTTAGCGCTACAACACCAACAACAGCAGCTGCAGAGAAATCGTCCGTCGTGGAAGAAAGCTAGCGGAGCATTTGAATGCAAGTCAGGTTTAGATCGTCCCATTGGTTCGTGTATACAGTCAACGACTTCCCACATACGAGGAAGGAGGACCATCTCACCACCACCGTTGGTCGTTCGCACCCTGTATTTCCGCACCTTCTCCCTCCCCTCACCCCCGTCCCCCTCCCGTCCGTCGAAGAGAGAAGACAACGGCGAACGGTGGACAATTGAAATCGTAACGAATGATTTGTGATTTAAATCTCGGAGACGAAGAAAATGAAGACGGCGACGACGACGGTTATGGTGATGATGATGGCAATGAAGACGACGACGATTATGATGAGGATGGCAATGAAGACGACGACGATTATGATGATGATGATGGCAATGAAGACGACGACGATTATGATGAGGATGGCAATGAAGACGACGACGATTATGATGATGATGATGGCAATGAAGACGACGACGACGACGATTATGATGATGATGATGGCAATGAAGACGACGACGACGATTATGATGATGATGGCAATGATGACGATGACTGCAGGTTCTAGGAATGATTAGTGATGCCAGATGGCAGTTGATGAATTTTGTTGTAGCATATATATATATATATATATATATACCGTGGTAATTGTATTGACTTTCGGAGTAAGGTATGGACAGAAGAGGATGACCATTACGTCAGACAATTACGGATGGATAGTTTCCCTGTCACCTTCACTACAGAAGTGTATGAGGAATAGCCTCGTTCGGACATTGAGCAAGTCCTTCACTCGGCTATTGCTCATACGCTTCTGTAGTGAAGGTGACAGAGAAACTCAGCAGAATGTGGAGGAAACTCCGATTCAGTGTCTGTGCGGGAGGGCCTCTGAGTATATATGTTGAGTGGCGCTATAACAAGTGCACATACATATAGAAGCATAAGAGAAATAATCAAATCAGCTCATGACCTTCACGCCTCTGTTTCTCCATCCTCTCTGCTCCTCCTTCCATCCATCACTCCGTTTCCACTCTCCATCCGTAATTGTCTGGTCATCCTCTTCTGTCCATACCTTCGAACCTGAAAAAAACATTTTAGACATAATACGACTACGACGAAATATCCAATTCAACAGTTTAAAGACAGTTGGCATTGAAATGATTTGATTAGTTTAGACCATTTAAGCGGATTGATTAAGTATATGATGATGGAGGTTTGTGCAAAGCAGATGAGAGCTGGACTCAGTTTCGAGTGGGCGACGAGTCGGTCTATATTCTATAATCACTGCAGATGGTTTGAAAAGCAGCTCAAACATCAGCTGCCTTTCTTTTCCGATAAAGCTCATTATGGGATTGTGAATATTGTAAGCACTGTAAGCAGTGTTGGCCTATATCGCTTCAGTATTATACTATTGGTAGTGCGAATGGGCGAGAGAGATGGAGACGGCTGGAGAAAGAAAGTAAAAAAGAGAGAAATGGATCGGCAGATGAGATTAGAGACGAAGATAAATAGACAGACGGAGAGACACTAAGAGACACTAAGAGACACTAAGAGACACTAAGAGACACTAAGAGACACTAAGAGACGCTAAGAGACGCTAAGAGACACTAAGAGACGTTAAGAGACGTTAAGAGACACTAAGAGACACTAAGAAACACTAAGAGACACTAAGAGATACGAAGAGACACGAAGAGACACTAAGAGAAAGACATAGGCTGCAGTGTGCGACGGCGCGACGCTATGCACTATACAGGAGCGCAAGTCATGTAAAAAGCGCTGTGCAGTAAAAAAAGCCTTTGTCGTCGTCGTGGGCGTTGTTCAATCAGTTGCGTTAAACTAATAAAGACACAGAGACTCAGGAAGTACAATGCTCGGTGATTGATTTCCAGATGTTGGTCTGTAGCAGTTTGTCATGCTGCATCGTTCATTGGATTTCGACGAAATTGACGACAAATTTGTGGCTGCAGTGTATCCACAGTGCCGTATATATATATATATATATTAGGGTGACAACGAAATGCATGGTCAAAAAATAATTTTGCCAAATCCAGTTTCCCACCCCCTAAAAATGTTTAATATGACAAGAAACTCCTGTGCAACAAATTTTATTCAGATTGATAAATATTTAGAGGTAGCTCCGCGCGTTAGTAGTTTGTAGCAGCGTATCACATCATTTCTTTGAAATCGCGTATGGAAATAACTTATATCTATAGAGAACAGGCTGCGCTGTGACTCATTGTTCATACTTACTAAGAATAATAATGTTTCTTGTAACTTTTAATCTTTCCCAATTCTTGGTTGTTGTTATAATAACATGGATAAACCAAAAAAGGCTAAATATAAAGACTGTATATGTCACTTCATACAACTTCCAGCACTACATGCCTTCATGATGGTGCACGCCTGTGTTTTGTCTGGTACAAAAGCGTATCCCAGTGGATGAGCTTGGTTTGTAGACCAAAATCATGGAATTATTCGATGCCAAAGCGTTTAACACCAGATGGGACCTCCAGTGGCATAACATCAAGATATAATTTAACAGATTTAGAGACTCACGTATACATATTTGAAGCAGATCCGGTATGAAAACGGTATAAAGGTGATAACAACGGCACTGGTTTGAATCCGATGCAAAGTGAGTTTATTGAGCTCATCGAGCTCAATGATATTCAGCCAAGACTGTTAGGACCACTATGAGCTCTTTCACCTGGCACTGATATTTTTAGAAGGAGTGGAAAGTGGGGAATATGTGCGTATCCATGCCCCTGGAGCCCATGCATCCTAGAGCTTGTTAGCCTATAGCTGAATGGCAAGGTCACATACAGTTTTAAAAGCTACTTATTTCACTCTCAATAAACGTCACCAAACGCGAGTTGTCAGCTCTCCAAGAGTTCAAAGTAGTTGTGAAGTTGTACATTAAGTGTCTGTACACACATGCATGATCCTCGCAACGACTTGAATCTTCCGCATGAGTTTGATGCATACTTACAAACAACCAAACTGTTGCCGATTCAGCAATCAAGTCCCTCTGCAGTCATTTGTAGCATCTAGGTGAAATCCTAAATGGTCTTACTTTCTTTGATACAATGGTTCCTCTGGAAGGAAGCAATGGTCACAGCCCTAAGTAAAGAAACTCATGGACAAACTCCTTGACACGTTGTGCTGCATGGCACTGTTACTATACCAATGCAGCGATGGTTGTCACAACATACTTAGCAGCTTCTTGTGGCAATTGGAATATCACATGACTTCCTGTCCTTAAGACCTTCACCCTAGCACTTGAGAGAGCATATTTTCTGAGTATGCTAGTGCTCCAATATGAGCAGAGAGTCTGATGGTGGTCAACAATGCCGCTGATTCATTCAATGGTGTCCTTGATCGCTATGAAAAACAGAACCAATTTCTGTAATAAGTTGCCGAGTGGCACCCTAATAAACAAGTGCTGCATCAGCCCCACGCAATGACTTGCAACTTCTACGCGACTTGTACAGCTACGGGGATACAAATGCAGCGATTTCCAACGCTGCAATTAAGACATTCTCGGGTCATTTGTGGTATTTGAGTGAAGTTCTTGTAGGGCTTGCGTTTTTCAATCTCAGTGTGCCAGTTGAAATGAAGATAGCAATGGTTGCAGCTCTGAGAAAGACTGGACACCCAGACCATCCTCGTCGCATAGTTCTCACTGTAGCAGACATCCAAGACAAACAGCTGTGTGACTTCGTGTCTCAGCACACCAGAACACTGTTCACTGCTCTTGACATCCCGCATGACTTCCTCATACACGATCCCAACACATGGGAAACTAATGAGGCCTATACTGATGGTCAGAAGAAGATCAAAGGGTTGAAGGTGGTGAACGATGCAGCGGAGCGTGGTGTTGACTTGTCCAGTCCTTCAACAGTGTCATCACCAATTAGGAGGAACAGAAACAGTACCGCTTGCAGGTGGTAGAGAAGCATCGCCAGACCTTCCCTAATGCCAACAAATCAACTGTGCTCGGACATTAACTTGCAGTCCGACACTTGATGATAAAACATCAAACTTTGACATTGTTGAATGTTAACGCACCAGACCAAGATTTACTGAAATGTTTCAAAACGTTGTGTTCTTTATTATTACCAATATTTTGACTAATCTAGTAAGAACAATAGAACATGGAAACTTGGGAAGGTAAAAGTTTACTTCCATATAGAACACTGTAGAAAAGTCAAATTTAACATTTGACTAATTTTTCGCAATGCTTCATAATAAATACAAAATCTTTAAACTATGACTTTGTGGAGCTACCAGTAAATGTTGTTGTAATGTTCCAAAACTTGGTGTGCTTCAATCTTTATGTAAAATTAACAGAAGTAAGGGGTGGGAAGGTAAGAATTTGAAGAAAAAAATTGGAGTGCCACCCTAATATATATATATATATATATATATATTTATATATATATACTGTATACACAACTGACAGCACAAACCCAAATCGCCTCGTAGTACTATAACGGTTGGCACTAAGCCTCGTCTGATTGTAGTTCTAATGACGCGTGCACTATTTTACTTGGGCAATCGCGCAGGCCCAAACAATATCCGTGGTTAGTTGGCTTTTTTGTTGCTGAGTTTCATGCTTTTGAAAACTGTTGTGCATGCTTTTATACTCATCTGATACTATGAGCATGCAGGGGCCCTGTCACAAATGCAGTGCATGGGAGGGGCAAGCCACCAGACGACCATAGCTGCAGTGCAGAGGTGATCGATTTATGTCGCATGCGGTATAGCGCGAGCTAATAAGAATTATTGTGACCACTGTCAGAGTTTGCTCTACCGCTCTCCTCGTCATAAATCGCTTCCCCCTCTTAACTGAACAAGTTACTTGTATGATTGCTCAATGCCAGGGCTTTTTTAACGTGCAGTTGTACACAAAATGTACAGTTCTAAATGGATTTGTGCAGTTGTAGAAGCACTTCTGTACAGTTAAAATTAGCAAAAAGGTCATTGTCCTCCGATTGGAAGTAATTTACCATGGATGATGCATGGGACAGGAAAGAAGGGATTGTGCAGTTCTAAAAATTCCTTTAAAACAGCCCTGCTCAATGCAATTGCCCATGCTATTCTCTTGCTACTAGAAATGTATGACAGAGCATCTGGACACAGTGGAAGACGGAGTGGGATACTGTGACAGAACAATTAGGCCATAAAAATAGAAATAACTTTGAAAGAATGAGGAAAATTAATTAAAACAATCACGTCTTTCAAAATGCATGTATAGGTTCGATATTTGCAGACGAAGGGCATGCATTTAATTACTGACGATTAAATTGAAATAATCATTTATTTTATCTGTATTTTATTTATTTCTCGCATTTGCCATTGCACCCCTTCAAGCTCTCTCTCTCTCTCTCTCTCTCTCTCTCTCTCTCTCTCTCTCTCTCTCTCTCTCTATATATATATATATATATATATATATATATATATATATATATATTCGTTTAATTCATGAAAAGAGCAGTTTGACACACCGTAGCCTGGTACATAGTGACGTTAAGAGATCAAAAACATGAAATTGAAGCTCTACTCAGAAGTGCTCCCGACTACAGCGCGGACACTGAATCGGAGCTTCATGCCGAAGCGCACGAGCAATTGCAAGTGAAAGGCTTGCTCAAGGTCCATATACGCGGTGGCTGAGGTGGATTCGAACATGGAACTCTCCGGTTCCAAGGCACCGAACCAACTATATCCTACACCACCGCGCCCCACAATATCTGACAATTTCGCTTCATACAGACATGTAGTCAGACACTAGCCTATATGCGGTCGATGCAATTTTACAGATCATTATGGTATAGTCTATATGGTGGAACCATTCATAGCAGCAGATGCCTTCGGGCCACCGTGTAACTCCCAATGAAGCTAATATTTCTACTTATGAATTTCATTGGTATACGTACGGTTCATGCATAATATCATCGTCTATAGATCTAATCTATAATATCGCACGAACTGGTCAGAACCGAAGGGACTATATTATAGTCCCTTCGGTTCTGACCAGTTCGTGCGATGGATTAAGCATGGAAGCTAGGGAACGGAACTACAGGTGACCGCTGCATGCAGATAATTATAGGAAAGCGTTTAGAACTTTAGATCCTTAATTTTAATTCTGCAGACTGTACTAAATATATACTAACACAGCCAATGATGCTGCTATTCGCATTGGAACCGATAAAACTATAATGATATTCTAATAGGCTACCGGTGGATATAATATTACTTCTAGAGTAGGCCTACCTAAGTACCTAATTTTTACATATGACTCGGTGTGCTATGTAGGCTATAAATAGGCGACTTTCTACAAACTAAATCAGGCGTCAGTTACTGAAATTGTGTTTATCAATTTCATATGACTTGTTTATCTAAGTAGGCTATTTAATTCTATACCTAATTATGATCGCCGTCAATAATAGTAATAAATAAAATGACGGCTCTGCACTTTTCCAAATATAGGCCTATAGTGATTGGGCCAAAGAAGCTTACGAAGGTCCATGCCGTCAGTGGCGGCGCCAGGATTTCAGTTTCGGGGGGGGGGCTGAAGCCTCGCGACGAAATTTTTTTTTTTTAGTCACGAACCATTTTCGCCGTGAAAATTTCTGACGACCTTTTTTTAAGTCACGAACCCGAAATCTCATGAACATTTTCCATTTCCGTCGCCAAAATTTCTGACGACCTTTTTTTTAAGTCACGAACCCGAAATCTCATGAACATTTTCCATTTCCGTCGCCAAAATTTCTGACGACCTTTTTTTTAAAGTCGTCACCCGAAAATCGTGGATATTTCTATGTAAAAAATCGGATGGCCCTTTTTTAGGGGGGGCTGAGCCTCTTGTAGGTGGGCTTAGCCCCCCAGTCCCCCCTAGCGCCGCCATTGCATGCCGTTGGATGTTTGGTTTCGTAAACACTGAGACTGATAAGCGAACTGTATTGGAACTGGCCGAAGTTTTTTTTATATCAACAACCTCAATTACACTACGTAACAAAATTTTACTTTTTGTCTGTTCCTGGGTATTAAATGTTATTTCCTAATTGCTTCTGCCTCAAAAGTATAGAAAATGGCCATTATACCCCAGAGACTTTGCTTTTGAGGCCAGGAGATTGATAATTCTGAAATGCAACTGCTTCTTCGGTACATTGAAATTCATGTGTTAACTCGGAGTAGCTATACAGCTTTTGTGAACTTCCAGGGATATTCTAGAATGTGCAAGAACCTTCCACGCCTATAAATAGCTAGTTAGTAGTAAAAATAAAAATTAAAAATTAAAAATGGTTCGGTACCATGTTCTTAAGTGCTAACGTTATAATTATGCCGAGCAAATTTCTGTCTAGGGTAACGGCCTCTGTTGTCATAGACCCTGGTCAAATCGGATCCATCCATAAATAAAGATGCCTTGAGCCCACCATGCACTTCAGTTTAGTTGTGCGTCTGACTAGGTGCATAGCCTGTAGACACAACTAATATGGCATCAAGAGGCTGCAAGTATCCGGCTGACGCATTCTGCTATGTTTGTACTTTCTTGCGACGGATGATACAGAGGGGAAAATAGAGCCATGAAATTTGCAATACCAAGAATCTGGCGAGAACCCACTGACCACTCAAGCAATTGCTACTTCTGCATGGTGGATCCTTCCAAACGTCGGACTGGAAAGAATGCAGCTCCTATCATACACCACCCGACCTTCCTTCATCCATGGCTCCCAGTGCCACACAGTCCTGAGCTTCCGGTACCCACTGTTCTGGATAGAAATCAGTCGCCTTCAGAAGAACAAAGTATATCAGAGTCAGAGAGCGATGAAGACGTTTTAGATCCATACTATAATTTTCTAGCTCATGACAAAAATCCGTACTATCCAAACCAAAAGACCTCAACGACTTGATGAGAGGTCTTCGTCTAACCAAGTCCAATGCAGAACTTTTGACGTCTAGACTCAATCAGTGGAACCTGTTGAATGACAGTGTTCAAATCGCAGATCAGAGGTAGCGTCATCAAGCATTTTCAAGCTTTTTTACCTGTCAAGATGGACTCTGCTTCTGTCACAACGTGACCGGTCTTTTCAGGAAATTGAAATCGACTGCAACCCGAACGAGTGGCGTCTCTTCATTGACAGTTCATCTGGGAGCCTCAAAGCCGTGCTACTCCATAATGGGAACAAGTGTCCGTCTCTTCCTCTGGCTCACTTCAAAAAGGATTACAACAGCGCGAGAACCTTTTTAGCCGTCTTGAAGTTCGATGAGTACGGCTGGGATGTCATAGGAGACTTCAAAATGGTATCATTCCTGATGGGTCTGCAAGAATTCGGACAAAGTTTCCTTGCTACCTTTGCCTTTGGGACAGCAGAGACAAAAGGCGCACTACCACAAGCGGGACTGGCCCCAGCGGACCGAGTTCAATGTGAGTAGCCAAAATGTCAAGTGGGAGCCACTGATGGATCCTCGAAAGTAACGATGCCACCACTGCATATTAAATTGGCCTAATGAAACAATTTGTCACGGCTCTGGATAAGGAATCGGTAGCTTTCAAATACCTTCAAGGTTTCTTTCCTAAGCTGTCTGAGGCAAAGGTCAAAGCTGGTGTATTCGTCGGACAAGAGATAAAGAGAATCATGGAGTGTACGGATTTCTCCAAGATGCTTTCTAGGAGTGAGAAAGCGACTTGGAATAGCTTTGTGGCTTTGGTTAGAGGCTTCCTTGGTAATAACAAGACCGAAAACTTTGTAGAGCTGGTTGAGACTCTAGTGAAGAACTACAGAAATTGGGATGCAGGTTGTCCCTGAAAGTTCCTACCCTTGATGCTCACCTTGATAACTTCAAGGAGAGCATGGGGCATACTCGGTGGAGCAAGGCGAGTGCTTCCACCAGGATTTACTAGACTTTGAAAGTCGCTACCAAGGACAGTACAATGAGAACATGATGGGAGACTACATCTGGAGGCTGATTCGAGAAAGTGATTTACAGTAGGTCCTATAACTGTAAATCTCGAAAAAGTAAGCATTTATAAATTTCGAGTGGTCAATTTTGTTATCATTCTAGTATTGATACATGTTGCTTTAGAGTCATTTTGTGGTTTCTTGTGACCTATATAGTTTTATTCTGCCTTTACGTGAACAAAAACAAAAAAATTCGCTCGTTTGTTGTGGAAATAGGTTTTTTCTTTTAAATATCATTCTCCAGTCCACAAAAGCAAAGTTTAAACAGAATAACCACCATTTCCTATACTTTTGAGGCACAAAGAACCAGGAAATTACACTCATTGCCCAGGAACAAAAATCGTGTTACATAGTGTTATTATTTAGGACACCATGCATGGAAACAGAATCAGTTCATTTAAAAACCTGCTCTGAAAGACTAAGCTTATACTGAATAAACAGCAACGAATCGATTATATAATTATATAGAAATATCTCTACAGAATTTTTAATTCATTTCATTAGCAGTTGATTAATTTTATTAAAACGATACATTTGAGAATGATAAATGCGCACGATAAATATCATATAGCCATGTATACGTAGCGTGCTATTATAGGCAATTGTAAAAACTAATAACAATGAATGCTGATCTCTTAATGAGAGCGTTCTCCGTGGAAACTCGTGATGCTATGTCGAATGAAATTCCAGAGATGTTCAACTTCAGGGTTATAGGCCTACATGTATATCGTTTGGATGAAAGAATCCATCGACTGTCACGGTCTGCTGCACGTGCTCGACGCTGCATGATTCACTGATGCGTATCGATCGATGTTTGGGTTTAAGTCTTAACTCAGCTCAGCATCTTATTCATTCATTCGAGTATTTATATAGCGCCTCTTCAAGGAAACTACTCAGAGGCGCTTATTGTATATTATACTGCAAGGAATTAAGAGTCGGTCGTTTGGTCAAATGAATCGAAAGCTTTTTTTATAATAATAATAATTCAAACGTGAATCGATGAATCGATCGAACGATTGGATCTACGAAGATTATTTTCCGTCGTCAGTTTTTCTTAGACACGTCGTTGCAAGTCGAAAATGAGTTTTCGTCTCCGATCGTTAGTCTTGCTATGATGGTGTATACGTGACCAGACGATCCCAAGAGTAGTCTAAAGTATACACGAAACATCATCTGCATGGTTGCAGAACATACCGTCGATAGGTGGCGCTTCGGCGTGTTAACGCCGACTCCACGTATGTCCGAATGAATGAATGAATGAATACCGATGGGGAAAGCAGACATTTATATATATATATATATATATATATATATATATATAGACAATGGTATATGTGTATGCAATTATGCATACAAATATACTATAGTAGATGCGTATCCATATATATATATATATATATATATATAATTATACATAGACTATACAATATGCAAAAAACAAATAATGTGCAATATTCACCATAGATGTAAAAAACGATGGAAACGAAATAAAAAACGGTAAAAAACGTCGTTTATTTCCAAAAAATAAAAAACGACAAAAAAACGATAAAAACGGAAACGGTAAATAATTTGACTTTGCTACATCTAAAACCGCATTTTAACCTTGAAAACATTGATTATAACCTACTACACGCAGGCTATCTCTTAAATGATGATGTTAAACGATGAAATAATGACTTTAGTTAGCTGAATTCTTGAGAGTTGACGGAGAACATAAGGAATATCAGAAAAAATTAAAATTAAGGAAATTAATAACAGAAAGTAAATGAATAAATAAAGTTGAAGAAAAAAGAAAAAAAACGATAAAAAACGATGGGAAAAATAAAAAACGAAAAAAACCACGTTTTTTGGGAGAGAATAAAAAACGGAAAAAAACGTTTTTTACATCTATGATATTCACTATATGCATTTATCCCGCTTATCAGATTCTGTGATTTTCAGCGAGAAATTGTTATCGAAATTACGCATACACACAAAATCCATATGATATAGCCTACATATTTTACGGTACAGAGAGAGAGAGAGAGAGAGAGAGAGAGAGAGAGAGAGAGAGAGAGAGAGAGAGAGAGAGAGAGAGAGAGAGAGAGAGAGAGAGAGAGAGAGAGAGAGAGAGAGAGAGAGAGAGAGAGAGAGAGAGAGAGAGAGAGAGAGAGAAGAAAGAGAAAGAGAAAGAGAAAGAGAAAGAAAGAGAGAGAGAGAAACATGTAGATAGATGGATGGATGGAAGGATGGACGGACGGACGGACGGACGGACGGACGGACGGACGGACGGACGGACGGACGGACGGACGGATGGATGGACGGATGGATGGATGGATGGATGTATGGATGGACAAACAGACAGATAAACAGACAGACAGACAGATAGACCGCATAGATGGATAGATAAGGAGGAAGACGATCGATATAATGCTTTGCCATTTCGACCACATTATTGTTTATCGCTGACAGATATCGTTTATTAAGAGACCCTCCGAACGCGAATGCATCGCGGTATAGTGTAATAGTGTATGCATAGTACGCGTGTTCCGTCCTCGTGAGTTGGAGGACAGAGACAGTCGCAAAAGATGAAAGAAAATCGTCGTCGTCGTCTTTTTTTACTTTATCTCTCTATTATATATATATATATATACATGCAAACTGCCGGTCTTTGTCTGCTCACTGTATGTATATATATATGTTATATATATGCCTAATTACCTGCCTTTGTCTTCTCCTTTCTCTTCTACTCTTCTACTTCTTCTTCATCCTCCTTCTCGTCTTCTACTTCTTCTTCTTCTTCTTCTTCTTCTTCTTCTTCTTCTTCTTCTTCTTCTTCTTCTTCTTCTTCTTCTTCTTCTTCTTCTTCTTCTTCTTCTTCTTCTTCTTCTTCTTCTTCTTCTTCTTCTTCTTCTTCTTCTTCTTCTTCTTCTTCCACTACTACTGCTATATAGTGTACTACTACTGCTACTACTACTACTACTTCTACTACTATTTCTACGACTACTGCTATTAATGCAACTAATACTTCTTCTACTTTCACTATTATTTCTACTTCTACTAATATACCACTACTACTACTACTACTACTACTACTACTACTACTACTACTACTACTACTACTACTACTAC
>OX457038.1:57123998-57176498 GCA_949752735.1 Lumbricus terrestris | reverse complement strand
CCATTATTTACATTCCTTAACATCAGTAAATCTGTGTAACTCGCCCAAACGGTTTGCAACTAACCCAGAGTAGGCTACTTCCCTATTTCTGTAGGCTATAGACCGGGTCAACTCTTACAACTTTTCCGTGCTCATATAAATTAAATTGGCTCTAAATTTGTTAGAAAATGCAACTTTACTTGTTCATACGTTTCGTCAACCAGTCGACTTTTCCTTGGTATTTAGCTATGTCCATGGGCGGAGACCTAGGGGGGGACAGGGGGGACGGTCCCCCAATAAAAGTGTTGGGGGGGACGGCCCATGCATTTGTCCCCCCCCAATGTTTGAGTGTCAAGACTTTTTTGGCGGCGAAAATAGAAATATTTCGTCGAGGTTTGGCCCGGATGACTAAAAAAAAAAAAAAAGGTCATCAACTTTTTTGGCGGCGAAAATAGAAATTTTTCGTCGAGATTTGGCCCGGATGACTAAAAAAAAAATAAAAAAAATAAAAAACTTTTTTGGCGGCGAAAATAGAATTTTTTTTCGAGATTTCGCCGGTCGTCAGAAATTTTTCGGAAAATCTCGCGTCTTTCCGTCCCCCCCAATTCTCGGCCCAGGTCTCCGCCTATGGCTATGTCAACCAAATATGCCATGTCTTTTGTTCATATAGATTGCCTTTCTAGAAACTTACATCTTTTCCTTAATTTACGTGCAGGAAAGGATTACATTTAATCCGTCAGTGATGAGAATCTGTTTAGTGCGGCATCAATGTTCAGCCATGGAAAGAAACTTGCTGAAGTGGATCACACCATCGTGATAAATTGATAACACTCAACTATGTGTCATGTTTTTGGAGTAATGTCATTTGACTTCTTTAGCAAGTGCAACTACTTGTACAAAGATTTTGTTAGCCGACCGATCCTTTCCTCGAGGCTTGCCATTCATCATCATAATACAAATATTGACTGGACTGGGGTATACTTTTCGCAGATTAAACAAAATACACCAACCAAAGTTCCAAACATTGAACGGTAAACCTCTTCAGTCCACAATTTTTTTTTTAAAGTCCTATCCCGTTCCATGAGGAACATAGGGAGGCGCTCATCTCCTTTTCCATGGCCCTGAGTCAGCAATGGACGAATCCCAAGGTCCTGGACACGAGGCCAGTGTATCGCAGGACTTGCTGTTTACTTCCCAGCCTACGCCGGTACCAAATTATACTCACAATAATGCACAAAATTTAATTATACATTCTAAGTATAAGTTTTGAGTTTTGAGTTCTGAGTTTTACTGTTTAATTGAATTTGCTGGTTTCGCCATCCTTATGAGACTGAAAGAAATAATTATATAATATAAAGAAATAAATAATATATAATTTTATATGTTGCACCACAGAACCTATAGCATTCAAACAAAAAATTAATATTTTGATAAGCTCGGCGGGCCGGCTTGTGGCCCGGGGGCAGAAGATTGGACAAGCCTGCTGTGAAAGAGTCAAAGAACCACAAATTATACAGTTGAGTCGTGTAATTAGAGTCGAAGAATTGAGAGAGAGAAGTAAGAGAAGCGAACAATACACACAGAAGAAAAAAGGCAGAGGAAATAGAGAGGAAAAGGGAAAGTAGGCCTAAGAGAGACACATAAAGAGAGAGAAAGACATACAGACAGACAGACTGAGGGAGGGAGGGAGGCAGGGAGGGAGGGAGGGAAGGAGGGAGGGAGGGACACAAAGACAGAGACAGTGAATGAGAAGATGACGTAGCCTATATATACGTGTTTCAGGTGGATGACAAATTAGAGAAGCAAGACGACCTGTATAATTGACGCACCGTAATTTTATACAATTGCCGAAGCGATTAAACTGCATCTATTATTTCTATTATTTCTATTATTTCTTTTATTTCTATTACTTCTATTTTTTCTACAGTGTATGGCGAA
The DNA here is from genome assembly GCA_949752735.1 of Lumbricus terrestris. NCBI lineage: Eukaryota > Metazoa > Annelida > Clitellata > Crassiclitellata > Lumbricidae > Lumbricus > Lumbricus terrestris. The sequence goes on along the minus strand of OX457038.1, from coordinate 57,174,581 downwards.
TTGATGAAACTGGGTCACATTTTAAATAGAGAGAGAAAGCAACATGCTTCCGATTCTCATTACAATGATCTACAAATTAATGTCAACTCGCACAAATGCATTCAATTCCCTCAATCATAGGATAGGTCTAATTTAATAGTATATTAGGAAATTCAAAATATCTCATGTCAGAGTTTCCAATCTGGTTCCTTGCTATATATAATTGTGACTGTGCAATCAGAGTGGATGACTGGATGTATAGATAATTCGCGAGAAATTGCATCTCTGTCTAATTAGAAGCATTTGAGATGAGCGAATACTGTATAGCTATAGAATGTTATCGAAAAAGAATGGAATGCAAATGTGTTGCGGCGCATTTTTTGATCTGTGAAAAGAACCGTATGGAGCTTCCAGATGCATACAAAAACAGACAGAAGCACAGACAGACAAGACGAACAGACAGACAAGACGAAAGCGATAGAAGACAGTTACAGCAGAACACGACAGGAAGGCTGAAGCAGAATGATGGCGTCGTGAATTGCGTGTGAAATCGGAGAACAGGGTTGACGGCGGCATGTAGCCTACGAGCGGATCTCGCCACCGCTATTATAGGCCCTTGATCGTGGATGAATGGATGAACGGACGGGCACACGGACAAACGGACGCATGGACGGACGGACGAATGGACGGACGAATGGACGGACGGACGAATGGACGGACGGACGGATGGACGGACGGACGGACGAATGGACGGACGAATGGACGGACATACGGTCGGACGGACGGACGGACATACGGACGGACGGACGGACGGACGGATTGACGGGCGAATGGATGGACGGACGGACGGAAGGACGGAAGGACGGATGGATGGAAGGACGGATGGATGGACTAATAGGTGGGTGAGTTGGATAGGTGGATAGATGGTTGGATGGATGGATGGATGGATGGATGGATGGATGGATAGATGGACGAATGAATGGACGAATAGGTGGGTGGATAGATGGTTGGATGGATGGATGGATGAATGAATAGATGCATGGATAGATATATGGATGGATGGATGGATGGATGGATGGATGGATGGATGGATGGATGGATGGATGGATGGATGGATGGATGGATGGATGGATGGATGGATGGATGGATGGATGGATGGATGGATGGATGGATGGATGGATGGATGGATGGACGGATGGATTGACGAACGGTAGAACGGATGGACGGACGGATAGAAGGATGGACGGGTGGACGGGTGACTGAATTGATGACTGGATGGATAAACTGCTCCGTCTAGTTTGCATAATATAAATATATTATTTTCACTTCTCTAAAGATTGATGTGGATGCTTAAATGCCTTCCATATAGCTTTCCATGCTTGCAATACATCATGTATTCCCTGTCGCTTACTCTTCCCCATCTTTCTCCCGTACTTCTAATTCAACTCTTCTTATACATGTCAGCCTTCTTTCACCTTCCTCCTCCAGCTCCTCCCTCTTCCATTGTCCTCTCTTTCCTTGTCATTTATCATCTTCATTCCCTCTCCTCTGTCTTAATCTGCTTCGTTTTACTATTCTCTTCCAGCCCTCTTCCTTCTCCCATCGCTAATGTTATGGTCTCTGGGTAAGAAAATGTCACCACGATCGTTCCAGCTTCATCCACCATTTTCTCACATTGATCATCCGTTTCATACTTGTCATTCCCTCCAGCTACTCCCCTTCCCCATGGCGTCCTCATCCTCATTCCCATCTTCTTCGTCATCGTGCTTCCTTCTGCAGGCTCCTATTCACTTCCACCCTCCCCTTTATTTACCTCCCATTGTCTTGCACCCATTCTTGTCTTGGCATTTGCACAGCGAAACCAGACGACCGATGACGTCAAGAGTTGCAGACAATTTCCGAAAATCAAAACCTTGATAACTTGCGGCGTCGGCGACTCAGCGAAGACGGTATAACCGATGTTCCATCACCAGGAACGTGTGACAGGGTGGCCCTGGGTGGGGAAACCCATTACGCAGCATACATGTATAATTATGCCACGTATAAATATATGATCGAGGCGCTACATAAATCTTATACATATGCACGACATAAGTATAATATATGTCGACGACAGTCAGAGTGGTCGATCTATCAAGCTTCTTCTTCGGTGTGTCTGTCTCTATGTCTGTCTCTCTCTGCCTATGTCTATGTCTCTGGCTCTGTCTCTATCTCTGTCTATGTCTCTGTTTCTGTCTCTGTCTCTGCGTCTTTTCTATATGTCACTCGCCCAATTCTGAGTGCAGCTTTAACTTGAGAGAAGACCGTCTTTTATATGCCTTCTTTTTATTCTATCTTCTCATGAATATTTTAATGAAACAGTTCAAAGACACTATATATATATATATATATATATATATATATATATATATGTGTGTGTATATATATATATTATATATATATAGAAGGCTGCATTATTAGTCAGCTACTGCATATTCTATCATATGTAAGCATCTGTCAGCGACATTCTATGACTCAAACTATCAACTGAGCACTATAAATAATTATATGATTCGTGCTTTCTTTTTACGATACATTTACGTTTTTATTTATGGGTTCTTTATCACCACGTCGTGATTCGTCCGACAGGTCTCTATATATACAGACACAGGCTATATATATATATATATATATATATCTAAAACTATAAAGGCGAACTTTTCCAATGTTTGCGAACAATTTTCTTCTTATCCGCCCGACCGATTTTTCCCAATATTTACAAAAATACTTTTTAGGACCCATTAACAAATATAGGGGGGTTCGCGATCCAAAAATCTTACCTTTGCCGAATTTGAAACATTTAATTTTTAATAATCCGACGAAAGCTAATAATGCAGTATTTAAGATTGGTCGCCGGATCGCTTTCAAAGAACCCATAGATTTATGACGTCATCACTTCTTTACTTCGCTTTAGGCGGCCGATTTTATAGCGCGCGCTTTCGCTAAATTATACTAATAACACTGATAATAATATTATGAACGGTTGATCGCAAGACAATGACAATGGATACCGGTAATTAATATAGTAACGTGTCGTCGTCGTACGTATACAGGCCATCTGGACATTACGGTATTTAGGGCGGACGGGTTTAGGCAAAAGAACCAAAATTCGCCGGCAAATGCTGGCCACAACGGAGGGTGACGAACCCGCCCTGCAGGGGCGGTTGCAATGGGAGCTGGGTTGGGGCGAAAAATCTACATTTCACCGACAACGCCAGGCACCTCAGGCTGGGACCGGGTTGGGGCCGATGGAAGAAGGTGGGGTGAGAAAGTTTAAGTGGGAACGGGGTCAGCGTGGCTGTGGACCAAATATCGAAATTTCCCGGGCAACGCCGGGTAATTCAGCTAGTATATATATATACCTCTGGCTGTGACGCGCTGCATTTACTGCTTTCGCTGGCCATTTTGAGAAATCCCAAATCGACCCCAAATAAAAAAACCTTGGGACCAATCTCAAGTAGTGGGGCCATTCTACGCACCCTCGTTGAATGAGTTAAGAGTTTAACAACAACTTAAGACAACAAAGACCGCTGCAGTCGACTGAAATTTCTTTTGTTCTGCTGCCTTAAAAAACCTATACATATATATAGTTTTCATCGTCGTTTTCGCGCGTAAGTGCCCAAGTGATAAAATACTCATGCGTCATCAGGCTCATCAGCTAATTACAAACGGGTCAAGTACCTCTGCATGATTTATCATCCTGCTGTCGTGGAAAAACTTCGGCAAAGAAGAGCTGTAAAAACATCGCGCTCACAATAAATCTATTTATAAGTCAAAAATCCATTAGACCCATATCTGCATTATAAAATTGTATGTTCAACTGTGCATTGCTTTTTAAAAGGCATTTTTATAACTGCACAACCAATTCTTTCTCAATTCCCAATTCCAATGTATCCTCCACGGTAAACTTCTCCTAGTCGGATGACAATGACCTTTTTACGAGTTCTAACTGCATGAAAGTACTTTTACAACAGACTGCACAAATAATTATAGAACCGCACATTTTGTGTAAGTTACAACTGCACGCCAAAAAGTCCTGTTTTGCATAGGATATGCTTCAACCGTATGTATATTACAGTCAATGATCTTAGTGAACATGGATTACCTTAACATCTCGTATGCCTATATAACGTCGTCTCATGCCTTATCCTTTTTTTCCTTAGCCTATACTTCATCTAATCGCACCAGTGGCGTAGACAAGGGGGTTTCGGGGATTAAAACCCCCCATTGGCCTCGGAAAAAGTTTTTTAAAGGTTATTTATTCATTTAAAATTAATAAGAACAAACAAAACAATTACTTGTAGTAACAATTGTTTTCTTACTTTGTTCCCTTTATTACTTTATTCCCTTTTTATTTACTGTAATACTATCGGAGGATGCTGTTCGGATGGCGATGGACCGGGAGGAGTGGAGAGACTGCGTTGCCCGATGTGCAGTTCTGCACGGGAGGGACTAAGTACTAAGTAAGTAATACTGTTGGGTTGGTGTCAGAAAGGGCATCCTGCCAGGCTAAAAAAAACATAATAAATTCCAGGCTGCGCCACTGAATCGCACCGTACCTTAACTGCATAAAGTATCCGAAGGCGAATGGCTACATCACGCCCTGTGCAATTTGCATACACAATGCCATTTGATTCCTTTGTTCGCAGACGCACGGAACAATGCTGAACGTCACAGACAGAGACAACGATCTGAACCTGACGGAGGATGACTCTGCTGCTGCTGCATCAACTGATCCTCCTCCTCATCCTCTGACCTCTGACTTCCTCCTCCAGTCTCCATCCATCGTTCCACCGGACGCCGTCGACATCGTCTTCAACCGAACCATTCGCATCGTTGTCCTGGTGGCGGAAATCCTGGCCGGGACCATCGGCGGGGCTTGCGTCTGCGCATGGCTGTGGCGGAACAGACGTCGTCGGTCACGCATCAGCGTCATCATCCTCAACGTCACGGCCACTGACCTGCTCGTCATCTGCTTCGCCTGCCTCATGCAGCTCATCTGGGAGGCAGTCGACCGGAACTGGATGGCGGGGGATGCCATGTGCCGCATCCTCAAGTGGGGTCAGAGTTTCGCGATGATGTCCAGCAACAACATGCTCGTCGTGCTGAGCGTTGATCGCCACCAAGCCATACGAGCACCACTCAAGGAACCATTCTCGGTTACTATAGATATCTATCTATCTATTTGTGTCTGTCTGTTTGTCTGTCTGTATTAACTCATATCTATCTGTTCGTCTGTTTGTATGTCTGTCTGTTTGTCTGTCTGTCTGTCTGTCTGTCTGTCTGTCTACCTACCTACCTACCTTCCTACCTACCTACCTACATACCTACCTACCTACCTACCTACCTACCTACCTACCTACCTACATAATAAAACCTACCTATACTTGCCTACCTAACTACCTACCTACCTACCTTCCTACCTACCTACCTACCTACCTACCTACCTACCTACCTACCTACCTACCTACCTACCTACCTACCTACCTACCTAATAAAACCTACCGACCTACCAACCTACTTAGCTATACCTACCTAACTACCTACCTACCTTTCTACCTGCCTACCTACCTAACTAACTAGCTACCTAACTACCTATGCCTACATCTATCTTACGTCCATACATCCGTCCATCCGTTCATCAATCCATCCATCAATCAATTAATCAATCAGTCTCTTTGTCCGTCCGTCCGTCTATCCATCCATCCATCCATCCATCTATCTATCTTGTTATCTTTTTACTTAGCGTCCTCTATACATTCATATTTATCTGTTTACTTGCATGTATGTGTAATTGTGTAATATTCTATTCTGTCTTATTTTATTCAATTTCGTTTATTTTGCAAGTTATTGCCTATACTTGGTTGGCTACATTTGATGGTTGGAGCCATTTGAGCGGGATACCATTTTATCACTGACCATGCAGGGCAACCGTTTCTCATTTCACAGGCAATCGACCGGGTTTCCTGTGTCAGGGTGATTTAATCGCTGCAAGACTTGCCACCGCGTATACGCCATCGAATCTCATTCCTTGGATTCCATAGTATAGACCGACCACATACATGTACGCTATAGTTGCTGGTGCTGTGGACGGCGCTGCTTTTCAATAACGAACACGGGGCATTGTGTTGTAACATATAAACGAGGACAAATTGTCGTCGTAATTTAACGCGTTCCACCGTAATTGCCTTGTGAGAAAACTGTTAGCAAATTGGCCAGATTGTGCTTTACTCTGGCAATTGGACATTAGCACGCGGTGTGCGCGGATGGAAGAACGCCTGGCTGGCATCGAAATGCGACGCGGCGTAGAGATTGTAAGCTACGAGAGAGAATTAGCGTCGGATTTAACCGAGGCGCCTGCATTCCCTTCCCTGCAGGGTGGCTTTAGAGTTTAGGAGAACCAACGATATAGGATTTGGAGGAAGCATTTGCACGGCCCAGCAGATACACCGGCACTGAAAAATATTATTCCATGTGTGGGACTTTAAAAACATCCGAAAACAGCTGCAGAATTCACAAGAGCCATCTGCATGATTCACAGATTGAGCAGAAGACCTACAGCAGTCAAAACAACCGTCTTAACGAAATTTTAAAAACGATTATCGACTTTTGGGGATTTTTTAGTATATTGTCATAAGAAACTGTCCATCAGATGGTCTCGACATGTGCAACATGATAGGCTATTCCAGTTTGGGTCTTGCAAACAACACTTACAATACTGGGTATACCAGGGCTTGACTGTCGGAAGGGTTGGAGTTCAACCCTAAGATCTTCTACTAGCCACTCGGCTCGGTACAGTAACCGAAAGATGTGGCGGTGACAAAACAAGAAAATTTCTCTCGTGACATCAATTGTTTCGCCTGCAATATATTTTAGCAGCTAGCATTAGTTGTTTTTATTGCGTTCGAGTAATAACATATATTTACAATTCTTAAAACCTTTCTCTATCCCACCTTTTTGTCAACTATAAAACTATTGAAGACAGGCTTTCCAAAGACGGTATAGGCCTACATGTGACTTTCAGTTACTATCGACGTAGGTTTACTTTATGTTTTTACCATGCGTTTCCTTATCAGCAAGTCATCTAGATATATGATTCAGGATTATACGATGCCATGCTTATACGGCCCCAGATGTCACCCAACCAACCAGAGCACACCCACGGCGCTGATGCCCCGCATGTGCGAATATAACCTGGGACGGAGACGGTATACAACATAGCTATAATAGATTGGCCACAGACATACGGGGCCGCATATATAGGATCAACTGGATCAAGCAGCATTAGATGTAAATAGTCAGTATATAGTAATTCGTAAGCAGCGGTCATGAGAGAGAGGATTTGCGATGGACTTCCCTTGGAGGTAACTCGCTAAACTCTGCGCTGGACCCATGCAGTACTGCTGCCGTGGAAAGAATACCAAATGAAGATACTGGTCATGCTGCATGCTGGGTCGATTGGGTCTCAGCGGTCGGTCTCGCTAAGACATATTACTACCCGAAAGGTTTTGTGTGGGTTACGTCGTATATACATCGTCCACCTCAGCACGAGAGCCTTGGATATAATTATATGTCCAGACACATTTGCAACAGTCATCCTGTGAACATTAATTCGCTATATACTTCGGAGGTTAACCTCGGTTCATTGACGTTCTCGTCTTTTGTTAAGACGCGCACCGGATTACGTCGTCTGCAGACATTAATACTTACAGAGCTACAGAGCTTTTGAGAGAGTTCTTAAAAATCGCTACACAGAAGTCCAGATGCATGCATACATACAGATAAGTATATATATATATATATATATATGTATGTATATTATGTGTCCCCTCTCTGTCCGTGCACGTTCGTGCAGTATAAAGTCCTTGCTTTGGTTCTCAAGGTCAAACTGGTTCGCGCGGAAAAAATTCAGGGATCTTATATTATTTTTTTTCTCTCTATTCAACGACTTTTCATCGACCTCTCCGATCTCCGAACTGGTTTGGCTTCTTTGTCCCATTATATAGGTCCTGAATTATTGCACAGGCTATAGATCCTTTGCCATAATTGCGTCCTCCTTATGGAATGCCGTTCCCTCCACTCTGGATCGTTCTCTCTCTCTCTCTCTCTCTCTCTCTCTCTCTCTCTCTCTCTCTCTCTCTCTCTCTCTCTCTCTCTCTCTCTCTCTCAGTTTCTCTCTCTCTCCCTCTCTCTCTCTTCCGATCTCTCTCTGTCTCTCTCTCTCTCTTTCTCTCTCTCTCTCTGTCTGTCTGTCTCCCTCCCTCTCTTACTCTCTCCCTCTCTCTCTTTCTCTTCCGATCTCTTTCCCTGTCTCTCTCTCTCAGTCTCTGTCTGTCTCTCTCTCTGTTTCTCTCTCTCTCTCTCTCTCTATATATATATATATATATATACGGTTGCGAGCGGCGCTATAGAAATTGCTAATTACATTACATTGCATTATATTACACTACGCTTGCAGTCAATGACTTATGGGTGAGAGCTCGCGACTATAACAGCGTTAAAATCTGTTGCGATATTTTCCATCATCCATGCAGTCAGAGTCGAAATCGTCGTCGACCGTTACGGCTCTTAACCACAGCGAGAGAGAGACTGCTGCAGTTTCTGCAGCCAATAAACTGCAATGGTAAAGAGGGAAGGGGTTAAGGGTGCACGAATCGAAATGGTAAAGAGGGAAGGGGTTAGGGGTGCACGAATCGAGTGCCGATAAACCATTCGCAGGTCGATTCCATTTCCCGCTCATCGTCTCCATTCGCTTCTTATCATCTTCGTCCAGCTACACACGTGCAACGACATTTCTCACTCATGCAGATCAAAAGACATGGAAGACGCGATTCCACTGTATTTTATGTTTTATGTCCCATTGAAAGATCGCCATCTACCGATGAGTGTGTGTGTGCAAAGACGCAGACGCCATGGATTTCTATATCGTCTGCCGCCATACATGTACATAGGGAGGCGATTGCAATGTAGGAACGTTGAAGGACGAAGTGTGATGGACACCCTGCAGGTTGCAGACGAAGGAAGGTCCTACTTTGATCTGGTCAGGCTGGTATTGAAGGAGAAGAGAGACAGAGACATACATAGAGAAAGAGAGAGATAGGCAGACAGCCACAGAGAAAGAGATAGACAGACAGACAGATACAGAGAGAGACAGAAAGAGAGACACAGGCAGAGGCAGATGCAGAGACAGAGAGGGAGAGAAAGACAGAGACAGAGACACAGACACCGACAGAGACATAGACAGACAGAGAGACAGAGACAGAGTCAGACGCAGAGACAGAGGGAGACACAGACACAGACGCAGACACAGACAGAGACAGAGGCAGAGAGAAAGAGAGAGAAAGAGAGAGAAAGAGGAGAGAGAGAGGCAGACAGACAGAGAGAGACAGACAGAAGCGTAGCAGACATGGATTTATAGAAGTCTGGCGGAGAGAAAGAAATAGATTGTTGCATTGGGTAGGAAGAGCGACAGAAGGAAATGAATTCAGTTGTAGAAAGGCACACGCGCACACACAAACACACACACATTCCCACACCCACACCCAGACACACATACATACATACACACACACGCACACACACACATACACACACGCACAACACACACACCCATACACACACGCACACGCACATACACCCACACGTACACATGCACGCACGCACGCACGCATACACACAAGCAGACAGAGATAGATAAGCGGGCAGGGAAGGCTACTAAATGAAGAGTAGGCTAGCGAGCGGATAAATACGAATGACAGCAGTGAATAATTGCATATGTAGTGGTAAAAGGGGGAAAACGGGAAACACACGAAGGGAGAAGGAGATAAAGGAGCAGAGAGATTGATATATTAGGAAAGAAAGGCGAAAGGGTAACAGTGAGCTGCCATGGTTAGTATGGCCTGCGCCTTTCTGGTCCCCTCCCCTGCCTTTTCCTCTTCCACTCTGACGTCTGCATTTCCGCTTCAAGTAATCGAAGAAATAAATGAGACTCGTATATAAGTCGCATTCGTATATAAGTCGCTTTCGTATATAATTATAAGTCGCTTTCGTCGGAATCACGTTTTATCCGCCGACCTCAACGGAACAATCCTACCGGACAGCGTAAGATAATCACCCTAGTTAGGTTTCATACTTGACCGGCTACTGTAGTTGAGTTTCTCGGAATCCGCTTAAAGCATTCTACGGTCTTAAAATTAGGACAACTTCACCAAGCTGCCTTATCCAATATCCAGACGTAAGTTACAAGAATAATAAGAAAGGACATGAACGTTCTTTGATTCACCAATTGTTATCCGCAGTTTGGTGTAGGCCTACATACACGGTAATAAATGTATAGGCCCTGCATCATCTGGGCCACACATTGAAAGAACCTTGATCTAGACCAATCAAAGTCACATCATTTATTATAATTATGATGACCAACTATTTATATTGCATTTTGGTTTACATGACATTTAAATAAAACTATAAAGCGATAAGTTTAAAATGAACAGAATGATGGCGACACTGCTCGCAAACCAAACGTTCATAATATTATAAACTATATAGGCCCTACCTGCAAATCAAGAACATAGAAACGGAGTGGGTTAGGGTGATGGCAAACGCTATGGCGTGAAGAGCGTACCGTACGGATGAATGATTGCGAATCCCATTACCCTTCCACAGTATACACTCAACCTTCCATTGGGCAGATGGCATCGGTGAATTGAGTAGTAAGACGCTATGGACGACTTGCATGACAGTTACTGTCAACAGTTGAATTCGGTTCCTGCAATAACTTGTGACCATCCGTTCATGACTTATTGTAATTAGACTGCGGTGAGTCAATTTGAAAGTAAACGACGATTACGCCAATTATTACAGAAATCTACTGCGTTATATAGAAAGTTTCTTAGCAATTGAAAGCATTTCCTGGGTTTGAAACGCAATCGTTTATTTCCATTTGCAGTAGAAAACGCAAATGAAATTAAGTTATGGAAAAACCAAACAACACAATGCCGGTGTCTGTTAGGCCTAATGACCGACGTCGCCGCCGTCTTTGCGTTTCCAGTATTATATAGGCTTAAGCGTTTCAATTCTGTGATTTGTGATTTAAGTCTATTGTATTCTATCCTGCATCTTACTTCAACCAATGTAATCTGTCTCGCGGTAAACACATTACGTCACTGCGTGGGCGTCGAACATCGCTCTGGTCTTCCGTTGCTAGGATTGAACAAAAGGCTTCAGAAGCCATGGCACCGAAAGGAGATTTTGCGAATCGAGTAACAGCGTGAGACCGTGTTGTGTGTGTGTGTGTGTTTGTGTGTGTGTATGTGTGTGTGTGTGTGTGTGTGTGTGTGTGTGTGTGTGTGTGTGTGGGTGTGTGTGGGTGTGTGTGTATGTGTTGCGTAAGTCAGCTTACTGTGGAGGGGATCTAGCTACAGCTTCTTTGCTATCCTTCAAATGCTCCGAATTGAATTAGGAGACTGAGGTCGGACCCTGCAGTACGGTTTCATTCATCGCCACTGATCTGTTTTGACCAAATAACTTCTGTAGCGCTGGAGCCATCCACTGTGCTTTGGTCGATTCCGTTATTCGTCCAAGGCAACGCAGCAAGAGGATATCATTGTTTTATGAAGATTTATTTATGATGCGCAATTCATTGCAATAAAATATAGGCTACCGTCCAGAAGTAAGAATGCTCATAGGTGAAAATGCCTTGTATATCAGAGAGATCAATGGTCTGCAGAGAGGAATAGGGTGAAAGGAAAGGGAGACGCTGAAAAAATAAGGGAAGCACGAAGTAAGCGCGTATAACTGTATTGAGATATGGAGATATTCATTCATTCATTCGAGTATTTATATAGCGCCTCTTCAAGGAAACTACTCAGAGGCGCTCGATATGGACGGATGAAGAGAGCCGCAGATGGATAGATGGACGGCGGATAGAGAGATGGAGAGTTGGAGTCAGCTGATGGACGAATTGTCGCACGATATAAAGCACTATTTGATCAATTTATTTGCTAATAAGCAGAATGCCACATATGCTCCTCCTCCTCCTCCTCCTCCTCCTCCTCCTCCTCCTCCTCCTCCTGCTCCTCCTCCTCCTGAAGCTAAAGAGTGAGTTAGTGGGGGAATGGAAAGTGGGGCGGAAGAGATGTGAAATGGAAAAAGAAAGCGAAACAGGTTATAATAAGAACATTAATTATTGCCGCCAACTGTTTTGCCATGCAAGTCGCACTCTTGTCATCTGACCGAATGACAAATTGGCAGAAAGTATGGCGTGCTTGCGATATTGTTTCTATATTATGTGGTCTATGCATATATTTATAGTCTATGTATATATTTATAGTCTATAGGTATATATTTATAATCTATGTATATATTTATAGTCTATGCATATATTTATAGTCTATGTATATATTTATAGTCTATAGGTATATATTTATAGTCTATGTATATATTTTAGTCTATGTATGTATTTATAGTCTATGTATTATTCATTCGCATTCCGCTGCTAGAATGATTGCCAGTATATATATATATATATATATATATATATATATATATATATATATGCGTTATCGTCTCACTTGCTAACTGTTGGCTTGAGCCTGAAACTACAACTATGCCTGCCTATAATTGGAACAGTTTCCATCTAAAACTACAGCTGCTTTTCTTGAAGAGGCGCTGTAATTATAAATAGATGAATGAATGAATGAATGAATGAATGAATGAATGAATGAATGAATGAATGAATGAATGAATGAATGAGTGAATGAATGAATGAATGAATGAATGAATGGATGAAAGAATGAATGGATGAGTGAATGAATGAATGAGTGAATGAATGAACGAATGAACTATTAGGTCGGTAAGCCATAGGCGGTGCTAAATGTTCGTATAAGAGCAGGCCACGTCATATATACATCTAATGCTTATTGCGTCTGTTTCTGTTGCTGCATCTGACTGAACACGCAGGTGATGAAGATGGTGGCACTCGGCTACGGCATCGGAGCACTGCTCTCCACTCCACAGCTGGCTGTCTTCCGGCAGAACTTCGTCACGGCCGAAGGAATGTTCAAGAACAAGACGGTCTGCGAGTCAATCTTCCGTGACACTCCGCCGTGGTTCCGCCAGTTCTACCTGACGTCGATCAGCCTCGTCGTCTTCTACCTGCCGCTGATGGTCATCGTCACCTGCTACGTTCGCATCTACCTGAAGATCTCCGAGAAGACGGCCGAGTCCAAGCAGTCGACGGCGAACCCGAAGAAGTCGCAGCGCCCTGGCAAGGTAATGCTACACAGCACCAGATCCAAGTCCCTTCCGAAGGCGAAGGCAAAAACGCTGAAGATGACCGTCGTCATTGTCGGTGCTTTCATCGTCTTCGGCCTGCCCTACCACGTCCTAGAGATGCTGCTGTCCTTCGGGCTCCACTCGCTCGTCCCACCGACCACCATGGCCATCGTGGGCGCAATGGCCGTCGCCAACTCGGCCGTCAACCCATTCATCTTCCTGCTCTTCAGCGGGACGGACGGCTGCCTGCGCTGGATCACAGCCAGGCGCTCGGTCACCGGCGACGTCTGCAGGGACAACCAGGAGCTGCGCGGTAGCTGTGCTCCGTCGGAGAGCCGCACACCCGCCGTCTGTCTCCTGCGTTCGCCAGGCGGCGGTAGCTACGACGGCGGCGCTGGTGGCGACACCAACCGAATGCGAGGAAACAAGGAACCGGTTACGATGGTGACCACGATTTGTGGACCGGACGGAAAGTAGTGAACAACGGACGAACCTGCCATGCAAAGAGTTTGAGCCAGTTCCACCCATGCACAGACGTAGTCAGCTTAGAAACAGTGCGGAAAAATAAACTGGAGAATAATTGATGGTAAGGCAGACAATGCAGCGTGTACAGTGTACAGTATACAGAACAGTGAATGATGTGGCCTATTGTAGGATGTACATTTCACCACATTTGTCCATTTGAAGCAAGTTGGGCCTACCAATGTGAGAATTGTGGAAAAATAACTGGGAGTTGGACTATGATCCACTTGAAATTTGGGTGTGAAAAACAGGTTTTACTGTGGGACTCTAAGAAAGACTTGGGTTGAAACCCCCCAACTCCCCGGAAATGCTCACCCTGATGCCTACCATGTAATGAATGGGATTGGGGAGACTAATTAGACCTCACCCAGTTAAGTGACAGTTGAGGAAGATAACAAGGAACAAGGGAGAAAGGGTGATTTGGGAGAATAGCAGATTTTTAAGAACAGCTAGTTTGTTCAAGCATTGTCTCTAAAGCAACGAATATGCCTGAACTCAAACCCCTTGCAAAGCACCTTGGCCACAATTATAAGTCTACGTTCTGTATATAATATATGTCTATGTTCTGTAAATACGCAGCCTAAGCTTATATCATGACAGTGGTAACTTAACAGGACAGCATGCGTGGACAATATATATATATATATATATATATATATATATATATATATATATATATATAGTGGGTCCATATGTATATATATATATACTTCCCATTTTATTTTAGCTTAATTTCGAAGTCTGCAAGGCAGGCCCCGTGTGTACTTTGCATAAGAACGTAAGGATTTAAAGTGGTTAAGACTGTATAGCGTAAAGTTTGAAGTATCGCATTGAGGTTAACCTGGAACGCCTAATAGCTCAACATTTCAAACTTCCTCTTGACAGCTGTGACTGTACCCATTGAGACAATGTGCTTTCTTACAAACAATTTCACAAGCGACAGTTCAAAAGCGGGGAAATTCAAAAAAGTAGCCCGGAGTCGCAAGGCCGAAAAAGTAGCCCAACCAGCGCTTTTCGCGACGACCTGGCAACTCTCTGAATGAGAAAACATAGTTGTCTGATTAATGATTATGTAACACAAGACTTAATGTCTCGCGCAGAAACGTGGACCACATTCAGACATTTTGTGGAAAAGCAGACCTTATGTCATGACCCGAGCGTTGATGAATCTGCATGTTTACTAGTTCCATGGCTTAAACGCCACAGCAGCAGTTCTACCCGTATACATGTATAATGTGGTTTAACGTTGTTTTTGTCGGTATAGCCGAACGTCGTTGTTGCTCGTAAAAGATATTAACTGCGTTTGAAGTTCGTCTCGCACGACGTTGTTCTGCTCATAATTTTGATAGATTCGTCCCAGCTTATATAGCGCACATTCTTTCGACACGACAACGATGAAGGATTATTCGTATCACGGTATTACGACAAATTTACTTGTCTGCAATTGGACCGAAGAATTGAATACAGATTATGGCCTAAGATCAAAGAATCACGTCGCCGCTAGAGAACAAAAGTGGGGCTCCAATGGGCCTTTTCATCAGGGCTGTAATTAAGGGTATACGCGGGTAGCCTATAGGCCTACAGCGTATACTCACCTCCGATGGAAAACGGCATCGTATAGGCCTACTCACCTCCGAAAACCAGGGTAGGCCTACACGCGGGTATACAACGTATGCCCATGCACCCCCAGGCAAAGTATGCAGGTGTATTTTTCATGAAAATTAATTCGGAGCGAATGACTAAAAAAGGTCATCAGGTTATTCGAACGGAAAATTGTTGACATTTTTAGAAGATTTAGGCCGTACGCCTAAAAAAAGGTCGTCAGAAATGTCGGCCTAAAAAAGTCGGTTTTTCTCCCGGTCAGCGTGCACTCACTTCAAAATTTACCAGTAGGCCTACAGCGGCAGTACAGCCCTGCTTTTCATCGCATATCACGCTTGACGTCCGTCGCATGGCGCGCTGCACAGGCGTCATCAATACCACGCTAGCCTCAAACCTCAACTGAAATGCGTTCAGGTCTATATGATATCCGATTGCTTTTCTTCCGAACTGCCATCTATAGAACTTCTAACTCTTCCCGTTACCCATCATCCAAATATTTCTTTCGTTTGCCAGCGCTTCTACCTCTTCCTCTTCTTCATCATCGTCTTCCTCTTCCTTTTATTCTTCCTTTTCCTCTTCTTCTTCTCCATCTTCTTCTTCTTCCTCTTCTTCTTCCTCTTCTTCTTCCTCTTCGTCTATATCTTCCTCTTTTTCTTCTTCATCTTCTTCCTCGCTTGCATCTCCTCTTCCTCCTCCTCAACACGCTCGTCCTCCACCTCTGTCTCGTAGTCCATTGTCTCTTCCTCTTTGCCTCTCTCACCTTCATTCGCCTCCTCCTCTTCTCCTCCTCCTCTTCTCCTCCTCCTCCTCCTTCTCCTCCTCCTCCCATGACTTCGTGTCTCTCTATTGTTGTGCATTCGGTGACATGATGGCGTTGAATGGATACCGACGTCTAATGTATATAAAAAATTATTATAATGAACTTGGGTTGGTGATGCGGTTATGTAGACTGCCGGGAGCAGAGGAAGACAACAAAGAAGTAAGACAACGCAAGGGGGATGGCTCTCAGAGAGAGAAAGAGAGAGAGAGATACACAGGCAGACATACAGACAGACAGACAGACACACAGACAGACAGTGAAAAAAGAATAACAAAAGCACGGATAGACCTATTTAATGGACAAATTGAACAAGGGAAGTGCGTATATGTGTCACAAATATATGTATATATATAAACTGGTATATACAAAATGTATATATTATATAATACATATAATATATCATATGTATGTGATGTCTGATTCGCAAATGCCATCTTCTTCGTCGTCGTCGTCGTCATTATCATTTTCTGACAAAGATCATTTTGTCGGCGATGGTTTGAATGAATGAGATGTCTGTGTTTTTTGGTCATATTTTGTCAGCAGGTTCATTGCTCTTCGTTGCAACATGTTTTTCTCGTTGCTGTGCTTTTCCTAACGAACATAATATGACAAATAAGACGAATGGATGGAAATGGAAATGGACGCAGAGTTTGTTGGATACAATTAGGGAAGAAAAAAATACTAAATTAGAAACAGACTATTCGTATACGAAGCCACAATAATAATTATGAAAGCAACACGCTGTTTTGAATGGTTTATAATTAAGTTCTGCAGACCGGCTTTCTGCTTGACGAGATCTGAAACACAACGTGATCGACGCAAGTAGGATAGATGGAAAGCACCTTATGATTTGAGACGTGGATTGTAAGCATCATAATTTTATGGTCTTAGTCAGTATTAACTTTTGTCCGTTCATACGCTCTAATAAGATTTTGGTAGGCCTATAGGGTATCTCCTTCATTCGCCAGATATACCCGAAGACTTTCTATTTCCCTCGGGAGTCGGAAGCTTGCAGGATGAGCGTCTCTGCAAAGAGGCGCTTTGAGATTTAAAAAAACTTAAAATAGGCTTACAAATCTACACTGCATTACGTACAATACGATGAATATAATATTTTATAGTAGCTCATGCTAGCACTTAAATAGGCCTATTGCAATTTGTTGATCTTTTTATTTCCTCGTAAAGTCTACAGGTATACTTTATGGGTCCGTATTCCTGCTCTGCATATAGGAGGTCGGAAATTCTGTCTGCGGTCCTGAATAATAGCGATACTGATAATAATAATAACAATAAATTAGTATTAATATCTATCTCTCCGGCCATTACGACATTAAGCTGAGCCTGCCTAAGATGGCGCTATAGAAATTCAAACAGTAATCCAGTTACAAATTCAACAATAAAGATGATGACGTCATCGGTTGGTGTCGTTATTCGGAGACATAGGCTATGCTTTTCTGCACACCACAAAACCTTTAAAAATATTCCTCAACTTCAACAGTTTTCGTAACGGTTAGCGTTCGATTTATGCATCTATTTTGAAGTCAGCAACTTGTGACTCAGAAGATCCATCACTTGAAGACGAACCATTCAGAACAAAAAGGTAATTTTGGTAAATTTTCTCGTCATTCATCAGCGCCTTAAAACTTCGCCGTTAGACGCGGCTAGACGCACAGGCCACGTGACGGTCGCCAATGGCAACACATTGTGTTAAAACCGGTTGATAAATTAATAAGAGCAATCGAGAACATAAAATAACAAGTTTTGACCGGTATAGGCTAACCAACATAATAAAAAAAGATAGGCCTATACATGTAGGTCGCAATAACATCAAATTTGTTTTGAGATTAAAGGCTAATGGATCCGCAAACCAGGACCAACTGAGAAAATAGTTGAGACAAGATTAACACATCGCGGACGACTATGTAAAACTAAATTGTAGGATAAAATTTAGAAACATGCAGGTTAAAATTAATATGAAGACCCAGCCTACAAGTAATGGCATACTTATAGTGATTAGGCTGCGCATAGGACAACCCATGGGGCCCGACCATATAATTACGTAGGCTACACGAATTATTTTGTCACCCCTTCTCTGTTTCGACTCGTACATTTTACGGACACTCCTATGCGTGCGTACAAATACGTTTCTCGACTCCACCCCCCCCCAACACCAAAAGTTAAATAGCTAAAGTCATCTATGAAACATTTTAATTATGATGTAATCAAATGTCATCCGACGACTACCGGTATGGGATAGTAGGCCTACTGGATCATAAATAGACTTATAGTTTGGACGTCATCATAATTGGAGATTTAAATTGTTTTTGTAACCTATTATAATTATTAGGCTACATAATACGTGCATTTAGTCGAGGTCCCTTCCGCCCCCTACTCACCCGTGAGCAAATTGCAGCTTATCACTTGTATAGGATGGGCAAAAGGGCGCCATAGAAGCTATGGACCGATTGCTAATGTAGGTTAGATATAGAAATGGACCAATCAAGCAGGTGAACTAGATATGTCAGAATTGAGAAGACCAACCTGGAGAGGTCCACGTGCAGGGATGAACAGTTTGAGAAAATATAGTACGAGATTTAAGGCATTAATACCAGACATATGATCTCAATATATATCTTATTAGAATTAGCAAGCACGTGTCTTAGCGGTGAGAGAAAGATAGAGATAGCCAGACAGACAGACAGACAGATAGAGATACACGCATAGAGAGAGAGAGAGAGCGAGAGAGAGAGAGAGAGAGAGAGAGAGAGAGAGAGAGAGAGAGAGAGAGAGAGAGAGAGAGAGAGAGAGAGAGAGAGAGAGAGTTAGCGACAGTGACAGAGAGACTGAGGGAATAGGAGTTAGAGTGAGAGAACCACTATTGAAGCAGTCGGTCACGGATTCTATATGCATTATCGTGATCTGAGAGGAGTGAACGTGGGCTGTCAACAACCTAATGAAGAATTATTATGTGTGAACACCATCGATTAAAAGGGATAATCGGGATTCAAAGGGGAACTGACAACAAGCCACTTAGGGGAGTTAATGGATGAATTGGGAATGATATATGGTGGGTGCTTAGGAGGAGGTCTAATCTAAGTTTAGAACTTCCCACCAGTCGGACGGAGAGGTTGGATCAGGCGTGGCAGCGGTGTAGATGACGAAGAGAAGCCAGGCAGAAGGGCGGTCAGCCAGGAAGTCGAGAATGCTTAAATGGTCACCGGAAGCAGTAGCGGCGCTAGGGGGGGGCTAGGGTGGTTAAGCCCCCCCCTAAAAGGCGATCCATTTTCTTCCCATGTAAACATTTTTTTAAATTTGACGATTAACGCCCTTTAGCCCCCACCCCCAAAAAATAACCGTAAAGGTACGCACGAAGGTTTGCCAGACAGCTTGGCGGTCATGGAAAATGACCATTTTCCAAGATTTCGACCAAATGACTAAAAAAGGTCGTCAGAAATTTTGACGGCCGAAATGGAATTTTAAAAAAAGGTCGTCAGAAATTTTGTCGACTAAAAACGGACAATTTCTCCCGCAAATTCAGCCCCCCCAAAAAAACCTGAAATCCTGGCGCCGCCACTGACCGGAAGGGAGGGTCCTGGGCACCAGAGTTATGACGAAGAGCGGATCAGCTTAGCTATAGTAACGGTTACGATCGATATTAAAGATATTTAAAAATAAATATATAGCTACGAGACGGACAGACTTAAGCGACTGAAACGAAGAAAGCAGATTTTAAGATTCTTGTAAAACGTTCACGGTATGTACCGAAATTATATATTATTAATCTTCCTGATGTCTCTTTCTTATAATTAGCTATTCCACAACTCTCCTAAACTTGTATATATCCGGTGACTTCACCCGCCCGCCCTGCGTAGGCCTATGCGTAACATGGACCCTATAGACAGCCTCATGTGGACATCAGACTTAAGAAAGGCTAAGTATTTCGTCGAATGAGGTTTGAAAGATCCCGTTTAATCAGCTGGAGGGAGAGAGTGAACGAGCATCTGGAGGAATACTAGTGTTCCCGATCCTGCACATTTTTTTTATTGAAACTAGTTTTGGTGTTAGGACCTACATAATTATTATAATATTATGTTTCTAGAGCAGCGACAGCGATCATTAAGAGCATTAGTTTACAGTTGAAAGTTATGATTAACTAGCTGGGGTACCCGGCGCTGCCCGGGAAATTCAGGATTCAACCCGCTCCGGCCACAACCCCCACCACACCACATCCACCACACCCCACGACACTCCGACCTCCACCGGTACATCATCATCATCATCACCGGTCTCCATCGGTACGCCACGCGAGAAATTTGGGTTTTCGGGAAAATTTCCTCGTCCCAGCCGCTCCCCCACTTCCACCCCCATCTCCACCCCATCATTCTTTTTGTATTCGTTATAACACTTTTCATCGGTTCTTCTGTTCGTTTTCGGACTTTTATAGGCTTATTGTTAAACGGTTCGTTCGATCTTTGTCGTTTTAGTTCTTAGCGTTTTTTACTTAGGCGGTTTCGTTTTTCAACGTTATCATTCGTTTTCGTTCTTTTGGAATTCGTTCTCAGGCGTTTCATGCTTTGAAGTTTTCGTTCTTAACTTCCTAGACGTTGTGTTCTCAGACATTTTCGGTCGATTTCCTTAGTCGTTTTGTTCTTACTCGTTTTCGTTTGTTTAAGTTTTTTCTTAGTCATTTTGTTTTTGTTCTTAATATTTTTCGTTCGTTGAAGTTTTGTTTCACATGTGTTTTTTAGTCGTTATTGTTCGTTGAAACTTTGGTTCTTAGTCGTTCTGTTCTTAATCGTTTTGTTCTTTGTCGCTTTAATTCGTCGAAGTTTTGTTCGTAGATGTTTTGTTTTTAGTCTTCTTTTTTCGTTGAAGTTTATGTTCGTAGATGTTTTTCTTAGTCGTTTTTCTCTCGTTGAAGTTTTGGTTGTTAGTCGTTTGTTTTTGTTCGTTGAGTTTTTTCTCAGTCATTTTGTTCATAGTCGTTTTAGTTCATTGAAGCTTTGGTTTTTAGATGTTTTTCTTAGTCGTTTGTTGAAGTTTTGGTCCTTAGGCGTTTGTGCTTCGTGTTCTTATAGCCTAGTCGGTTTCGTTCTTTGAAGTTTTTCTTAGTAGTCGTTTTGTTCTTTGTCGCTTTCGATCTTTTATGTTTTCCTTCTTTGTCGTTTTTCCTAGTCGTTTTCGTTCGAATAGGCCTATGTTTTGCTCTTTGTCTTTTTAGTTCGTTGAAGTTTTCCTTCCTAGTCGTTTGATCTTAGTATTTTTCGTTCATTGAAGTTTTCCTTCTTAGTCGCCTAATTTGTTCTTGGTCGTTTTGGTTCGTTGAAGTTTTGGTTCTTCCTCGTTTTGTTATTAGTCGTTTTCTTTCGTTGAGTTTTTTTCTTAGTCGTTTTGTTCTTGTATAATCGTTTTAGTTCAGTGAAGCTTTGGTTCGTAGACCTAGTTATTTTTTATTAGTCGTTTTCGAATGTTCAAGTTTTGGTTCTTAGTCGTTCTGTTCTTAGTTGTCTTCGTCCTTTGAATTTTTTTCTTAGTCGTTTTGTGCTTAGTGCCCTTCGTCCGTTTCGTTCGTTGAAGCTTTTTTTCTTGGCAGTTTTGTTCTTAGTGGTTTTCGTTCGTTGAGGTTTTGGTTCCTATAGTCGTCTTGTTTTTTCGTCTTTTTCGTTCGTTAATTGAAGTTTTGGTTCATAGTCGTTTTGTTCTTAGTTGTTTTCGTTCGTTGAAGTTTTGGCTCTTATACGTTTTTCTTTGTCGTTTTTGTTCAATGAAGTTTTCGTTCTTAGATTTTTTGTTCATAATCGTTTTTGTTCATTGAATGATTGAAATTTTGGTTCTTAGTCGTTTTGTTCTTAGCCTAGTCGTTTTCGTTTGTTAAAGTTTTCCTTCTTAGTCGTTTTGTTCTTTGTCGTTTTCGTTCGTTGAAATTTTCGCTCTTAAATGCTTTGTTAGGATATAGCCTAGTCGTTTCCATTTGTTGAAGTTTTCGTTCTTAGAATTTTGTTCTTTGTCTCGTTTTCGTTCTTTGAAGTTTTCGTTCTGAAACTCTGTTCTTAATCTTTTTAAAGTTTACGTTCTTAGACTTTTGTTCTGGTGTCGTTTTCGTTCGTATAAGATTTCGTTCTTAAACATTTTTTTTCTAGTCATTTCTTTCGTTCGTAATCGTAGGCCTAATAATCGTAATCGCAATCTCCAAATTTATAAAGCGCTACTCGAAAGCCAAGCGCGGGGCACCAGCTAGACTAATTCACGAGCCCTGAAGCTTTCGTTTTTAGACTTTTGTACTTAATCGCTTTCGGTCGTTGAAGATTTTTCGTTCAGAAACTTTTTTTAAGTTGTCATTCTTAGACATTAGGCCTATAATTTGTTCTTAGTCGTTTTCGTTCGTTGTAGCATTCGTTCTCAGATTGAATCTGAAATAATTATTGTAAGAACTGACCAATAACAATACCACAGTATAAACACATGTATTATATTACAGTAGGCCTATATTATATTTCTGTAATATAACATAATATTTTATGTGGTATATAGGGCCTAATAGACCTAGCCTAAATATAGATAATGCATTCGTGAGAGCACGCTAGCTAATCTAGTTTTTGATTACGTCGTGGAGTGGCGCCTCTACCGTAAACATCTGATTTCAGAACACGAAATGGCGGACGTGGATCATTTAAAGGTATTGTTTAATTGGGTTTGTCGTTTAAATCGTCTCTTCTTTGGTATTGTTATATTTCGTTACTGTTTCCAAGCAAAAAACTTTTACCAGGACGAATGGCTGAACTCTAAAAGAAGCCACGTTACGGTGTTAAATTTTAAATGATAAGCGTCTTCTCCATGCTTTCATTTTTCATTCAGAATTTTTAATAGCGTCATTATGAAAACCTGTAAGTGGAATCGCTCACATGAAACTGTACAACTCTCGTAATGTTGAATAAAAGGTTGTATTTTGTTGTAGTACAGAGTTTTCGAGACAAAACCGTAATTCCTTTGCTTTTAACGTGTTGGTATATTGTATTGCAGTTATGTCAATATAAGTGTGGTCCACGCATGTTTACAATGGTTATGTGTCACGTATTTTACTGGAAGAGGAAGTACTAGCCTACGCTTAGTGCCCTATATGTTAGTTAACACTCAACTGTGTGCGACCAAAGTCAGTTCTGATAATAGCTTTTCTTGGCAGCTATCTTTAATTTTAAAAAACAGGTACGTCATTGGCTTTTCTGTAAGTCAGTGGTTAAAAGTCTCGGTGGCAATTCTATTCTCCTGATGACGAAGACTGTATAAAAAATTGAAGTTTCGGTAAAAGTGTATTTTAGCGTATTTTATTCAAGCCAGGTTAGCTCAAAATAAATAGCGTATTTTATTATTTGGATGCGCTTTCGAACTTCCGCAGGTATTTTCATCAATCCGACTTCTACCTTGGAATGTATCATTCGTTAATCCAGCTTCTATTGCAGCAAGAATTATTTTTTCATCAATCCAAATTCTTTTTAAATAACAAGTATTTCCCATCAATCAAGCTCTCATTTAATTAAGTATCGTTTCAGCAACCCGCTTCTATTGAAGGGAAATAATTTTCATCAATCCAACTTCTATTTCTCAAGCAATCTTTTCATCAATTCCGTTTCCATTTCTCGAGCGTTATTTTTGTCCATCCAGCTGCTACGTCAGCCATTAGATAGCCTAGGCCTACCTTAATCCACATTCCATTTCTCAAGTGTTTTTTCATCAATTCAGCTTCTATTTCATCCATAAGTTTTCATCAATCCAGCTTCCAATATCACTCAATTTTGTCTGTCAGGTTATAACGATTTCATCAACGAAATGTGTAAATACATACGCTAAATAATAAAATACGCTAAAATACACCATATCGATTTCGAAATAATAAAATACGCTAAAATACACTTTTACCGAAGTTTCCATCCTAGTTCAGATGGCTTTATTACTTTATTTTATTGTTGTTGTTGATGCTGTTATTATGTTGGAGTTGTTGAAGATCCCTGGACCAAGTGTTGAAACCATTTTTACCTCTGTATCATATGGGTGAACTAACATTCCCTCAGAACAAGCCTAAAACCATAATTGATGAAAAATGCACATTCAAAGGAATTACGTGCCATCCAAGTAATCCTTCCCATGCAGGATTGCACATCAGGCAACACAGCTTCTCCATTCTCCTCTGTTGATTGTCACCTCAACATCGTCCTCCCACTTCATCTCCAAACACCATAGATCTTCTCGGGTGATCTCCTTCCAATTCTTCCTTGGTCTTTCTCTCTTGTGTTTCTCCTTGGGAACCCAACCCATTTAACTGCCTGGTTGGCTCTCCTATCCCTATCCATTCGTAGCACGTCACCCGTCCAATTTAGTCAGTTTTTCCTGATGTTATTCTCCAATTAAAAGGAATTTTTAATTGGAATGTTTAATTTTTTGTGATGATATCACTAAAAATTAAATATTGCAATTAAAAATTCCAACATTTCACAACCTAGGTAGTATAGAATAATATTACTTTATACTACCTAGGTCGTGAAATGTTGAAGATTCTTTATTTGTTGTAAAGATGCATGCATGTTCAATGCCAAGGGTTTACAAGTGTATTTACAAATTAATAAGCAATGTTTCACATAAATTTGAAGCCAATCTTATTGCTACTAATCTATGTATCTAATGAATATATATCTCTGTGTCTGAACTCTAAAATTTCAACAGGGCATGGTGCGAAACTTCCGTGTGGCGGAACTCCAGGTGCTTCTGGGTTACGCGAATCTAAACCAGACTGGAAGGAAATGCGATCTGCTAGCAAGGGCATTGACAGTGATCGATAACAATCTATCGCCATTCTTACAGGACAAAATACGACACCTCTACCAGTTAGTTATAAAAGTTTATCAAATTTGTCTTATTATTAGTAATATTTAGTATAAATTTTGCCATTGAATATGGATCTTGTAAAATATTATGAACATATGCCATAAGCACCTCTAGGTAAGATGTTGTACACTTGCGCCTTCTGATTATCATTTTACGTATATTTGGGAGGGGGCTCGGTGGCACATTGGATAAGACACTGGCATGGAGATCAGCGGAGCTGAGCTCAATTCCTGAAGCCCCCGTAGGATAGACGTGCTTTGTAGGCTGCTATTAGTGCCGTTGTATTGCAGGCTGTCTTTTCTGTTAGTAGTTAAGATTGATGCTAATTAAGGTGACTGTACTGTACATTGTAACTGGTTGCGATCTGTCAACCGGATTGTTGAATAAACGACAATTATTATTTGCCAAAGGAGGTTAGAAGAATTAGTTTATTTGTCTTGAATGCATAGACTACTGTGTTGGTGGCCCAGTTGATGATCATGGTATATTCGTTTAATGAGCAAAAACAGGTTGACAAACCGCAACCAATGTAATGGATAAGACACTGGCATGGAGATCAGCGGAGCTGAGCTCAATTCCCGAAGCCCCCGTAGGATAGACGTGCTTTGTAGGCTGCTATTAGTGCCGTTGTATTGCAGGCTGTCTTTTCTGTTAGTAGTTAAGATTGATGCTACATTGTGACAGACAAAAATTACATTGAAATAAAAATATTAGAGGGAGTAATCAGTTATTGGAAATAAATTGAATCAAATGTTGTTGACGTCAGTTTGCTTGTGTGAAGGGGAACCTCGTCAGCAGTTTGATTGATCAACTGGTGTCACAGTCGCTCTTTGTTGACTCGTGTCGAGACCTTGACAATACTTTATTGAGCATGGGAAACAGTTTATCGACACTCGCCCTGTCTTGATGTACCATTATCCTATTTCACATTGCGACCCGGTTGTAATATGGAGTGATGATAACTTTACGTTAATGAGTCCACACTGTTCTGTATAACTCTATTAGGTTTAGGTAACTGAAAGATGACATGCTTAGACCCATGTTGTGTTATGTTAAATGTTTATGTCATTTCTGTAACGCAATAATGTAATGTGCCTTTCTGTAATAGAATAATGTGACACCTTCATTGCTAGAATTCTTATATAGTGTGACTCAGTGGGCATATAGATCCCATAAACACTTCAACTTTAACATACACAGTTTCAATATAACGTAAACTTGGTGCGATGTGATGCATATTGTCTTACTAAGCTGCCATCTATGTTTGGTAGATGGAGATACACTCAGCACGCTGCCAGTCGGAGAAATTATTTTGAATCCGAAAATCAGGGTTAGTTTTTCTTTGAATTTGATTAGATTAACAAGGAGAAGAAGAAGAGATTAACACGGTTGATTCTCACAATATTATATTTCCAGTGACGGTAATATTTTCCTGTCTTGTTAGGACAACACTTAGATTATACTGTATTAGGATTTGGTATTTTTATGTAGCATTTATTTATTACCTTGGAAATCATCTGGACTGTGGGTCCTTTCATTGATCAGTATTTGAGTAATGCTGAGTACATTGGAACATCAGACACTTATGTGGCTAGAGAGAATGGGTTATTGTATTTTTTTATTGTATTGTTTATTGTCTTTTAGATTTGTCACTTGCTTCCGCTCCACTGGAACGAAGTATTAGTTTGTATTCACCTGCAGTTACAACACATTTCGATGACTTGCCAACGGTGCCAGTAGTTCCATCACATTTGGAACAGTTACCGGTTGAGCAGAATGTTGTCTTGGAGTCGTTGCCTTTCTACAGCGTCATCAGTGAAATTCTGCAGCCATCTTATCTAGGTGAGTGCTGCTGATTTAATATTCAATGATTATCCTGCATTAGCTGAGCACTGCTATGGTTAGCTTTTGCTGGTTATGTTGCGGCTATGAGGAGTTGATCTAATGTGAGTCGGTTGGAGTATATTTATCTGGAGACCACACTTCTGAAATACAGAGGCATGTAAACAAGTATGTTACATTTCTGCCTGTTTTATCCTGTAAATATTTTACCTTGTTTGCCTTTGTTTATTGGTACCTGCTTTTGTTGTTGACATGCTGCAGTACCAAAAACTTATTCGGGATTTCAGTCGGAGACTGTCAGCTTTTCCCTGACTAGTGAACAGATCCACAAGATCAGCTCATTCAGGTAAATGTTGGAAATTGTTGGAATTCTTTTCATTCAACAGTAGGGTAAGGTGATGCTCATTTCTTGGGCCACTGTGTTAGTAGGAAGGTTTCTTGAATTTGACTTTCTTTGACTTTTCTGTAAGTCTTAACTTGGACCCAGTGTTGTACTTTACTTTCGCAGATTTCCGGACTTATTCACCGATTCACAATTGGTTGTTAGTTAACTAATGCGATTGGTTGTTAGTTAACTAATGCAATTGGTTGTTAGTTAACTAATGCAATTGGTTGTTAGTTAACTAATGCAATTGATTGTTAGTTAACTAATGCAATTGGTTGTTAGTTAACTAATGCAATTGGTTGTTAGTTAACTAATGCAATTGGTTGTTAGTTAACTAATGCAATTGGTTGTTAGCTAACTAATGCAATTGGTTGTTAGTTAAATAATGCAATTGGTTGTTAGTTAACTAATGCAATTGGTTGTTAGTTAACTAATACAATTGGTTGTTAGTTAACTAATACAATTGGTTGTTAGTTACCTAATGCAATTGGTTGATAGTTAACTAATACAATTGGTTGTTAGTTAACTAATACAATTGGTTGTTAGTTAACTAATACAATTGGTTGTTAGTTAACTAATGTAGCTCCATCTGCGCTGTTCTATGTCTTTAGCACTTTAACGATGCAGCTTGTTGTTAATGGATTAATGATTCCTTTGTTTCTGTACTGTTTCTTGCAAGTCAGTTGATCCTGTCTTAGATCCAGCTAAATTCCTGTAGCTTAGCTGGGATAAATGAACTCCTAATTTGTTGATTGATTTTTGCAGTTCATCGAATGGTAGAATTCCTGAAAGCTCAACCACTCGAATTCATCTGCGCTTCTGCTCGTTCGATAATAGCCGCCCCGAACAGATTGACTGCTGGCCGCCATCTCTTTATCTGAAGGTCAACAGTAGTGTCGTCTCTCTTCCAGTGAGTTGCAACACTGACCAACTGTATATAAAGTTTTCATAAATTTAGTGTTGTTAATGTTGTTTTTTATTTACAATTTATGGTTACATTTGAATATTTACTCTCATTTAATTACAAAACTTGTCATTTATATCAATATGTGTATTTTGTAATATTGTCATTAGTGTGCCACTGCATTGTTTGGAACATTGATATTGAAAAATTATATGTGCGTATAATTTTGTAAATATGCGACGATTATTCGTATACACTTTATGGTGAATTTTGTGTTAAATGTTGATTAGGTAACGTCGTCTGGATCTGAAGCGAGAAAATGTCCTCAACCGATTGATATCACACCATTCTGCCATTTACTTAATGCCTACGTGAACAAGATCATTGTTTCATGGATGTCTTTACATGGGCAGGTAAACATTGTGATGTTGTCTTTTGACTATGTTGATCTACAGTATACGCTCATTATTTAGCTATGTTTATTGCTAAATTTGAGCCATCATATAATGATCCAATGCATGTAAAGTAATGTAAATCTTCTGAACTTTCTACCTTTTTTTTACCTGTCCATCTACAGAACAATCTTGCTCGGCGTTTGCATTGTGCAAATGTGCTTCTTTTGTATAGTGGTTGTGTGACCTTGACGCTGCTCATTTTCCATGCAGCGAGTGAAGGACAATTCCGTGTTTCTGCTGAGAGCTATCCAGACAACTGGTTGAGTTTTTAAATTCCCGGTGACCAAATGCGTCGGTAGATTTATGGACCTGGGCTAAAAGGATGGTACTGCTGATGGCAACCAGTTTTGTCCAGGCCTGCTCAACCCTTTAGTGACCGACGATTGTATAGGATTCCTCAACCATTTACTACACTTTGATTGTTAAAGTGTAAACCATTCAAAAGATCTTCGTCAATGTCAGGAAACTGTGGTGCTCTCTGCCGCTTTGATTCACGGTTGCTGTAATCATGGATGGCAAATATTTTGTGTCTTTTCCTTTTTGTATTGTGGGTATAAAAAAACTGAAATGATTGGCAACACCAATCTTGAATTAATTTCTTTAGCTTTTGATCAATAAGATATTTGCGAACTTTTTGGCAATGCCTTACCCTGGTTAGGTTTTTATTTGTACAGTTGGTTGAATGTGATGCAGTCACTTAACTAATTCATTCAAGGATTTCTATAGCACCTTTACATTGGGATTACTAAAAGGCACTCCCAATTCTAGCACAACAAATAAGTACAATTTTGCCCTAATTTTAATTAATTGATTGTCACATAATTTGCATTTCAGTATTCTAATTAGATATAGATTTATCAGTAGTTGTTAGGTTGCTTAATAATTTTGAAAAGTGATTGTTTTTGTTTTAATTGACTGGAATATTGTTTGATTGCGATGGCTGCTTGTCCAGTAATTGTAATTGATAAGTTTTGCTTGTCATGACTTTTTGTCTAATATAAAACTGTGAATGGTGTTCTATGTTAAGTGTAACTACATTGCTGTGCACGAAGTTGTGAAAGTTGATTCGAGTGATCTCCTGCCTCGACTCAACAATATTCTTCCACCCGAAGTAACAAAAGCACACAGTGAGTCTATGCTGTCTGACATGGAAGTTGCATTTGCAACATTTTGTGCTTATATTTTTATACTGTGTTAGACTCTCAAGTGAGTTGGTTTTGTGTGTACACGTTTTATTGCTACATGTATTGGTTTTGACTGTGCCAATATTACGCTTTCTGTAGCACTGTTATCAGGATGTTCATGGCTTCAATCTGTTGTTGCCTCACGTTAATATCATCCTCGTAGACAAAATCATATATGATCCATTTGAGAAGTTAAATCAGAATTTAATAGGCCATAGAAGCGATGCGCTAAAGTATGGATGATGAACGGGTTGAAAAAACGCATGGTCTCCAATTTAGACCAAAGTTGTATTGATCAAACAAAAGGACTGTGCTAGATGGTACAGTGTTTATCATGCTCGACTATCACTCAAAAGGTTAGGGTTCAAACCCCCACCAGAGATTTGGTTAAAAAAAATTCTGCTCCGCATGCACTGCATGGTCAACTTCGTTGTAATGATTACACTGTTGATGAGAAGATGAGAGGGTAAGGGAGAGGACTGGACCCACTGTTGTGTGCTCAAGCAAAGAAATTTATGTATTCACGATCACTTCATACACACGGCTGCCTCGGGACTAGCTTAAGGGTTTGCTCTTTGCTTTGTGGTATCAAAGAATGGCCAAAGCTGTGAGGGACTGTTTTAAAGAGTTTGATTGTCTTCTCATTCTGTGTAATGTGCCAAGTGTTGAACAAAGGAATTGTTCTCACTGACCATCTGTTGCAGTTATCGTTTCGCAAGTATTCTAAACGGTTCAAGTCCATCATCCTAGATTTTTAGATAAGATGGTTCTGTTAAAGGACCAACGTCAATAATGTCCAAATTTGTTAAAATTGCAATTAATGCGTTATAATAATACCTACATCGTCACTACTGCATTAACATGAAAGTAGCCATCTAGGATTAATTGTGGTCGAGTGAAAGTAACTAATTGCTCATAAAGATTGCTTATTTTGAATGAAATATATACAGTTTGCATAACAATTTTCTGATTACAATTCTTGCAGTAAACGAAAAGCTGGCATCAGGCAATGACGGCGAGATTACTGCTGTTGGTCTTCAGCTCTCCTTCCGCTGCCCGGTATTTCAATTTAATATATGTATTTACGACGTTATATATATATATATATATATATAATTATATATTTACATTATATGAAAATGGCACTATATAGAAATCATGCATGCACACATATATATATATATATATATAAATAATGTAAAGTAATCAATCCATCGTCCGTAGAAAATGGCAGTGAAATCAAATTGATGAGTAAATAAGATATATGTGAAATAAGCTGGAGTTCCTGTGTCAATGACTGCTTTAGTGTTGATAGCATGATGTTGTTCTTATTATTACATTCATTTTTAATGTGTGCACTGGACATTTTCTTATTTTTGGAGCACCACTTTGAGAAGAAGTTGTAAAAGCTACTAGAAACTCAGATATGGTTGTTCTTCGAAAGAGTGCTGTCTAGTTTTGGCCTTTATGTAAATGCTTACAAACAAAAAGAGATGAAACATTGGATTATGGGAATATTTTTGCTTTTGCTGTGTTTCTTGTGTAATGTTGTGTTTAAATTCCTGGTCAGTCTTGTCAAATCTACCACATTGCAACTGGTAAAAAACGATGCAATAGCGATGCATTGAATATTGTATTTAGTTAGATTCATGTGTTTTTCGAAGCCTTCATGTTGTTTTAATGACTTTGTTGTTTGCAATCAGCTTGGGCAGACGCAGATACGGATTCCATGTCGTGCTGCAGACTGTGAGCATTTGCAGTGCTTTGATGGATGGGTTTACATCTTAATGAACGAGAAGAAGCCAACTTGGATCTGTCCGATCTGTGACCGACCGGCTAAACTCAACAACATTGTAGTCGATGGGTCAGTTTGTAGTAGCAGTAGTAGTAGAGTAGTGATAGTAGAACATTTCTTACTATTCAGCCAAATTATTGACCGCACTGTTCGGCCAAATATGAATAGTAGGTAATGACAGAGCGTGCATAAGTAAAAACTAGATGCAAGTCTAAAGTATTTAAAATTGCTTTAATATGACTCATTTTGCATGCAGCAGTTGAGCTAAATATTGCCTTGAGACCTGACTTTTTGCACAACATCACACAAGAAATGGTCCTTCTGGCATCAGAAAGTTGTGCAGGTTTTCTTGTAGAAAGACTGACTTTAAGAAAACTGTCTCTTGGACTTTCTGCTAGAAATGCATTGCGATCCAGTGCACGATTTTATATTCTTCAGCATTTGGTGTATTTTAAAATTATTATTTGATGCTGTTGTGAATATATGTGCTTTTTTAATAGATGCGCTATTCAGTGCAAACTGTGTTTAGGCCAAATAGCAAGAAAATAGTAAGACTTGTCGGGTGCATTAAACACTACAATAAAATACTTTACACATGACCATCAGTAGTGACACCATTATAGACCACGGCAGATCATTTGACCTGTCTGTTTTACTCTTGAACTGCAATATGGCCTGCAAAAATTCTTTGGAGCTTTAATATCTTCGTTGAATGTAATTTATTCTACATACTGAACAACTTAAATGACCGTGACATGACCTGCTGAAATTGTATAGCTGGCACTGCCACTGATGAGTAGCATCCAAACTGACCAAATTAAATCATGCATTACATAATTTTATCTGAGAAGCACTTATTAGCTGTGCACAAGAGCTTTTACGAAATGTCTCACCCATGCTGGTTGTTGCTTTGCTTCAGATACTTCTTGGATATTCTGAGCAAAGAGCCTCTGGTTGAAGAGGTCGAGTTCAGGGCAAATGGTCAGATGGTTGTCCGAAATATGGACGACGATGACCGCGATATGTCCAGTCCATCGCCGCCACCGCAGACTCTGAAGCCAAGAGGTAAAGCGATCCATGCAATCTGGTTGGTTGATAAGATAAAATGATCTAGAACGATGATAATGAGCCAATGATAGATTTTTTTAAGGTGATTTTTACATGCAGGTGAACTTAAGTAAAGTTTGATAAGATAGTGGCCTGTTTATTTTCATGCATCTATGAATATAACCCGTCAATCTCATTATCTCAATCCCTCAGTCTCGAGTGAGACGTGTTTTGCCGAGCGTTGAATAAGTGATAGCAACAATCCTTTAACTAAAACCATTTTTGGTGGATTGACAAGAGATAAATAGATTATTTATTACGCGGGGGAATTTGAATTACATTGGGGCAGTCTGAACCAGACTTGACTTTACTTGTTTTGATCCCTCTCACCTTAGAAAACTGACACTACAACAACCTTTTAGCCCACTATTAAAATTGCAGGTTCCTTGACACTTAAAAATAGTTGAGCATTGCCTTTTTTGTGTGGATTGTGCGGTTCATGTATTATGACAGTTTCCATGGCATTTTCAGTAAAAAGCTACTTCTTAGTGTGTTTTTGCATTTTTTATATATGCATTTGATAGCATGGATGAGTTTTTTAGCGTAGGAACCATGCCAGTCCATCAGTAACCCGTCGTCCTTTGGAATTAAAGGTAGGCCGCGCCACTCTCAAGGTCAGAGAGGAATTACTCAGAGCATTGAGTTTTTGACTATCCTGTGTTTACGGAATGACTATGGAGCGTTTTGAGCCTCAGTGAAGGAGAGGGAGAGAGGGACAGTCATATGTTGAAACAAATGAAGACTGCATACAAACAGATTTACAGATTCATATGTTTTGTGTTTACTTTCGAATAAACAGATTCATATGTTTTTGTTTACTTTCGAATAAACAGATTCATATGTTTTGTGTTTACTTTCGAATAAACAGATTCATATGTTTTGTGTTTACTTTTGAATAGGTACGTCTGAATCGACGTCTCTGTCTTTTCCTCGAATAGACCTGACGAGCAGCGACGACGAAGCTGGCAGTCACTTCAACAACCTTTCCATCGCTGGTTCGAATGCATTTACTCCATCGCATCCAATCTACAGTATGCCGCTAACTGACAGGTCTATAAGTCCCAGCTTTTACCTATTGACCCCGATATCCAACCCTCCAGGTTCCCCGCAACCTCTGCAGCTGGGTCTGGCTGCTCCATATCCTCAGTTGTCGGATCCATTTCCGAATAATTCCTCAACCGTGTCGTTCCAGCACTCGATCAGCTGCCAGCCGGGTGTGACCAGCTACCCACCTGAGCTGAACGACTTGCAACAGTTTGACAGCGTGTTTTCCAGTGCAGTGGAGCAGAACGCTATTCCCGATCCGTTTGATTTGCTTGGTTTAACTAACGACCAGACATCGTTGCCTTTATCGTCCGATTATAACTTCCTGCCAATTTCACCGATGTGGTCGTCGGCTGATTTCGATTTCGACGAGACTTTCTCGGACTTGCCGACTCTTTAGTGGACGTTGGCATGCGATGTTGTAACACAGGTCTGCCTCTTATTTGCCGTTGAAGTTAAGCCAATTGCACACGTTACGTTTTCATCATTTGCGTATGTGTTATTGGTAATGATTGCGTTGAATATTGATGTCTTTTTTAAAACTTTACGATCATCTGATTTTTGTTGTATAGACATTTATACCAGTGACTTTTATATTTATGTTGCTGATGCTACCTTGCCTAAGGTGCTTCTAACACTTTGGGCTTAACCGATACCAAAGTGCTTCTAGAATGAGTAAGGAACTCTCGGGAGTACTTGTTGTTGAAAGGTGCTGTGTAAATATCTACGTTACATGACATCACAATGGAATCTCTTTCTAAGCTGTCTTTGGGAGCCACGTCCAGTACTGTGTTATAATGACAAGTATTATGTTGCAGCGAAAAGTACTTTGTTATAGTGACTTGTACTACATTATGATGTCACATGTAGTGATGGGAAGTGCCACATCGTGGTTATGTCATGTAATGAAATTTGATTGAAAGTTGTGATGTCCCAGAGCAAATAATTATACTTGTATGAGAAAGTGTATGTATTGTACAGTGATCTATATTTTAATGAAGTTCAAGCTATATTGATGCATATATAAACTTGTAATGACTTATGAGATAGAAAATTATGTTGGAAAGCATTTAGAGTTGAAGCTAAGCAATAGAACAAAAATAGCGGCACTTTTTTACCAACCAATCTTTAGCGCAGTGTTAGACTGAAAATCTACAGGTTCCCTGTTCCATTGTGAGTTCAGTCATGGACTTGACTGATTTTCCAGGAATCAGTGGCGCTGGCGTACAACACTGGAGTGTTCAGTTGTGCTTCAAGTCTGTGGTCTTACGATTGTATGTATGTGCACTTGTTATAGCGTCCCTTCAAGGTTACTACTCAGAAGCGCTCCCTACTACAGCATGGACACTGACTCAGAGTTTCACGCCAAAGTGCTGAGCAATTGCAAGGTTGCTACGCAGTGGCTTGAGGTGGATTCGAACCTGCAACCCTCTGGCTGCAAGGCAACAAACATACCTGCTACACCACTGAGTGCAATTAAATGAGTCAGTGTAGTCGCCGGATTTATTCTGATGCAACATTAAGCTACGTTTCATGCAGTTCTCAAGAGTGATTGAGAATCCAGGTATTTTGTTGGACATATTTTATCGTTGACTGCACGCTGGCCAAAAATGCATATTTTTTATACGTTGTGTGAATGCTTACAATGCTTGACACCTGTTGTGTATGGTTGTTCAACATATTGTTAATTCCTAATTGAAGGAAAAGGTTTGTTTGCAGGCCTGATGGTAGTGAGAAGACAGAATCATGTAGCACTATTTTCCATTGCATTTACTTTACGTGCTATTTTTCTTGGCATCGCTGTTGCATTCATTGCAATGTCTTTGCTGCAAGTTTATGTCTGTTGGGACTATTTTATACAGATGCATGCTTTTGAAGCTTTCTTTGTATATCCGTGATAAAGGCAGCATTATGATTTTATTATATTTGAAGTTTTGCAAGGTATGGGATATTTTCTTTACCATTGAATAGAAAAGTCTGAGCATTCATTTTATTTATGAGAATTGCAATCTGAGAGGCTGTTTTAGTTGCTTCTGGTTGCTAAAATATTGTCTCAAAGGTTGTTGTCAAATATTCCTTGGTCATCTAATAAGATCTATGACGAGAGTGAATATCTATGTAACAGAGTGCTATTTAGAACTGCTCTGAAAGTAGGAAGCAGCTGTGAACATATGAGCATGTTATGTATGTACGTATGTATGTATTTATGTGAGTATGTTTATTGTTTATACGATGCGTCAGGATGTTACTTTGTTACGCTATGTTACTTTGTTGTACAGGGTGCGCCAAAAAAAAATACCCCCCTAGGTTTTTGCTAATATTTTGACCAAAAGTAGGAATTTCCAAATGAAATTTTACAGGCTTATAGACAATTCATATTTACACATGATGACCAGATTTCATCAAAATATTTCAAACGGAACAAAAGTTATATCACTTTTAGTGAGGTCACCCCCCGTTTTTTGACGATTCAAAAACGAAGCGCAACAAAAATTAGGTTTTTTGCCAATATCTTGGCCAAAAGTAAGAATATCGAAATGAAATTTTTTAGGCTCAAAGACAATTCATATCTGCACATGGTGTTCAGATTTCATCAAAATATTTCAAACAGGACAAAAGTTATATCACTTTTAGTGAGGCCACCCACCGTTTTTTGACGATTCAAAAACGAAACGCGACAAAAAGTAACAAAAACACAGTTTTATTAAGTCTGATCTCAAATAACTGTTGTCAAATGAACTTGGTAGTGCTTCACAACTTGTGTTCAATGAGCCCACCACCCATTCCAAAACTTCTTTTGAGTCCCTTTGCAAAGTTCTTGATGGACCTGTTGATTAATCTGATAGATTCCTTATTTACCAATTTGATTGTCATCTTGCTAAGTGACTTCTCAGTGACGCGCAGCTACGCTGGTGCCCTGTTTCTTTTTAAATGGTAATAATAATGATCATCTGGCAATATCAAGGCTATTTGATAACAATTATTTAAGATGAGACTTAATAAAATCGTGTTTTTTGCTACTTTTTGCTGCGTTACGTCTTTGCATAGTCAAGAAACGGGAGGTGGCCTCACTAAAAGTGGTATAACTTATGTTCTGTTTGAAATATTTTGATGGAATCTGACCACCATGTGCAGATTTGAATTGTCTTTAAGCCTGTAAAATTTCATTTCGATATTCCTACTTCTGGCCAAGATATTGACCAGAATAATTAGATTGGTTTTTTTGTTACTTTTTGTTGCGTCGCGTTTTTGAATCGTCAAAAAACGGTGGGTGACCTCCCTAAAAGTGGTGTAACTTTTGTTGTGTTTGAAATATTTTGATGAAATCTGGCCATCATGTGTAAATATGAATTGTCTATAAGACTGTAAAATTTCATTTCGAAATTCTTACTTTTGGCCAAGTTATTGGCAAAAAACCTAGGGGGGGTCCTTTTTTTGGCGCACCCTGTATATGCCTTTCTGAAGTGGTGCACACATCGCTATGTTACGATCGAAACAAGTTATTTTGATATATAAATGCCTGGTCCAATCTATGCAAGTGCATACTGTATGTATGTTTGAATGAGCACTTGTTATTGCACCCCTTCAAAAATTTTACACAGGGGCGCTCCCAACTACAGCATGGACACTGAATCGGAGTTTCACACCGAAACGCATGAGCAATTGCGAGTGAAGGACTTGCCCAGGGTTCTTACGAACCCACAACCTTCCGGCTCCAAGGCACCGGACCTGCACTTACACCACCACGTCTTTTTTGTATCTTTTCATTTTTTTTGATGATTCTTGTTCTAGTGACTTAGGTATTGAATGGAATTTGACTGTTTGCTGTAGGTGAATTTTAATGTGACCACTTGATGAATGATAATGCTATTCACTACTGATGAACTGCAGAATGAATTACTCAGACTTTGCTAACTGTGTCCTGTGAACTCTGACAGATTACGGTCGTTTTATTTACGTTGCACTGTCGTTGGTAATGTTTTTGTTATTATTACTTTTGTTGTTATTCACTTTGTTATTAAAGCTGTTGCTGATTTTGTTCTTGTCAGTTATTTTCGATGTGTTTAGTGTTCTCTTTGTTATTTGTACATGGAGTGTTCTTGTCACTGGTGACCAGGAGTTGAAAAAGTAGAAAGACTGAGCATGGGGGTTTGTGTGGCAACTCGTGAACACTGGTAGACTAATGTTAGTGTTTGGAAGTTTGGTAACATGGTGACTATATGCTAACAGACATGTTAGCCCTTCACTCTGAGTCTAGAGTTTGAGTTTGGAATACGTCTTGCAGTGGCGTAGCCAGGAATTTATGATGGGGGGGGTTGGGGGGTTTTATGGCCTGGCCGGATGCCATTTCTGACACCAGCCCAACAGTATTACAACAAATAAAAAAAGGGAACTAACAAAGGGAATAAAGTAAGAAAAACAACTGTTACTACAAGCAATTGTTTAATTTTTTCTCATTTAAGTGGATAAATAACCTTAAAAAACTTTTTCCTGGGCAAATGGGGGGTTTTAGCCCCAAAACCCCCCTTTGTCCACGCCACTGACGTCTTGAAGGTTGGTGTGACGATGTCACAGCTGTTGTTTGACTGTGGTTGTGCTGTGTGTTTTTCAGCTGGACTGTCCTTCAGCCAGGTGGTCTCTCAAATTCTCAATCTATGACTTTGCCTTAGAAGAGTTGTTGCTATGTGCATTTTTAATAACAAATCGTGCCTTACTTTTTTGTCATGTCTGAAGTTTTGCGACGAAAGCTAGCTATCCGAGTGAGTCACTGGCTTTATTTGTTATCAGCTTGTTTGCGTATTGAAGTGTTTTTTTTCTACTTTGGAATTCTGCTGGCATGATGTGCAGCGTTCCAAGTGATGACGATGATTGTGATTGCGCTTGTAGTTGTGTTAGTGGGATTCTGAGCAGTGCAGCTTTAGCAGCCATTCGTAGTAAACTTTCTTAATTGGTCATACTCTGGGATTACGGTTTGATCTTATTTGCCCTAGTTGTCTAGCAGGCAACTTTTTAAACATTTTCTTGGTAGGGGATGGATAGACGCTCGGTTGTTGGAGAGAATGACCCACCGTGGTGTAGATGGGCTATGACTGCAACTTTTAGCGTATCATGTACAATTGTGTATAGTAACAATAGTATTTAAGTTATTTTCAAATGCAGCAGTTTGGCAATTGAAGACATTATGTAATAGTGGGTACGGTTTGCAGGTTGTCAGCATTGGGGAGGAAGAGGGACCTATGAGCAGTAGCAACAAATAATGGGTTATCTTGGATGTTAAGGGGGTTCGTTTGACCCTCTCCACATGTTATAAATTGTGGTGTGGGTTTCAGTGCTGGATGCAGCCTGTCCTAGACTAAGTCTCTGCCTACGGATGTTAGTTTGACTGAAAGAAATTTTCTGTTTCTTGTGATTTCAACAGACTTATCGGACAGACTTTTTGTACAGCACATTTTACTAAATGAATCCAATTTAAACTCGAGTTTTTCATATCTTTGTCTGCGTATTGATCAGTTAGATTTGTTGTGACATGGGAATAATGAATAACTTGAAGTCTGGGTACATTTCAGGGGCAGACTCATGGTTTTCAAGTTTGCATAGGTAAAGGTCTCCTATATTTATCTCTTATTTTTTGTATGTGCACTTGTTATAGCACCTCAAGATTTTAACTCAGAAGCGCTCCGACTACAGTGCGGACACTGAATCAGAGTTTCACGCCAAAGTGCTGAGCAACTGCGAGTGAAGGATTTGCCCGATGTCCCTACGAGGTGGATTCGAACCTGCAACCCTCCGGCTGCAAGGCAACGAACATACCCACTACACCACTGTGCCCCACTTATGCGAACTCGTTTGACTTGACCTGCAATGGATGCATCCCAATGTGCTTGACACAGAGCTATGCATTTAAGGAATTCCAATTTACTTCTGAACCTACATCTTATTATTATTATTATTATTGTTTATTATCATTATAATAATAATAATTATTGTTCCAAATTTTGGTTTGGTTACGAAGTGCCAGTTGAGAAGCAGCGGATGAGTGCACTACTGGCCGGCGTATGTATGGAGCGTGGCATGAACATTTCCTGCATTAGGCACTCGACTCAAAGTAGTGAGTAAGAATGAATACATTAATAATAATATATTTTCTTAAATGAAATGTGTGCTATACATGCACAAGTTGTGCAGTTATCTTAATTAGCATCAATCTTAACAACTAACAGAACACGGTGTTAATAGCAGCCTACAAAGCACATCTATCCTATTGGGGCTTTGGGAATTGAACTCAAGTCTGCTGATCTCCATGCCAGTGTGTTATCCAATGCGCCACCGCCCCTCTCCCAAGAAGACGCTTGTGAATTAGCTGGGTGAGTGACAAGTTGAAGGAATGTGTGAGCCCTGTTGATTTTATGAACTAGGAAGGCATTTGCTAGACTTTTTTTGTTTCGATATTTTAGGTAAAACACCTTGAAGTTTTGCTATGGAATTTTTCATATATAATTATGTGAATGTAGGCTACCCGGATTTTATATAGTAGCCGTAGGCCAATATTATGGCGTCGACCCTGTTCAATTTTTTCAATGAATTTAATCGGGTGAGATCAGGCCGATTCACCAACGTTAGGGAAAAAAATTATTTTTCATTTCATATTGGGCTAGACCCTAGTTTGGTGCCGTTTAGGATCAGGAGCATTAGTGCAAAATTATAGGCATATACAATGAGTTTTAGTGACAGCTCAAGACATGCAAAGTTTTGTAAAATGACGAAAACGGCATTTTTACTGTAAAATAACCTTTAATGTTAATTTTTATTTGAACTGGTCAAAATATTTGAGTGAAATAGTGCATGGGTCATGTCACACTACTATTCAGTGTTCACAGTAATGTGGGTAAAGATTAGGATGTGTCTTGTCAGCTCTGTACTTTTTCTTAAGTGAAGTCGTCATGAGACGTCGATCATATTCGGCTATCTGAAACACAAGCTGCCGCTGAACACAATTGAATTCCGTTGCAACGAGACAGCGTGTTCCACAGAGGCATTGATGACTTTTATGCTTGCCACCTTATGCTTGGCATCAATGTAGGCAGGGCTGGAAGGCCAAATAATTTGATCATCTGTAAGAAAATGTGGATCAATTTTACCCGGTAAGTGCAGTGAACAGCTGCATAGATCTTTTAGTGACAGAATCCAATTAGTCTATTCCTGGAATTATTCAATTGACTTTGAAATAAACCCTTCTGACATCTGTTTTCATCTGTGGCCTCTTCAGAACAGCAATCATCACATCTTTCTCCTCTATTCCAGACACAATCAGAAACAATGCAAGACCAATCAAATCCTCACTCATGTACCACAGGTGCTTTCTCATTTTCTTCAGTGTAATGTCTGCCACTTGACTGTCATCCTTGCCAAATAACTCCAAAGTATGGAGGCGACAGAGGTCATTATATGGAACATCTGAACTGTTTGGAGCAGTTAACCAAGCCTTCACATTGGTGTTAATGGTGAGCAGATGGGGTGCATCAAAGAGCCTTTGGCTCTTGTGCTGTAGATTTGAATTGTTCATGAACAAGTAAATTTTTTTAAAGCAACTTTCCTTTACCATCCATCTGGCACGGTGATATGCTCCTGGAGGGCTGAAATGTACTTGATCATTACACTCACAACAGTGACATTTGCACCCAGTACCTAGTGCCAATTTTATGAACTTGAGGCAATCCTGGCACGGTTGAATATCTCGGCTGAGTTGAGTCTGAAGGAAGCCTATAATTGTCCTCCCTCCTCTGGTCAAGCCAAACTCACCACCTGTGAGATCAGATTTGGCTCCAATGGCTAGATCATACAGTGTGAACATTGTATTTGCTAGTATCAATGAAATTCCACTATTCTTTTAATCGAGTAAGCTTACATATTGCTGCAATCTGTGACCCGGAAGACTTGAAATATTGTTCAAACACAGCAGCTGAAACAAGTTCAAAGATATGCTGCTGGCAGGCTAAAGACATCAGACATTTGTCAAATGCCTGCTGAATGACTATAATGGCACCGGTTTGAACAGCAGTGTTTAAGCTGGTTGTATCGGAACAAAGACTTGCATGCCAATCTGGTGCATCTTTCCAGTCTTAATTGTCATGTTTGGATCACGGTGTTTTCCATAAGTTCACCAGAACCAGTAGGGCTCACTAGGAGTTCAGGAATGGCCAATAATTGATCAACATTCATTCCTCATAGAACAATTGGCATCCTGTCAACCAGGTCCTTATCAGGGTCTGGTAGTAATTTTTTGTCGAAATGAGCAATCGGAGTACCTGGCACGTATTTGGCATGTATTTAGAATTTGCTAACTATTGTCCATGCTCTCCAGATAGAACTAGTTAGCAGTGTCATGTCCTCAACATCAAATGCCAAGAGCAACTAAGAGCTGGAGCAACAATGTGTATTGCTTCTCATGGTGTAGTTTTTGTGCGACCAAGGATTGCCGCAGACATCAGTGAGGTGTCGTCTTTTGAGTGTAGTGAACATCACAGTTTGATGAGTTTGTATTGTTATCCATGGAGTCACTAGAGTGCTTGCTTTCATCAGCAAGTCTTGTGTCAATGATACTTGCTAATTAGCAGTTCTCAGATCTAATCGTCAGTGTCATCCTTGTATTCTGTCACGGTAGCTGACTTTGTATCACCTTTTGCTGCCATTGCCTTTTTGATGCGACAGATTTCTTCAAACTTCCTATGTATTTGCTTCTTTTCACATTCTTTGAATGCTAGAGACTGACTACCTGCTGTCATTTTCCTTTCTTCTCTCATGTACTGTAGAAAAATCCTGTCCTGTTGAATTTGTATCAGTCTTTTGCAATCCGCATTGTCATTCCATTTCTTAGATTGTCATTCCAACTCGAGAGTCGAGACATCCAGCAAAGATGCTATAAAGACTTAATATAATATTCTTTGAAACACATTGTGCAATGTGCATCCTAAATGCAAGTAAGTAAAGAAAAGAAGTAATCTGTTACACTGTGTCTGATTGTCTGCCACTCACAGGCATCACAGCACAAAATAATGTATTTTTATGTAAACGAAATGAAGGTAAATTCACAATGACTAGTTACAGAATACAGAACTCTGTTGAGCTGTCACTAAACAGTGGAATAATCTCATGAGAATTTAATGAGTTATTTACAGCACCAAATGGCATCATTTAAGCATCTAGCCACTTGAGTTTTCAAAAATTATTTTTTTTTAAACACTCTAGGTGAGATCCTTCACCACCACTTTGAATGGACGCCACACCATTTAGGTCCCCGTTCTAGCCCGAGATTTTGAATCTCTGAAATAAGCAATCTTCGGCATGGGCGGAGTTTATCAGGGGTAGGGGGGGCTAAGCCCCCAAGAAGCCCCATATCCATCTTTTTACCTGTAAATGGTATCTTTTTCCGGGCTTAGCCCCCCTAATAACTTTCAAGTAAACGACTAAAAAAGGTCAACTTTTTCGGGCCGAAATTTTTTTCCGGCGTGCAAGTTCCAAGTTCGGGAAAAAATTTCAGGCCCTCCAAGAACGTGAGATGCCAGATAGCTTTCTTATCAATAATGTAGAAATTAAAGATAAGCACCTTATTGCTTGCAAATTTAATGAATTCTTTACAGAAATTGGACCGAAGTTGGCCGCAAAAATTCCTGACACTAATGCATCTTTTCTTGATTACTTGAAAGACCGGTCTACTTCTTCTATTGGGATAGAATTAACATCACCAGCTGAAATAATATCGATTGCCTATGAACTACGAACCACTCACAGTAGAGGGCTAGATGAGATTGACCCCCAGTTAGCCAAATATGTCATAGAAGCTATTTCAATTCCTCTGACAGAAATAATAAATTGCTCCATTGTTAGTGGAATTGTTCCTAATAGTTTGAAAATTGCCAAAATAATTCCCATCTTTAAGGCCGGAGATAGGAATCAATTAAGTAACTATCGACCAATATCTATCTTGCCATATTTCTCCAAGTTTTTTGAAAAGATTATTTACCGAAGAATAATGACATATCTAACAGTAAAGAATATATTGTACACAAGTCAGTATGGCTTTCGAACAGGCCACTCTACATACATGGCCGTAATGGAAATGTATGATAAAATCTCTGAAGCCAAGGAGGAAAACCACTTTTCTATGGGTGTCTTCTTTGACTTATCTAAAGCATTTGACACGGTGAATCATAAAATTCTGATAAGCAAACTTGAACATTATGGCATAAGAGGTGTATGTCTTGATTGGCTTATAGATTACTTAAGAAATAGAAAGCAGAGTGTCTTATATAACGGGAACATTTCACATGAAACTGATGTTACTTGTGGTGTGCCACAAGGTTCCGTACTGGGTCCACTTTTGTTCCTAATATATGTGAATGATATTTCGAACAGCTCGTCATTACTCAGCTTTGTCATGTTTGCTGATGACACCAATGTGTTTATGTCAGATAAAGTTATTGAAGTCTTGGTTAAAAAAATTAATGCCGAATTAAAACTTGTAGGCGATTGGTTCAAAGCCAACAAATTATCGCTGAACCTTGAGAAGACGAATTTTATTTTGTTCTGCTCTAAAATTAAACTTAGAACAGCAACAAATTGCAATATATCAATTAAAATAGATGAACAATGTATTTGTAGGGTATCATCAACCAAATTTTTGGGTGTTCACATTGATGAACAATTAACATGGAGGGAGCATATAAACTCTATATCCAAAAAGATATCAAAAAATATAGGCATAATCTCTCGTGTTCGACACCTTATGCCGCGAGATATACTTGTGAATTTATATTACTCTTTGATATACCCTTATGTGTCATATTGTAATATTACGTGGGCTTCCACATACCACACTCGTTTAACTATTTTGACAACCCTACAAAAGCGAGCTGTTCGAATTATATGCAATGCACCTTTTAGAGCCCACACACAACCATTATTCAGTGATTTGAAAATTCTGCCTTTTGACTACATTAATAAAGTACAAATTGGAGTATTTATGTATAAACTTCACAGAAATCTAATCATAACAAGCTTCAACCACTG
This sequence comes from Lumbricus terrestris, assembly GCA_949752735.1. Lineage (NCBI taxonomy): Eukaryota > Metazoa > Annelida > Clitellata > Crassiclitellata > Lumbricidae > Lumbricus > Lumbricus terrestris. Next base: position 57,129,684 of record OX457038.1, on the reverse strand, counting down.
GTTTTGTAAAAATTCAGACGTTCATGGACATTATACACGATCTGTAAATAGATACCACCAAAGAAGTGTTCGTACCACTACTGGACTGCATAGTATTAGAATATGTGGACCGTCGATGTGGAATTCTCTGCCTATTGATCTTACTTCTATAACTACAATGTACCAATTCAAATACAAATTGAAATTATTTATTTTGGATACTATTGCATAATTGCACAAAATGGTTTTGTTTTGAAGTGCACTACCTACACGTGCACTGTTGTATTCTCTTAACTGTTGTGTTTTTAGTTTTTTTTTTTAGCTTAGTTTAGTTTAGTTTAGTCTGTTTGTTATTTTGTTTTCCCCACTTGTTTAAGTTGCATAACTTACATTCAATGTATTTCGATAAACTTGTAAAATGGAAGAGATTGTTTTACACCTTGATCATATACAACTGTCTATACACATATACTGTTATGCAGAAAGTTGATGATAGATTGATTCTTCGTGTAATTAGGGCAACCCTGTTAGCGGAACCTTACGTTCCTTTGGGCTTAACCCTTTGACATCTATGCATGTGACATTTTCAACTACTGTTTGTTTGTGCTATACTGTATGTATACATATACATGATGATCAATATAAAAAAAGTATATAAAAAAAGTATATATATAACGGAAACCAAACTCCGCCCAAGACCTTCGGGAAGTGGCCCACACGCTCTCACAGAGTCGCGTGCAGGCGATCGGGCAGCACTCTTACCGATGTATCTATGTATATATTATGTTGAGGCTCGTGAGTCTATGCTCACATTATTAGCACATTGAACAATTAGCATGCTGCACAGCGTGTACTAAGACAACAGTGGGTGTTTGTTATTGGTAGATAGCATCACCTGGTGAATGACTGAGAAATTCTGTTGACGGAAATAGTTCAGCTATATATAATAGCTTTCTTTCAAGGACATCTTGTAATCCTTGGCTTTCTTTTAGCACCAAACAAATTAAACGTAAGTTGGTTGCCTACTTACTTATTTGACATAGGCCTAGTGAACGCCCGTCGTGACTTAACTTGCCTAGCGCGCTCTATAGGCCTACATCTTGAGATGATGATGATGATGATGATGATGATGATGATGATGATGATGATGATGATGATGATGATGATGATGATGGTGGTGGTGGTGGTGGTGATGGTGATGGCGATGGCTGGCGACGACGATGACGATGACGATGATGACAATAACGATGATGTCATGGCAAGCATTGATGACAGTCATGGTGACCATTTTTATGACCATCATCACCAATAATCATAATCATGATCAACGCTGATGTTCCCAGATGCCTTATTTCTCTTTCTTCACAATGATGATAAGGAAGAAGACGCACTGGTCGCAATACTTTAATGCGATCCATATTTACGACTCTCTCCGTTCTTTCGCGGAACGTGTAAATCACCGCCTTCTGGGAATTGGTGGCGTTCATTTTTATGGAGAAGATAAAGTCGACTTGTCGTTTTATGGCCTCCGCCGCATTCGTGCCACCGGTCTGCCGCTCAACAGTGTTGTTAGTTGTTACTCTTGCCTTCTGTCGATCGGCTGCACCAGCACTCTGACATTTATCGCTGGAAAAAATCTTAATTTCTTGGAAAGTTAAATGCAGCGCCCGCTGCACCTGCTCTCGGCGCCTCTGCGGCTGGTATAGTCTGCGCCTGTAAAATACGAGGACACACTTCGACTGTCGTCGTTGTTGTCCTCGAGATTCGGTTTTGTCATTTCCCATCGTCCTATCATCATCATCATCATCATCATCATCATCATCATCATCATCATCATCATCATCATCATCATCATCATGATTTTTATCATCGCAGAATTATTGTTTATATATATACATATATATATATATTATATATATATCATCGTATCACGTATCGTAAGTCTAAAAATTGTGTGCGTGACACAGTGGGCGATTGGTTGGAGTGAGCGTGTAACGTGTAGAGTAGCCTATATGCTTAATGCATGGTAACCTATGCAGAATGCAGTGCATGGTAGCCTATGCAGTATGCCGTGCATGGTAACCTACATATGGAGCATCGCTTCAGGCAGCTAGCCTGCTGTGTAGGCTATAGGGACTTCGAGCAAGTCCTTCACGTTTAATTACTGCTCTAAACCAACAATGTTCTTTTGTATGTGCGCTACTTCTATTGGCAACCCAGTAAATAGGCCTAACAGTACATGAGTGAATGAACAAGTGAGTGAGCGAGTGTGTGTGTGTGTGTGTGCGTGTGTGTGTGCGTGTGTGTGTGTGTGAGCATGTGCGTGTGTGTGTGTTTATTACTACATAAAATATTTAATGTGATTTTATTATGTCAATGACTTGCTTATCCATTGTGAGAAGTTGGATATTTATTATGGCAACTTAAAGTACAATCATCCCTATTGTAATGGATAATTGTTCTTCAAACCAGTCCATTTGATTCAACAGAGGCTATAAATAGCAATATTAAACTCTTCGTGCATTGTTATTGCTGGTGGCCATAAATTGCCATATTAACCTCTTATGATAATTGCATTGTGATTCCATGGTAACGTTTTATGATAATTGCAATGTGATGTCATAGTCTATAAATTACCATGGTAACTTTTATGATAACTGCAGTGTGATGTCATAATCTATAAATTACCATGGTAACTTTTATGATAACTGCAGTGTGATGTCATAGTCTATAAATTACCATGATAACCTATTAAAATAATTGCACTGTGATTCCATAGAGCCTATAAATTACCATGGTATCTTTTATGATAATTGCAGTGTGATGTCATAGTCCACAAATTACCATGGTATCTTTTATGATAACTGCAGTGTAATGTCATAGTCTACAAACTACCATGGTAACTTTTTATGACAATCACATCATGATTTTCATACAGTCTATCAATTACCATGATGACCTATTATGACAATTGCACTGTGATTCCATAGAGCCTATGAGTTGCCATAGTAACCTCTCATGACAATTACATTGTCTAGATTGGCAGCCATGGATTGGAGGAGCATTGTTGTGTTATTTCCGCATTTTATGGACAGACGGTCAGTCCCTCTCCCTCGCCACCGGATCACCTGATCACCCCATCGACAGTGTGTGTGGTCAGGGTACTCGTGTTTCATAACAGACTTCGGTAGGGGGCGCCAGTGGGGCAGCCCATGCGCATTCAAAGCATCTTTGTGTTCTGGTTGAGATTAGATTTAACATTTAATCCCAGACTTTCTCGGTTGACTGTTCATCACATTAATCACTGGACCATCGGCCCCCCCCCCCCCCCCGCTCATCGTTCATTCTAGTCTGGCCATCTGTTAATTAAAACCGTTTGCATAAATAGAAACGTTGAAGTTAAATAATTCGTTGATCTCTCTTCCCTGTCCTATTATATCATGGTGTGGGCTGCTATTCGTTGCAAGTCATCAGTTGTTCTTGTGAAGTGTCCTAATTAAGCGTTAGGCGGCTTCGGCCCTCCCCATTCAGACCCGTCTTTCAGTATAAACACCTCATCAAAGGTATTTACAGTCAACGCTGAGAGATAGGTCTACCTGTTCTGCTGACAGCCGCTCAATGGGAAAACGAGTGCCTGGCAATGACAGACACCAGTCTATCCAAGAAAGCATCTGCATCCATTCTTTTGTCTATTGTACCGGATAGATAAACGTTTTCTGTGCTCACTACCCAACACCGAGTGGCTCGATGAAAGCCACCGGTGCAGTTTGCGTGTAATGTGGCCGTGCTTGTGTATGGTAGGCTAACTAAACTACACGCCAGGGCTGTTTTTAAGGAATTTTTAGAACTGCACAAGCCCTTTCTTTGCCTTTCCATCCTCCATGGTAAATTACTCCCACTCGCAGGACAATGACCTTTTACAGTAGTTTTACTGCACAGAGAATTGCTTCTACAACTGCACAGATTCATTTAGAACTGCACATTTTGTGTACAACTGCACGCTAAAAAAGCCCTGCAACGCGCATAATCTTACACTTTCCTCTTCACTGTGACACATGATCAGACAGCAGCTGTTGTGTGCATTGACACGTCCTGTTTAGAATCTCTGCAGGCCACGCTCACTAGTCTATGCCATTACCAGACATCAGAGACTATAACTAAGAGTGTGGACACACGCATTAGTGTCTGATTGCATCAGGTATACTACTGCTAAGGATGCGTATCGTATAGCAAAGGTCTGGCGGTCAGGCACACAGGCCAGGCCAGGCCGTCTGACTTGCTGTTGCCGGTGATGATTCGGAGCAAGAGCTTATGTAATTCGTTAAGAAAGGGGTTCTTTATCGGCGCCCGCCGTGACATTTATGTGCCCGGCCAGAAATAAAAACCTCATTAAGGACTCTTGGAAAATATTGCCCTAACCGGACGCGACCGACGAGCGACGGAGATGCACAGAGAGGAGGAGCAGGACGAGGAGGTGGAGGAGGAGGAGAGGAGGAGGATAGAGGATGGGCAGTGTTTTTTCGCAGGCACCACTCGAGTGATGCTCCTCCTCGGGCTGAGCAGTAGACGACGATGGAAGGGAGCAGGAGGAGGAGGAGCAGGAGGAGGAAGACAAGGAGGAGGAGGAAGACAAGGGCGAGGAGGAGGAAGAGAAGGGGAAGAGGAGAAGGAAGAGAAGGGGATGAGCAGGAGGAAAAGAAGAGGGGAAGAAGGAACCGGAGAAGAAAGAACAGAAGAAAAAGGAGAGGAGGAGGTGGAGTAGGAGGAAGAGGAGAAACAGGAGCAGGAAAGAAGGAATAGGCGGAGGAGGAGGAAGAGGATGAGAGAAGGAGGAGAGGCACGGACGGCGTCGCCAGCTTCCATTGTCTTCTAATGCTGCTGGCTGTGTTATGAAATGTTCCCGTTGCCATGACAACCAGCTGATGCGGCAGTGGCGGTGAATTGTGTGCGGGCTGCTGCTGTTGGATGCTAGGATGCCGAGAGAGGCAGAGGGAGTGAGGAAGACAGACGCAAGCAAGCAGAAAGAGACGTGGACCCAGACAGACGTGCATGCGACACAGACTGACAATGAGAGTAGAGAGGGAAGAAGACGGAAATATGGATAGGAAGACAGAGGCAGGCTGACAGGAAGAGAGACAGATGCTGACACAGAGACTGTATAATGAAAAAACAGAGAAGGAGAGACGCAAAAGCAATCATCCAATGCATGATATTTGTTGCAAACGGACAAACTGCTCAACTTGACTGACTGACTGACTGACTGACTGACTGACTGACTGACTGACTGACTGACTGACTGACTGACTGACTGACTGACATTTAAATATGAGAAGAGCAGGAGAGGAGAAAGAGTTGAAGAAGACGTGAAGACGAGGAGGAGGAGAAAGAGGAGGGAGTTAAGTTGGAGATGCAAGAGTAGAGAAGGATGCGGAAGTAAGCGGATGAGACAAGAGGGATGCGTGCCAGCCAGAAGAAGTGATGACCAGTAGATACGGCGGCTGCCTGTCGTTCTGCTAAGTCTGGCAAAGATGGAATTATTAATCATACCATCGCCTCCTCCACCATCTCCTCCTCCTCCTCTTCCTACTCCGTGTCCTCGTTCTCCTACACAGCTTTTCTACTTCTTCTCACTCTCCCTCTTCCTCTTTTTCGTCATTGTCTTTCTACATATCTCAGTTCCTCTTTCTCTGCGTCTTCCTCATTCTCT
>OX457038.1:57114699-57123798 GCA_949752735.1 Lumbricus terrestris | reverse complement strand
CCTCATCTCTTCTTCCTATTTCTCTTCTTTTCCTACGTATTTTTATCCCCTCTTCGTCCTCCTCGTCCTCCTCCTTTTCCTTCCCTTTCTCTTCTTATCCTCTTCCTTTTTTTCCCGTGTTCTCGCTCTCCAACAACAACCTATCTTTGCTCCTATGAAGCACTGTTCCTATTCAGCATTGTTCCACGCTCTTTAAGTCTGCGTCGTCTGCTTCAACTTTCTCAGCTCCGTTTGACCTTCTCCTACTTCCTGCATTTCCATTGCCTCCTCCTCCTCCTCCTTCTTCAATACTTTTATGCCTTCGTTCTCCTATTATCCTGATTGTCCTTTCCATTCTTGGTCATCGCTCTTCCGCATAGCGCTTGTGCTTGTCCTCCTGCTATCAGTTCTCTGCTGCTCTTCCAACACCTGTCTCCCCTCCTTTTCTGCTGCTGCTGCTCCAATTGCATTTCTTGCTTTGTCTATACTCTACCTTCTCCTCCTCCTCCTCCTCCTCCTCCTCCTCTCCTCCTCCTCTCCTTCTTCTCTCCTCCTTCTCTCCTCATACTCTCCTCGTCCTCGTCCTCCTCCCTCCTCCTCCTCCTCCTCTCCTCCTCATCACACTCGCATTTCTACCTTTTAATCATCGCACCTCTCCCTTCTTTATCACCCTCCTCCTCCACAACCGCCTCATGCACCTTCTCCTCCTCCTCCTCCTCCTCCTTCTCCTCCTTCTCCTCCCCATCCCTGAAAACGCTTCTCTGCCCCGGTCGTTGAGTCAAAGTACACACGTCGTCGTGTCGACATAGATGCTCAACATCCGATCAATATATTTAGACGAGCCTCATATCTATAATATAGTCGGCCTATATAATTATGTCGACGGGCTTTGCACCGGAATAAAAAGCCCTTAATATAACCGTCGTCTCTCTAATGCGCTGTTCAAAGGCAGCCAGTTATCCCCTCCGCCCGGTCAGTCGGTTGGTCGTTATTTGTAGGCTAAGGGTTAGCATCACCGTTGCAGAGGGGAGGGGTTGTTCCTACCTTCGATTTCTGAGCCGGCTGTTTAAAATTATCAAATTAAATTGCTTAAAGAAATACTAATGGATCATTAATTCATTCATTCATTTCAAGAATTTATGAAGCGCCCCTTAAAAAACCACTCAGAAGCGCTCCCAGTCCAACCACGGTGAAACATGATTTGAAGTGGTCTCAAAGGTGGATAAGTGAAGGTCTAATAGGGTGCCCACTACCCAGGTTCGCAGTGGGGAGAACGGGGAATATGAACGTCTCCCGTTTCCCCTAAATCTGTCGTTCAATGTCAGTTGACATCCAGATCCTCACAAAATAAGCTATTCAGCTCTTATTTATTTAGTAATCTATAGGTCATTTCTGTGTAACTATAGATCAACGCGAATTCACATTATACAATGCATTATGCATAGAGGGAGCGGAGTAAAAGACGAGGATAATTGCACACGTGTCAAGGAGGTGGACTCATAGAAACCCAGAAGTGGTTGTGCAAGTGCAACCTGTGTCTACCTGGATGTGAGGCAGGGCGTTTTTAACGAGCAGTTCTTGACAAAATGTGCAGCTCTGATTGGATTTGTACAGTTGTAGAAGCTCTTCTGTGCAGTAAAAGTAGTTTTTAAAAGGTCATTGTCATCTAATTGAGAGTCAATTTACCATGGAGTAGGCCTATGCGAAGGGAAAGAAGAGGTTGTGCAATGTGCAGTTATAAAAATTCCTTTAAAAAGTCCTGGTGTGATGCCAGTCCACATGGGTTAACGAGTCTAACCTCGAGTGTCGGGGTCACTCGGGGTGTCTGTCTATAGGCCTACTGGCAACATCCATTATTCTATAAATCGCTGTTGTAATATTCAATTCTAAGTATCGTGATTATGACAAGGAATCTGCTGCAGTTCGAACTTACACTGAAACGGTCTATAAAATATCTCTTGCGCTGTTTACATTCGATACACAAACGAAGGCGGCTGATAGATCGCGACTGGTGCACATAATATATTAATCACTCGAACGATAAAACCATTGACGTCGATGGATAAAACAGATCATTCGGCCGCTCCTGTGACGTCATCATATAACACGGTCGTCATAACAACCGCAGCAGGCAAGCGCCTCTAGTCTAAACGACAGTCGACTTTTTGACTCAACAGCAAGATGACGTCAGAAAATATAAGTAAATAAGTAAGTATATTCCTTATTACGCCTCGTGCAAACTCGCATTAGGGCATAAAAATATTATAACATCGTCATTATACGTCGAAGTAAAAATTCGTAATGAAAGATGGAAATTAAATCAGACGTGTCAAACAAGTCTTCAAACGACGTCTTCTATAGAAATAATTTTGGTCAATCTACAACTGCTATGCAATTTGTAGATTTGTAAGATGACGCAGTAAAGGATGTAGGCCTATAATTGATGCTGATCCCGTGGAGTTTAGACAAATCACACAGTGTGCTAGACACTAGACACAACTTCCCTTGGTCGTTCAGGCCACATTGGTGACTGATCTTGCCGGACGAAAGATCACAGCGTTGACCATTCATTAGTAGGGTCTCTTTATCGTCTTATTTGCGCCTCTGAGTAGGTCTGAGATATAATCGCGTGCTATATAATAGTTGCTCCGAATGAATGGATCGTGGGCCTATGAATTAATTCATTAATGGATACTATAGCCCGTCGCGTGTGAAGCCTGATTCAATTCTCTAGTTCAGTTCAATTCGGTTCAGTTCAGTTCAGTTCAGTTCGGTCGTCTTCTAGTTCAGTTTCTACTGGGAATTTAATCAGATCGTCTGCCTCTCGGCATACCATCCCCTTCCCTCTCTACCTGTCCTCCTCTTCTGACGACAGCAATAATTATTGCAATAAAAGCGCTCTTATTATTCGCTAGGCTGCGCCACTGCCGGACCACGTGCTTGCATTAACCATAGATATAATAGACTATCTAATATCGCTCAGATTCCTATAGCGCAATTACTTACATTATGAATTAATGTCTGATTTATCTAGCGCTCATTTGGCTCATACAGAGATGACGAATCTCCAAAGTTTTCTTAAATTTAACCTGTGTCCTCCGATAAAACAAACAATTAGACCAAGATGAAACACTATTAGTAGAGCGGACTGGAACCAAAATGTGAAGGAATTGTTCACTTTGTGATACAAGCATGAAATTTGGTACACACTACGAAAATGTCATAAGAAAAAGATTTGGCTATACGGCCATCGCAGATTTGACCCCTGGCCCCAGTGGCAGCCATTTTTCAAAATGGCCGACCAGTTTACATATTTTAAATTATCTCAGCTTCCAGTGCACTTAGAATCGTCATCTTGGTGTCTAAACATACATAGTTAGAGGCAAGCATTCCCCCAGAGCCATTGTAGATGTTCCCCACGGCTTCAATGTCGGCCATTTTCCAAAATGGCCGACCAAAAACGAATATTTCAATATCTAAGCTTCCAGTACACTTATAATCGCCATCTTGGTGTCTAAACATATATAGTTAGGGGCAAGCATTCCATCAGAGCCATTGTAAATGTTCCCCACGGCTTCAATGGCGGCCATTTTCCAAAATGGCCGACCTAAAAAGGATATTTCGATATCTCAGCTTTCAGTACACTTAGAATCGTCATCTTGGTGTCTAAACATATATAGTTAGGGGCAAGCATTCCATCAGAGCCATTGTAAATGTTCCCCACGGCTTCAATGGCGGCCATTTTCCAAAATGGCCGACCTAAAAAGGATATTTCGATATCTCTGCCATCGGCAGACACCGGACTGTGACGATTTCACCCTCGTTGTAGAACACCTCCGCTCCATCACATCCATCTGGTTTGATAATAAGCTGCTTTGAAAATATGCATGGGAACTTGACTCTTATTATCCGACAATCGATTCACTCCAAGTTTACGCAGCCTTTCGCCATATAGAATCATCGTTAATAGTAAGTAGACGGGTCGCGCATTCTCCAATATTGCAATCGACCAGGCTCACGAGCAGAACAACGCCTATGTAAAGGATGACGGAGGTGCAATAGGCCTCACGCAGAACCCGCAAGCCCTACGTCGATGGATGGTGTCTGGACCAGAGATGGCCCGACTCATTGAAGAGTTCCAGGGATTGATCAGGAAACCTGATGCGCAGTCAAAAGTTCGCCATCATGAGCAGACAAAAAGCACACAGGTAAAGTTCTTCAATCAAGTTAAGGCTCTCAGCAGCGTTATCGAGGAGATGGGAAACCCATTTATTGATGACAGCAACGACCTACTTGTGCTGGATACAAGAGATCTGGCCGATCAAGCAGTGATAAACACCATGTGCATCATTGAGAAAACTGGGCGAGAGCAGTACGAAACCTTTGTCAAGGAACGTCTCATTAATAAAACGCGACCTGTCAATGACCCAATAAAGAGAAATAACTTCCCCCTCTTCAGTCGTCCACCTGCACGGGACAAGTCAAGAGCAAAGGAACATTTGTCATCTGTGAAGAAGGACTGCTCACTCTTCTCTAGGTTGTACATTTCCTGTCAGACACGTGAAGGAGACCTGGATGAATTTTTTGCACACGAAAACCAGGCATGCCCACCATCACTCTCAAATATGGGCAAATTACGGCTAGGAACTAAGTCAGACATTGTGAATTGCCTAGAAGAACTGATTCCTACTTCAGCAAATGAAGCCACGGCAGATATCCAACCCGGCCATTCACTGGGAGTTCCAATTGTTGACGCTCTTATACTGGATGGAGCCGTCATAGTCAACATGCTGAAGCCTGGCACTGCATGCACCTTTTCAGATTATGCATCCCATATATTCTTGCCCTACATCACAAGACAGTTAGAGCATGTCAATCGAGTAGATGTTGTATGGGATGAATACGTGCGTGGCAGCTTGAAGACATACACACGCAGTGTGAGGGGTAAGGGATGTCGAAGGCGCGTCGAATCTTCTAGTGCTCTACCCAGAAACTGGCAGGAATTCCTGAGGAACGACGAAAACAAATCAGAGTTGTTTTCTTTCTTGAGTCTGCAAATAGCAAAATTACAAATAGAAACAGGAAGACAGATCATAGCCACTTACCACAAGGATGTGCTCTGTACACGGCAAAGAGACACAACTGGACTTGCTCCGTGTACTCAGGAGGAAGCTGATACAAGGATTTTTCTGCATGTCGCTGATGCCACTAAACATGGTTACCGTAAGGTGATGATACGCACAGTTGACTCTGACGTGTTAGTGTTGGCCATAGCAGCAGTTCAGCAGCTGAACATTGATGAACTGTGGGTTGGTTTTGCTTCAGGCAAAAGTTTCAGATACCTACCAACCCATGCATGAGATGGCGCGTGCCCTCGGTCCAGAAAAGTGCGTAGCCTTGCCCTTCCTACACGCATTCAGCGGATGTGACACAGTGTCATCCTTTGCTGGCCGCGGAAAAAGGACTGTATGGGACATTTGGAAGACATTCAGCGACGTCACCCCAGCATTCTGCACCTTAGCATCAACTCCCAGCTCAGTTTATGATCAGCTCAACGTAATTGAGCGCTTTGTGGTTCTTCTGTATGACCGTGCTAGTGGTGAGGAGAAGGTGAATGAGGCAAGAAAGCAACTGTTCGCACAGAAAGACAGACCTATGGATGGCCTTCCACCAACTCAAGCTGCTCTGGTGGAACATACAAAGAGAGCTGCCTACCAAGCAGGTCATGTTTGGGCACAGATGTTCATAGCTGCTCCTAAACTACCATGTCCTGGTCAATGGGGGTGGCTGAAAACGGTTGAAGGTGGCTGGGAAGTGAAGTGGACAACACTTCCCGAAGCGTCTCGTGCCTGTCGTGAACTGCTGCGATGTGGATGTGAGAAGGGATGTAGAGGACAATGCAAATGCGTGAAAGCTTCTCTACAGTGTACTGGTCTCTGTCTCTGTAGAGGCCTATGCGACCGTGAATGACGTAGATGATGTTTTATAATTCTGTGGTCAGTACTTTGTCTGGGTAAAGGTCTTCAAATGTGGACTCAAATATGTCACGATACACATTTACAGAGCACCAATAAAATCTTGAATTGCATATATTCCAACATTTGTTTTATTGCCAAATGAACATGAACACCATCAGAACTTTTACAAATAGTATAATGCAATAAAAAGCTTTGATTATACTACATGTATATCTACACTTGAAGCACCATGAGCTGATAACAGCTGATTTTCAAATAAGCAGGAAATTTTTAACTTGCCGCAGCATTGATAGTATTGGCTGCAAATCTTGTGAACAGAAACGTATGTATTTAGTTCCATTGGAATGCTTGCCCCTAACTATGTATGTTTAGACACCAAGATGACGATTCTAAGTGCACTGGAAGCTGAGATATTGAAATGACCTTTTTAGGTCGGCCATTTTGGAAAATGGCCGCCATTGAAGCCGTGGGGAACATTTACAATGGCTCTGATGGAATGCTTGCCCCTAACTATATATGTTTAGACACCAAGATGACGATTCTAAGTGCACTGGAAGCTGAGATAATTTAAAATATGTAAACTGGTCGGCCATTTTGAAAAATGGCTGCCATTGGGGCCAGGGGTCAAATCTGCGATGGCCGTATAGCCAAATCTTTTTCTTATGACATTTTCGTAGTGTGTACCAAATTTCATGCTTGTATCACAAAGTGAACAATTTTTGACCAGTCCGCTCTACTATATGACAATATGCGTGTAAGGCATCCTAGAAGTGGCTTGCTACTGACGATGCTATATAAATTGTCTGAATTGCATTGCAATTACATTACACTACATTGCATTATTATTCATAATAATATATATAATCAACAATTGCTGCAGCCAATGACACATTTTTGTGATGTTTTTCCTCTTTCAGGTGGCGGCCCGACGACATAAATGGGGGGGGTCTGGGCAGAGCAGCCACGGAATAAGCGTAGACCCTATAGGTAGGCTATTATTTATAGAGGCGTAAATCATAGACTTTGTATAAGTTAACTATCCAGCCGCCGGACCCCTAAAAGTCGCCAGGATGTACGCGTTAGGCCCGCCGCTGCGAAGTCTGTCCTTCAGATCTCGACTAATAATTATTAGGTCGAAATCCTATATAGAAGGAATCCGAGTTCAAGAAGACACGGATATAGTCAACTGAGGAAATGAATCAAGGAAAAGATCCGGTTTTAGTTGAAGTCTGATGGCCAGGCTTGGCAGCGACAAGCCTAACCCATGAAAAACACCATAGCGATTTTAATCTAAAATGAACGCGGGGAACTATCTACATGTAACATACGTACCTGTCCGGAGACTTTAACGAAGATTTTGACAAAGATTTCCGCAACTTTACCAGCGTTTCTCTGGGACTGTAAATATCGAAATTAACCTTAGTCCCAGGTTTCCAGACAGACGCGAAGATCTTTCGATTCGTGACGTAAAACATCAATAGTGGTGACGTAACAAACAAGAATCGTATTCAAGCCAAAGTAGCCTAAGCGTTTTAAAGTTTCTTCCTGCTGTATATTTTATTCTGGATTCTAATGTCGAAAACGGGACAGCTAAAACATTTCTGCATGATTTTTGGCAGACCACATGCACCGAAGGTATACGAATATAGAGCCTAACTCGAGAAAATTACAGGAATTTTGTATAATTATTATATTCTTAGTAATGTTTAGATTTGGTTTCATTGGAGTTTCTTCATGTAGCTTAAACATGGACAATAAAGTCAATGACGTCGAAATATTATTATAGACCGAAATACAAGTCCATTGTATTATAGACCTAGGCTACATGCAGTCTGTAAGATTTATAGGCTACAGTTGAAATAGGCTATTTATACGCCTAATATTAATCCGTTGTTTAATTTGAACTACAATCTTTCAGTTGATGTCTGCAGTTAACTCCACACAAAATGTTCGATATTACTTAAGGCATCACTTAAGGACTATCCATTCTGTCTGCCCTTTAATAACTATAGGCTACTCTTTGTTGAATACCCTTTAATAACTAGGTTACTCTTTGTTGAATGCCTTTTAATAACAAGGCTACTCTTTGTTGAATGCCCTTTAATAATTAGGTTACTCGTTGTTGAATATACCGTTCCTTGACGACGCTTTGTTGACTGTCATTATTTTAGTGATTATTTGTCTGTTGAGCCGTGAAGCTCATATATACTTTCTATTCTTTCATTCCTCACTTCTATAGCGCCCCTTCAAGCCCTCTACTCAGAGGCGCACCCGACTACAACGCGGACACTGCATCGGAGTTTACGCCGAAGCGCCCGAGCAATTGTGAGTGAAGGACTTGCTCAAGGTCCGTACGTGGCGGCTTAACGTGGATTCGAATCTGGAACCCTCCGGCTTTAAGGTAACGACGCGACCACTACACCATTGCGCCCCACATACATGAAGTTCAGTTGCCGTATCACACGTCTGTCTGTCTGTCTGTCTGTCTGTCTGTCTGTCTGTCTGTCTGTCTGTCTGTCTGTCTGTCTGTCTGTCTGTCTGTCTGTCTGTCTGTCTGTCTGTCTGTCTGTCTGTCTGTCTGTCTGTCTGTCTGTCTGTCTGTCTGTCTGATCTACCTGCTTATCGGTTTTTTTTGACTGAACGCTTCTGAATAAGCTGGCTGGTTACCGCGAATTGAAATTTTGGCGATATGTATACTGATCTCTCTAGTCTATGATTAAACTTATCTGTAATAAGACAGAGCGTCGGAGATCGTTAGCAGGCAAGTGACTGGCTGCAGCATTGAAGCCACCACACCAGTGTCTGTCGGTTGCTAGACATTACCCTTTAAAATCGTACCTGGTGCGTGATTATTGGCGTCAGTGTGTGTGTGTGTGTGTGTGTGTGTGTGTGTGTGTGTGTGTGTGTGTGTGTGTGTGTGTGTGTGTGTGTGTGTGTGTGTGTGTGTGTGTGTGTGTGTGTGTGTGTGTGTTCCGTGCTGCTGAGGTGATCTTGCGTAACGTACTCTACGGTAGTCGTAAATCGTTGTTTATATGTATACGTCCGACCGACTGGCAGAGAGAGAGAGAGAGAGAGAGAGAGAGAGAGAGAGAGAGAGAGAGAGAGAGAGAGAGAGAGAGAGAGAGAGAGAGAGAGAGAGAGA
>OX457038.1:57094699-57109699 GCA_949752735.1 Lumbricus terrestris | reverse complement strand
TGATTTGAAGGACCCGCTACAACAATAATATTGGCATTGCCATGCGCGATGCAATTGCTACAGTTGCTGGCATGCGAGTCGCCAGAGGTCGTTGCTGGTGAAATGGAAAAGAACAGGACGAGAGTTGACAATGTTCTCGTATACACAACGCTGGAAAAGTCCACTTGATGGAAACAATTGCGCTATGAGACGTTTCGTTGGAAGAATGAAGATGTGATGGATGGATGAATGGATGGATGGATGAATGGATGAATGGATGGATGTATGTATGTATGGATGTATGGATAGATGGATGGATGGATGGGTGGATGGATTGATGAATGGATAGATGGATGGATGGTTGGATGGATGGATGGATGGTTGGTTGGATGGTTGGTTGGATGGATGGATGGATGGATGGATGGATGGATGGATGGTGTATGGATGTATGGATGGATGGAAGGATGGATGGGTGGATGGATGGATGGGTGGTTGGTTGGATGGATGGATGGATGGATGTATGAATGGATGGATGGATAGTTGGATGGATGGATGGATGGTTGGATGGTTGGATGGATTGATGAATGGATAGATGGATGGATGGATGGATGAATAGATAGATGGATGGATGGATGAATAGATAGATGGATGGATGTATGGATGGACGGACGGACGGACGGACGGACGGACGGACGGACGGACGGACGGACGGACGGACGGACGGATGGACGGACGGACGGACGGACGGATGGACGGATGGATGGATGGACGGACGGATGACCTCCGTTCATTCGATTTATTCTCTGTATTTATTATTCGTGGAAGGATGAATCCGTGAAGACTGATTGATCGGTCGGTCGGTCGTTCGGTGTTCCTCGCGTATTGATCGATTATTGATGAAAGGATTCGTCGTCTTCTGTTTTGTCATATACATATTTACTCACTCATTCGCTTGCTTTATTTAGGCCGTTCATCATTCTGGTGATGATGATGATGATGATGATGATGATATCGATTCGAGATGTGAAGTTGCTTTACTTTCTGTGCAGTGCATGGCATTGTATAGTTCATCAATTGAAACTTTTTCGAATAATTCAATCAGCGATTTATCGATTCAGTATTTTTGGCGTGTGCATGCCTTGGTCCGTTTAATTTTAGTTTGTTCAATGCCTACACACATAATAGCTATTATGTGTATAGGTTATAATGATGCCAGTAATATTTATTTATAAATGCAATTGCGATTTGATTGATTGATTGATTGATTGATTAATTGATTCCTATTCTGTTAATAGTTTTTTATAAATACAATTGCGATTTGATTGATTGATTGGCTAATTGATTTTATTCTTGAACGATTAACTGTTAATAGTTTTTTATAAATACAATTGCGATTGATTGATTGCTTTTGTTCTTGATCGATTACCTGCTAAATGCAGCTCTTCGATTTATTGGTAGTTTCGTTCATTGCACTTCAGCTAATCAGCATCTTTCTATCATTCATCTTCTGATTCATTCTTGGTCGTTCATTACCGTATAACTAAGAAGAGGAGAGAAACCGTTAATTCGTCATTGATTTCCATGGCTTTTGTAGCCTCAGATGCATGTTGAAATGTTTCGGTGGCGCCGCCTATGATGGAGGGAGGATGGAGGGAACGAAGGAAGCTGCATGAGACGACAGGGCTTATGATTTGCTAAGTAACAGTTGATTAAATACTCCTTCGCTGGATGCCGACGACGAATCAATAATTGCTGTTGATTAATTTAGCGACCTGATAGGCGCTGAGCTTTGCACCACATCCATGCAATGCCAATCTAATCAGAAATAGGTAATCAAGTTGCAGCAGCAGCAGCAGCTATTTAGATTGAGGAGATGACCGGTGCTGCGGGAGGGGGCTGTCCGTCCGTCTATATGTACGTCTCAAGGGGCTATTCGTCCGTCCGTCCGTCCGTCTGTCTGTCTTCTTGCTCGAATACGACCTCCGTGCGTATTAGACCGCAGGGTCTGTGCTGCATGCTATAATCCCCCTATCATCTGGATTAGTGATTTCGCACCCTTCCTCGCCGCCGCCGCCGCCTACGCGCTGCCTCTTCACCCCCTCTCTCCCTCCCTCTTCCTCTCTTTTTCTCTTCATTTCTCCCTCTCTCTCTCTCTCTCTTCCTCTCTCCCTCTCCCTTCTATCCCTCTCTCCACCTTTCCCCTCTCTGTCTCCCCGTCTCTCCCTCTCACTCTATATCTCCCTCTCTCCTTCTCCCCTCTCTCTCACTCTCTCTCGTCATTGTCTTCTCTATCGTTGTTTCTTCGCACCAGAATTATTCATTTCGAACGGAATTTGCATTCAACGCCGTTTGGCGGCGCAGTCTCTTCCTCTCCTCCACCATAGACATTGCTTCATCTGTTGCTAGATGCATGGAGCCAGTGAACGACAGATGCTAGATGACGTCAGAGCCTTGTTTATTGTCTATGCGTGCATCTACGTATGTTTGTATGCATTCGCATAATGTGTGCATGTATACGTTTGTATGCATTCACATATTGTGTGCATGTATGTTGTATGAATTCACATGATGTGTGCATGTATGATTGTATGCATTCACATAATGTGTGCATGTATATGTTTGTATGCATTCACATATTGTGTGCATGTATGTTGTATGAATTCACATAATGTGTGCATGTATAATTGTATGCATTCACATAATGTGTGCATGTATGTTTGTATGCATTCACATAATGCGTGCATATAGGTTTGTATGCATTCACATAATGCGTGCATATAGGTTTGTATGCATTCACATAATGCGTGCATGTAAGTTTGTATGCATTCATAATGTGTGCATGTATGTTTGTATGCATTCACATAATGCGTGCATATAGGTTTGTATGCATTCACATAATGTGTGCATGTATGCTTGTATGCATTCACATAATGTGTGCATGTATGACTGTATGCATGTATATTATTATTATTATTATTATTATTATTATTATTATTATTATTATTATTATTATTATTATTATTACTACTACTACTATCATTTATTTCCGTTTCAAACTGTGCAAACAAATGGGCAGATGTGCAAACGCCTGACAAACACAGACACAATGTGCTAAATGTTTTCGACAACTAAAACTAAATTAAGTGCATATTGGTAAGATCAGTCGTCCTCTACTCTGGTGTGTTGTGCAAATGTGCCCCTGAAGGCTATGGCATTAAATCTCTGGGTGCAAATAGACAAACGTTGAAATAAGTTTATTATTATTATTATTATTATTATTATTATTATTATTATTATTATTATTGTTGTTGTTGTTGTTGTTGTTGTTGTTGTTGTTATTATTGACTTTTGCCTGGACTGTTTTCAACGATCAATTGTCTAGGTTTATCAAATTAGTTGACACTGGATGAACCCCAATGGATGAGATTAAGATAAATTTGTTAAGATTGAGTTGCCACTGCAGCAGCCTCACTGCGTGGGTACCACAGGGTGGACAATCAACTTAACACGAGATCATCTCCGACGGATTTAACCTCTTCACCCTTGAGTCGTTCTTTTCCATTTCTACCCTGGGATAGATTTGTGACGGGAAGCAAAGTCTTGCGACACCGATTGCCGCCGCCACCTCGGTCATTGGCTGCCCCCTCCGACGACGACGACGAATTGGCATTGGCTAATGGACGACCGTTGCGCACCGGACATGTCCTGCTGGACAACCGGTCACTCGAACGAAGATGGTCACTCAACGCTGACGCATGGGCGGAGACCTAGGGGGGGACAGGGGGGACGGTCCCCCCCAATGAAAGTGTTGGGGGGGACGGCCCATGCATTTGTCCCCCCCAATGTTTGAGCGTCAAGACTTTTGGGTCGGCGAAAATAGAAATATTTCGGCGAGATTTGGCCCGGATGACTAAAAAGAAAAAAAAGGTCAACAACTTTTTTGGCGGTGGAAAATTTTTTTTGCCAGATTTCGCCGGTCATCGGAAATTTTTCGAAAATCTCGCGTCTTTCCGTCCCCCCCAATTCTCGGCCCAGGTCTCCGCCTATGCGCTGACGTTTGTCCTTCTGTTAATATATATATATATGACATAATTATATATATATGACATAATATATATATATATGACATAATTTAATATATATATGACATAATATAATATAATATGACATAATATAATATATGTGACATAATACAATATATATAACATAATATAATATATATATGACATACTATAATATATATATGTATATATACGGACACAAATATATATATACATCCTTGCATATTCATATACATAATACATATATTATCGTGGGGCACGGTGGTGTAGTGGGTATGCTCGTTGCCTTGCAGTCGGAGGGTTGCAGTTCGAATCCACCTCAAGTTGCCGCGTAGGGACCTAGAGCAAGTCCTTCACTCGCAATTGCTCAGCGCTTCGACGTGAAACTCCGATTCAATGTCCGCGCTGTAGTCGGGAGCGCCTCTGAGTAGGGAGCTTGAAGAGGCGCTATAACAAACGCACATACAAACAAATATGTGTACTATGTGTAAATGTCTATATAATATACATACAGCCTACTTGTATACTATATATACAGCCTACATATTATATATATATATATACAGGCTGCATATATATTATATAGACATTATACATGGTGCGATGTATAAATATTATATATATATATATATATATATATATATCTAAACCTATAAAATACAAGTTGCAACGGGAGGTTAATAAAAAATCTACTCATCCACGCGACCGATTTTTTCAAATAATTTACAAAACAACTTCTTAGCACTAACGAAAAACACTATCGGGATTCGCGATCCAAAAATCTTACTTTTTCTCGAGCTTGAAAATCTTTATTTTATATCGCAATGCTAACGCGTGTGTTTAATATACGACGCCATTTATTTGCATACAACCATCATTATCAACAGACCATCGATATATTGATGATTGAAACCAGTACATTAATGACGTCACGGCCGATTTTAAAATAATTATTATAGCGCTTTATCAATTAATTAATTAATATCTATAGCGTGTCGTATGTATCAGAAGCCTATTTAAGACGCAATAATTTTGGCCGATCGGTTTTCAATGAACCAATAGATTTTTAACCTCATTTTTCGCCGAGGGTAGATCTTTTGGCATGCGGTTTCGCAAAAATGCTGACTATAGCGTAAACATTGGCGGGGGGCAGCTGAGTTGGACCGAAAACATAAGCGCGGAGTCAGGCGTGGCGGGGGACGAAAACCGAAATTTTCCGGGCCTGGGAGCGTGGTCAAACGTGACTGTGAACAAAATCTGAAATGTCCCGGGCAACGCCGGGTAATTCAGCTAGTATATATATATAACGCATATCGTACTAGGCCAATCCTGTAGCGCAGCATTACTACAACTTCATTATCTCATTGACAACATATAATATGATAACGGATTTACACCATAATATTATGTTCCATGCATTGCCGTTGTGTCTTCCCCTAACGATGTACGGTCGATGTGCTCATTCACAGCTGCGTTCGCTAGGGGCGCTGCATGCAGGTGTTCAGACGAATCCCTTGAAATCCGTCGTTCATGCATGTGGGCATTCCAACACTCAACTTGTCAGTACTGTTGACGGTCTATGCAGTATAGCAGGGTGAGAATTGTCGGGGGGGTTGGGGGGTTTCGACCCCCCCAGTCTTTCTTAGAGCCCCATGTTAAAGTATGTTTTTTACACCCCAATTCCAAGTGGATAATGGTCCAACCCCCCCAGTTATTTTTCCACAATTCTCACACTGCAGTATAGCATCCTGACAACAGCTCGAGCTTGTGTACAATGTACAGTCCCCTCTGTGGCCCAGCATGCACTGCAGCAGTCAGCAGCGTCCTTTGATGGCCGCCATTTGTCAGCAGATGAGATTGAAAGAATATTTTAATGCATGCATGCAAGCGCTAAAGCGTTTCTCCCGAACGTCCTTTATCGGGTTGCCCGCTCTGCCTACGCCTGGCTTGGCTCGAGCTCTATGATATGGATTATGATTGTCTATCTGTCTGTCTGTCTGTCTGTCTGTGAAATGCTAGGGAACGAAAGGCAGCAGCAGCAGCAGCAGCAGCAGCAGCAGCAGCAGCAGCGGCAGCAGCGGCAGCAGCGGCAGCGGCAGCAGCGGCAGCAGCGGCAGCGGCAGCAGCAGCAGCAGCAGCAGCGGCAGCAGCAGCAGTGCCATCGGGGGCGAATGGCGTCTTATTGATCAGGCAACGGTTCATAATTCAATTGAAGCACTCTGTGCCGATCTGCTATTACAATCACTGGCTTATGCTTCTGTCCCTGTTGGTCGTCCCGTCAGGCTGTCTCCGGACACAGCGAAACACGGGCATAGGCAGAGGCAGACAGACAGACAGACACAGAGAGACAGATAGACAGAGGAAAAAGACGAGAGACAGTGGAATGACAGAGACAGTGGCTGACAGAGGAAGGAGATAAATGATGACAAAGACGGAGACAGACAAAGACAAAGACAACGTCGCAGAAAGACGAACGCAGACAATGACAATGCAAGAGAAAGAGAAATACAGACATGTTAAGAAAGACAAAGACCGAGTGGATAGCATGACTGACAGAGACAGAAACACAGAAAAACAGAGATAGAACGAGAAAGAACCACAGATAGAGACAGACAAAGAGACATATATACGAAGAGGCAGACAAGCACAGACAGACAAAGATACATACAGAGGCAGACAGACGAAGAGACAGACGAGCACAGACAGACAAAGAGACAGACAGACAAAGAGACATACAGACAAAGAGACATACAAAGAGACAGACAAGCACATACAGACAAAGAGACATATAGACAAAGAGATATACAGACGCAGACATACAAAGAGACAGACAGAGACAGAAAGACAGACAGAGACAGTCAGATAGACAGAGACATAGACAGTCAGATAGAGACAGAGACAGATAGAGACAGCGTAGCATCGACTGTTTCGCAAAGGATCCTAATGCATCGAGCGGCGGCGGTGATGGCAAAGGCAATGGTCAATTCTCGGCTGGCATCATCGTCATCGTCATCGTCATCGTCATCCTCCTCATCGTCATCGTCGTCGTCGTCATCTCTTGGCGGCGTCGGGCATTTAGGTGAGTTAGCCTCTAGTGCTAATTTAATGCGTTGAGCCGCTGTAGCTGCTGCAGCTGCTGCTGCTGTTGCTGCTATTGAACAGGTACGTCTCCGCTGATGAGCTGGCCACTGTGCTACTACTGCTGCTGGTGGTGGTGGTGGTGGTGGTGTTGGTGATGATGATAATGGTGCTCGGTAAATACGTTCTCTCCATTTGATCTCGATTCTTCTGCAGCGTGCACCGTTGTGACGGCGTTGTCGATTGGTTGAGAGCGTTTATCTTGTGACGCCGAGTGTCAGGGTTCGAACTCCTCTCTTTGAATGTACAGCGCCTTGTTAGCCCTCGCGCATACACAAGTGCACATGTGCACATACATCGCATGCAACACATAATTTGCTGTATCTGTGTTCTGTATGCATGTATGTGCATGCTTGACCTCTTTGTTCCACACTTCAGGACCGTCACGGCTTAATCCAGATCATTTGCCTTGAAAGGTTCCTCCCTATAGAATGGATTCCCCGCCCCCCCCCCGTTCGCTCGTCAGATCATCCTCTCTGGTAGCCTTTCCTGAGTTTCCTTAATTGTCTCTCTTGCGTCTCAAAAACCTACATTTTCTCTCGTCGTTGCACGCACTGGGAGCGCTTCTAAAAGGCTCTTGCTGCAAGAAGCGCTTCGCAAATGGTCAGATACAATACAATGCAATACAATGTTGTTACAAACGGGTTTGTGTTCAGTTGAGTATACATATGCACGCACGAATAGAAGTGTAGTAGAAAATAATGGTATGTATGCTTGAAGGTATACAGTCCTATATGTATGACATTGTATCGTATACACATACAATAATTTGTATGTATACATTTATACATTATTGGTATGCGTGTATATTGTATAAGCACACGTGCATATGTATGTACCATTGTACCAGTATGTATATTGTACATGTATGTGTGTCTGAATGTGTGAATGTCATGGAGTATGCTTGATATTATATACATAATAGATGTAGATGCGCGTATAATATGCAATATGCATGCATGCTAAATCTCAGTTGCGTAACAGAATCCATCATTGTTGCTAAATAAGTAACTCGAGACACGATTGATGACTATACTATATAGTCTATGTATGTATACTATGCCAGTATGGCAGGCGTCTTTTCTTGTCAAGCCACGGTTTCACCTGGCTCGCGACAGGTCGATGATTGGCAAGATCTACTTATTGACGGATTGAGATGAGATCTATATTTAGCCTATAGTCTGACCAAAACAACAGAGACTTATGTAGCGCTGACTGACAGAGGGTCGGTTAATGATCGCGTATAAATAACGCCAGCATATATAATAACCTTAAGGCTGAGCCAGTCTTATATATATATATACACATATATATATAATGAATCGAACCGTCGCAGAGAATAAGAGACAGAGAATGGATGAGGCGCCGAACGAAAACAATTCCGGAATCTTATCTGGAAGAAGCATCCACTGCGGCAGCAGGTTTAATAAAGTCACGTGACATGATAAGTGGATATTGGCATCACTTAGGGCTTCCGCGGCTGCGAGGGGGACTTTGTTGTGCATGAACATGTATTTTGAAGAGATGTGCGAAAACAGGCGATATTTATTAAATATCCAGAATCCAAATGCACACTCTGCATACACACAAGCGCGTATACATGCACACTAACATACTTTATACATACAACGCACAAATACTTCATACAAACGCTTGCATACTAACATATATGCAGGCATGCATGAGCATGCATGCATACATTCATCATGATTCATGCACATATTCATACATACACACATGTACAAGCATACATGCATACTAACATGCACAGTTACATGCAGACATGGGGGGCTGGTTGAGAGGGACGAATCGCGGAGGAAATTTTGCCATTTTCATTCGCCAAAATTTCTGACGACCTATTCTCGTCATTTGGCCAAAAAATTTCATTTTCTCAATCAAAAAATCTGACGACTTTTTTAGGCGTTCAGTCGAAATCTCAAGAAATGTATATAAGAAATTATTTACTTCATTTTCCCTGTTCCCCATAAATCCTGATGACTTTTTGAGGGGGGCTTAGTCGAAATCTCATGAAAATATTTCATTTTCCATGTGCAAAAAACCTGACGACTTTTGGGGGGCTTAACCCCCTAGCGTCCTGGCGCCGCCACTGCAAGTCCCCTCAGATATTGAAAATTGAACTCGTTTCCTAAATCGCTGTGAATAGAATCAGAGTTTCCGGATAGTTATAATACCTGATTGATTTTGTACACACTAGGGTAGATCATTTAGCAGCGACACTCATTATAACTGCCTATGAATGCAGCCGTTGTGTCCTATTCATTCATTCATTCATTATTAGCATTTATATAGCGCCCCTTCAAGAAACTACTCAGAGGCGCTCCCAGCCCAGCCACGGCAAAAGAAAAAAGATTTAAGGGACTTAAGGAATAAGGATTGACTGGTCAGGTGGAGGAGATGGAGGTTAGGGGGGAGGTCATTCCAGATTGACGGCCCCACAACCGAGAAGGCTCGACACTGTCTGGTAGCCAAGCGAGCCCGTGGAACAAGCAGTTGTCCCTTCGCAGCAGAGCGAAGGGCCCGACGCGCTTCAATGTCAGAGACTGGGCGACAAAGAATGCGCAGGTAGGATGGAGCGCAACCAAGGATACAACGTGAGACCAGGGCAGCAATTCGATAATGGATGCGTTGGGCTATTGGCAACCAATGCAGCACATCACGCATGTAGGTAGAAACAGAGGAAAATTTAGGGATTCGTCCAATGAGCCGGGCAGCAGAGCGCAGAACCCGATCTAACCGACCCAGAACCCCAAGGGGGAGGCCAACAAGGATTGAGCAACAATGGTCGATTCGACTAGTTACGAAGGCATGAACATGAACTACCAGCGCATCATGAGAGAGAGAGCGTGCAATCACTCGAAGTTGACGAAGCTGGTAGTAACAGCTTCGAGCAACAAGATTGACATGCTGGCTGAGACTGAGTTCACAGTCAAGGGTAACACCCAGGTCACGAACCGTGGAAGAGAAACTAATGTCAGGAAAGATTTGGGCTAGCAGAGGCAAATCGATCTTCTCAAGTTGCCGACGGCCACCCAGCCAAATGAATTGAGTCTTACTGGGATTTAGGAGAAGCCAGACATTTCCAAAAAACAAAAAAGTCATGCAAGAGGAAGATCATAATGATATGCAATTGAGCCTGTTGTATTTTACAAGTGCAATAGCGTGGCCACGATTTGGACGAAGCAGTTCTTCTGTTTTGCAAATATATTTATTTATAGAAAGCAGGGAGATTAAATTAAATGCAAGCAAAAAAAGAACAAGAGAAAGAACAAAAGCACTAAACAATACAAAATAACTAACTGTCAACGAATGACAAACTGGAATGAAAAGAGGATCACATGTTACAAAAAGATCCAAAATTATATTAAAAAACATGACAGAACCGAGATCAAGTAAAGGAAGATAATCGGAGATAACCTTAAAATCTTATAAAGCAGGTGACTTAACAACCTGAAAGACGCAACTATTGCCATGCAATCTGAAAACTGAAATAAATGATTTGGTTACACAATAATCTAGAAATCGTAAACGATCTCAGTTGTCCTACGACGTCGTCGTCGTCGTCGTCGTCGTCGTCGCCGCCGCCGCCGCCGCCGCCGTCGTCGTCGTCGTCGTCGTCGTCGTCGTCGTCGTCGTCGTCGTATACACACTTGTAGTATATATGACAAATTGTTTTGTGCTCGTGTTAGACAAGTTATGATATTGAAACGTGGGTTGAGTAAATAGATAAGCATAAAAGAAGTATGAGTAAAAGTAGAGCAACTGGTCAATGAGCGACTTTGTTGTGCCTTAATGCAGGACGGCTTGAGCAAATGAAGACTGCATTCGAGACGCGTGTTAGACGCGATGGCGATGAAAGGAGAAAATATTTATAGGAAGGCTATAGTGCATTGGTGAATGGGAAGCCATAGGGGAAGCCATAGGGAAACCATAGGGGAAGCCATAGGGAAGCCATAGGGGAAGCCATAGGGAAGCCATAGGGAAGCCATAGGGAAGCCATAGGGAAGCCATAGAGGAAGCCATAGAGAAGCCATAGGAGAAGCCATAGGGGAAGCCAGTGACGGAGCAATCTGCTGCGTGAACGATCGGAGCAATGTTGCATATGAACGAAGGCATTCACAAGTAACAAGTGGACAGGCAAGGCTAGGATAAGCCAAGAGACACAGCAAAAAGATGGGAGGTGAAACAATAGATGCGAAAGATTATGCAGCATAGATTTGAAGAAGATATGATAGGCAGGAAGATCAAAAGAGGAAACATGGACGAATGGCTGAAGACAGAGAGGAGTCCCTAAAAAGATGAAGACAATTGGGGTGGCAATAAAAACAATTGTCGCTCAAAATGCATTGCAGTAGAAAAATTGATGTGCTTTATTTTAAAGTTGATAAATAATTTGTGACCCAAACCGCTTGCACTATCACTACCTAAGCTCTTCGAAGTTTGTTTTATCTAAAGAGGTAACACAGTGTAGGCCTATCTCCTCTGGTGTATTTCCCGATTTAGCAGATGCCCATGAAAACAGTCTCATTTTGGTTTGCAATTTCGCTTCAAGCTGGTCACGAGAATGCACACAAAACAACACCTTTAGGACTACTCTAATACACCACCAACCCATGCAAATAGCAGAAATTTCATGAGTAAACAAGCACCAGGATAGACCAAGGTATACACGGAAGGAAGACACGTCACTCGAGCAAACGCGAACAACGGAGATTTGTCAGATGAGAAATAGGGATAGAGAACAATCGGTTTGAAAGATGGATACAGAATACAAAACGTTGTCACAGATGTGGATCATATATCCATTGGTCTGGAATTGCCTCGGAGTGGGCCTCTCGTAAGGGGCGCTGTAATAAATTCTTTAAATTAACTAGACCAGTGGCGGCGCCAGGATTTCAGGTTTGGGGGGGCTGAAGCCCCAAGCCCTTCCTCCCTCCCAGTGACGCAACTAGAACATTTTCTTCCCAGTGTGGTCATAATGCAATCGCCGAATGCATGAACGAAGCATATACCGAGCAGGGGGTCTGAGGGAGCGTGGTAAGCTCCCCCAGCGGGGCCTGGGGCGGAGCCCCAGAAACCAACGCTTTTTGGCTGTTGACATTGACTAGAGCACGTTATAGGCTCTTGTTTGCTAGCTGTTTGTGAACGTTTAACCCGTCGGAGGTGAGGTGGGGTATGACACACCCCAGAGGTTTTCCCACTTTAAACTTTTAGCGGAAAACGTGAAGCCAGCTCAAATTGTTTCTACCTTTGTGAATAAGAAATACGGACACTTTACCACAATTCCAGATATTTTGAACGAACCGTTTTTTTTATTTTGTCACATATTTGAATGAAATTGTATTTTTTCGTATGCAAACTGTTATAAGTGTTGATTTTATGGGCCATTCGTTTAGCGTGCGAGTGTGTCTTGAAAACGCCATTAACGTGTTGATGCATGGCATTGAGAAGGCTTATAATGATCACTAAAAACATTTTATGTTGTATGAAAATAAATAAAATTATGGCTTTTCGTGCATTTGATAATGCTGCGCTGGAAGACTCAAATTTGCATGGGCTAAGTACACATTGGATGGGTCCACCTTCTGGCCATCTAATATGGATTGAAAGCAGATATTTGTTTGTGGTAATCGTCTGTTTAGTTGTTAATCGATCATAGAAGAATAGTTTAACTCAACTTAGTATTTTCCATTTGATATCGGGACCTGAAAATCAAAATATGTGTTGGGTATGTCCAGTGCCAAAAGTGTTAAAAAATAAGTGCCTGGACGCCCCTTACCTCTCCAAAAGAAGTGCCTGGACGCCCCTTAACTATCTAGTCTGTGCTCGCCAATAAGTGGCTGGACGGCGTTCAGATTTTAAAACAAGTGCATGGACGCCGTCCATGACCGTCCAGGCACACTTTAAGCCCTGGGTATGTCATACCCCACCTCACCTCTGGCGTTGCAATTCGTCACCTCACCTCGGAAGGGTTAAGTCCTGAAAAAATTTTGAATTTCCACATTGCAGTAGTAGCATTTAGGATGTCATTTTAACGAAATGGCTCATCATTTCACTGCTGAAAGTCATGATTTAAGATCTCAAAAGTGAGAACTTTGAAATTTTTAATAAATATCCACACAGTAACGGTAACATTTTAAGCTGTCGCTTCAACAAATTCCGCATAATTATTTCATGTGTCTCCACGCTGTATACATATTTGGACGCGGAAAAAGACAAGTTCTTCAGTTTGTGAACGTTGCTTTGAAATTGAAAGCTTCATATGACATATTTGTTAAAGACAATCGGGCAAAATTTAATTTTCGAACACGTTTGCAATTGCACACCTTTTTAAAAGTATAATTGCAATTAATGCTGAATGCAGTGGTGCTTTGTTTTTTGTAGCACGTCTGGTTTTCGAGAAAACTGAAATATTTAATTTTGGCACACATTTGGAATTGCACACCTTTTTTAACTATAATTGCATATAATGCTTAATGCAGTGGTGTTTTTGTTTTTCTTGTAGCACGTCTGGTTTTCGAGAAAACTGAAATATTTAACTTTGGCACACTTTTGGAATTGCACACCTTTTTTGCTATAATTGCAATTACTGCCTAATGCAGTGGTGTTTTTGTTTTTCTTGTAGCACGTCTGATTTTCGAGAAAACTGAAATATTTAATTTTGGAACACATTTGCAATTGCACACCTTTTTTAAAACTATAATTGCATTTAATGCTTAATGCAGTGGTGGCTTTTTTCTTGTAGCACGTCAGGTTTTTGAGAAAACTGAAATATTTAATTTTGGAACACATTTGCAATTGCACACCTTTTAAAAATTATAATTGTAATTATGGACAATTAAAAAATGGACTTTAAAAAGAACTTTCACTATTCGGAAAAATGGTATGTTTTTATGAGATTTTCAACTCGATGACCAAAAAAGGTCATCAACTGCTTTGGTCGAGAATTTTTTTTAGCCCCCAAGATCGTCAACCAAACTTCGCCCATGGAAGTTGTGCAGTTCCAAAAATTCCTTTAAAAAACCCTGGTTCGACTATTCGGTTTCACGGGTCGCTTATAAAAGCA
The DNA here is from genome assembly GCA_949752735.1 of Lumbricus terrestris. Lineage (NCBI taxonomy): Eukaryota > Metazoa > Annelida > Clitellata > Crassiclitellata > Lumbricidae > Lumbricus > Lumbricus terrestris. The sequence goes on along the minus strand of OX457038.1, from coordinate 57,095,437 downwards.
GCGTTTGAAACTGTTTTTGAGGTGTTTTGGTCTGCGCTTTATTAATCAGGAGTTTAACGACATCTTATTGCTAAAAAGGCTGTTTACGTCTTTACAGGTGTTACCGTATGTCCATTCTTTTTTGTTCAACTGTTCAGCAGTTTTTGTCCTTTTTCTCTCTGTTTTCTTTTCCTTTTTCCGAAGTTTGATAGCAATATTATAATACATTTGCGCATTTTATGATGTTCACATAAAAACAACATATGGGCTTTTTTCGGTCCCGTGTGCATAAAAGGAGCGGTGTACACCGTTTTAGAGGTGTCTAAGGCTTGCGCTTTACTTCCGGTCCCATACGCATAAAAGCAGTGGTTGACACCGTTTTAGAGGTGTTTAAAGACCGGCGCTTTTGCAGTCCGGATTTCACGGGTCGCTAACAAAAGCAGCGTTTGACTTAAGCATCTACGCTTTGATAATGTAGTTGAATCATTGTCTAGTATCCTTATTAATAAATAAGCCGTTATAGAAATTTTCCGCATTTTGCTTTGGGGGGGCTGAGCCGCCTTTAGGGGGGGCTTAGCCCCCCCCAGCCCCCCCCTAGCGCCGCCACTGAACTAGACTATAATATTATACACAAGTCATTATAGTCGAGGATGTATGCTTTCTTCAAGTGTGACACATAATAGTCATCCTCTTGTAGCTGCATGCATCGAGCCGCTTTCTGCAACCAGTCCATGCAATCATGGAAATGCGCTAGAAAAA
>OX457038.1:57059665-57084499 GCA_949752735.1 Lumbricus terrestris | reverse complement strand
TATATATAAAGAACATGATTATGTGTGATCACCGTTAGATACTCAAAGTAACTATATATATATATATATATATATATATATGCGGCAATCACGACAATTATTTTGATGAATATATATATATATGATGATCACGATAAAAATGCTGATTGAATAATAATTATGATTGAATATGATTGTATACGAGTGATTCGATGATTATAAGATGAGCACGACGACGTAACTCTATATAGTTGAAGGAACCACTGTTGACGCTATGGCTCTTGTATAATTATACCCCTCCATCCCCCCCCCCCCAATCCCTAACACCCCCCCCCCCCCCCGTAGAAGGAGGTTTACTGTTGATTGATCGAGGGCTCGCATGTGACGACGCTCTCCCTGCGTCGACGGACGACGGATCTTGAGATGTCGTCGGAGCCGCTCAGCTGTTGCTTAGCACCGTCTATGTATATATGATATAAGATATATATGATATATATGCCTTGTCATTGTATAGGGCATATATATATAAGCAACGGCGCTATGTAAATACACAGAAGTAATTAAACAATAAGAAGCCACCGTAATTATACGGTTTCCCGGCTAAAGACAAATGGGCTCACGTATAATATACATACGTATATATATATATATATATATATTTATATATGCAGTGTTATGCACATATATAATATGTATATATATATTTATATATATGTATTTGACATATATATATATGCCTTGTTTTCCAATTCGTGCACTGTTGACCTTGACCCTCATAGCAGATCTCGTCAGATGTTTTATGTGTCGCACTTTATGAATATGCATGATGCTGAATGTTTACGCAGATCATAATAGATCGTGAGCTTATATATGCAGCGCAAAATAAGTAAGTAAGTAGCATGCACATGACACGCATACATGCTTTACATTGCACACAACGACGGTTACATTGGCCTATATCGTAATCGTAATCTCGAGACTTCTACAGCGCCCACAAAAGCGAAGTCGCGGGAACCAGCTTATTCACAGGCGTATATCACTTGAAATGGATTATAACAGAAGAAGATTTTATATAGTTTAGGAAGCTTACTTGGAGGCTTATTAAATTTTAATCAAAGGGCTCATAGGCTTATAGAGTCTGCACGTGAATCATGTTATAGGCCTATCTATAGCAGCGTTGTTTTTCGACCAACGTATTTAGGCTATTTCGGTTATTGAGCGACACTCTTGAGTTCGTGCAACCGTTCAAAAGATTTGCGAGATTACCAACCATTTCTTATAAATGTTTTTATACAATACAATACAATAAAATACCATACCATTTCTGAGTGATTGCATAGATAATAATTAATAGAGATTATGTTATCACGAGATGGCTTTCACTGTTTGAATAATCTGCCACACTATATAATGCCACCCGACAAAGAGTAAATATACGCGTGCAAGACTTATGACGGTGTTGACAGTCATTACTGTATAATACATGTGAGCTAAGCGCATTTTCTTTTCAGGTTTCTTTAAAGAACTGAGTCATTCGCGTGGAATAATCCATGGAAAACGACCTTTCGCTGTCTCCGCAATTCTCCTCCACCTTCTCCCACCTTCCCACTTCTCATCATCAGCTGTAATTATCGGCGGACGGGGGGGGGGGGAAGCGGAGGGCGGGCGGGGCGGCTGTTCCAACGGCGTCTCTCTTCCATGAATAAATCGCGCTAATGAAGACTTTCGCGGTGGCGCGCGTCTGTCTGTAAGCTGTTTTCCGATGCATTAAGCGGCGATATTTGATTGCGCTGGTTCCAGGCAGAATGCGTAAACAGCCAGGGCACCAGTCGCTGTGAGTCTGCGTGGCTCTGGTGGCCAAGTGACGACGACGGAGAAGACCTTGTAATTGTGTGACATCTTGCGCGCAAATTGAAAGGAAGGAGTAAATATTACTTCTGCTGGCTTTCAAGAGGCTGTGTTCTTCAGGTGTGTCTGCTCGTAATTATCTGCGGCTTCATTCGCGTCCAAGAGTTCTTCGATCTAATGAGTTGCGAGGGATTTAAAGATTGTCGGATCTTGGTCATACTATTAGTTACAGTTGACTGACAGTTGTTTGATTGTAAGTAGCATGGCATGAATATAATTACTAGTTTTTCTTCGTTGTTCTTCTTCGATTGTTGCACTATTAGGAAAAGGTATTATACAAGCCTGCTGTAGTTGTAAATAAATGAATGGAGAATTACGAGTGAGTGCTAATTGAATCACGGTTTTATTAATTTAAGATATTAGCTGAATTAGTGAACTTTTATCCTTGTGATTTCTAAATTGCCATTTAACGTAGAAATGCTTAGGATTGTCTGTAACGTAATGCAATGTGATGTAATTGTCTGTATGTGCTTAAATGTCTAACAGGCACTTCAATTAAACATGTGACATTTGCTTGCCTATATTGACTTACAGCTGGCTGATTGACTGACTGATTTACTGACTGGCTGACTGATTGACTGACTGATTTACTGACTGGCTGACTGACTGGCTGTCTGACTGACTGACTGAATGGCTGGCTGGCTGACTGAATGACTGGTTGACTGACTGGTTGACTGGTTGACTGCATGGTTGACTGACTCACCAACTGACTGACTGACTGGTCATCATCTCATATATGAACGGCGCCGTGTTCCAACAAACACACTATCGTCACTAATTGCGAACAGAATGTGAAAGTCAACAGCTCAGCGCCCTAACAAAGTATACTTGTCTTTTAATGTTCCGTTAATCGGGGACAAAGCCCAGCCGTAGTAATTGTCTTGTGATTCGAAGCCCTTAATGAGCAACTTAAATGCCTCTATTTGCCATGCTATCAGCCCTCGACATCGTCTCGTGCTGGTGCTGACTGCAGCCGCCGAGAAGAGCGGAGAGCATTTTGTCGGCGGCGGCTAATTCGGTCAACAACCGTGGGCGTTTAGTATAATTATTCAGCCAACAGGTTCAACAGTTCTCCATTATATCAGTTAGTCCTCTGTGCGGCGATGTGCGTGCATGCGTGCGCCCGTGCGTGCGTGCACGCGACGGATTGAATTCGTCAACGCGTTGACATGGCAACACAAATGCGAGCGCCGCTCGTTTTTCCTGTCTTCTTCTCCTCCTCTGGCGGCGGCTAAGTGTGGCCGTGTTTACCGGAATTGGTGCAGAAACAGTTACAAGATAATCTATTGATCGCGTTGGCCGTCGGCGGGCGACTACGCGCCACTGGCAGACTGACTGACTGCACTGCTTCTTGTTTCATCCGTCCGTCTAAATAGTCTGTCGGGATGTCTGGTGTCACTATTTGTGCTACATCGGTTGGGTGACGTCCGTTACTAGACTCTGCACGCGCTCGGTGGTCGCTCGCTCGCTCGCTCAGCCAGCCCGCCCGTCGACTGACTACACGGCGTTCGGATAAAATTGATCATATCGGAGAAAGCCGGACAGATGAATAAGTAATCGCGCGTCGTTTAAGGCCTACCGGTCAAACAGCGACGACGACGACTGATAGATCCGCTGGTTCGAGTGACTTCGAAAGAATGCAGCTGACGAGAGCTCGACTGAGACGAGAGGCAGGGCACCAGCGTGCTGCAGTCTGTTGGCTAACAACGTTAAACTTTCAGAGCAGCAGATGATGATGATTGGTGAATCCGATTCATTTATGTGGCGCCGATCGAGCAGCGCTGGAGAGAGATATTTATAGTAAAAGTCGTGTGAATCAATGTATACGCCGGTTGAGATCCGTTGTAAATGTGTTGCACATCACGGCTAATGATTAACGCTGGTCAAATATATGTGTATACATATACGATCTGCGTTGAGGCTTCGGTGCCCAGCGGGTACGGGCAGATATATCGGATTCTCGATAATATGGCTAAGTGCAATCGTTCAGCAAATCGTGATGATATGTGACTTCGATAAAGGACAACCTTCAGATTAATCCACTCATATGAGAGTGTCACTCATTCAAGAAGGGTTTCATATAGGTGTAAAATAACCTCACTCGACGACTTAATTATTGTGTGCTGCTTCAAGGTTGCTTCGAAAAGCGGACAATGCGAACGTTCGTGAACATGAATGTTGATGACAATCGTGATAACTTTTCTTATGCGCTATATAATAGGCTGGATTAGTATCATCCAGTTGTAGGCTTATAGACCGCAGCTTAAGGCTGCATGGAGTATCTGGACCATCGACGTTGATCGTATCTCTGTCAAGTGACCGGAGAGTCTCTAGAAATACGTGACAGATGTTCTAAAAGATTTTCTGCTCCTGATGCAGTTTCATAGGTAGCCACAGTTGACATGAAATCCTTTTCCTAACGATTTCAAAATATGTGAAATATGTAAAATATGCAAAATATGCAAAATATGCAAAATATGCAAAATATGCACACCCATCCACGACACATTATGGTGTAGGACTAGTTAACATTACATTAATATCATATATTTTTAAAAGTGGCATCCTAGTGATGCATGCTATAGAAGTTTAGATAAACCTATTATATATAGGCCTATTATGTGTAGCCTAATGATTGCATGCATGTAGCCTATTACTGAAATGCGCATTGTATTGTAATGTAGGCCTAAAAATATAATTGAACCTATTTGACGTAATGTTGTTTGATTTATTATCACCTGAAAAAGCATAATATTAGCCTATTATGATATTATTATCCAGTGTTGTTTAGCCTACACAAACGATCAGCATGCGCTCCTTTCATTCAATCAATAAATCAATCAATCATTTATTTATTTGTTTCAGTCATTGTGATAGCGAAGATATTTCTTTTAAAAAATGTGCATGCTATTTTAGAGTTTGATCAATCGCTGACTTATGATGTTGATTAATTTCTTCATGTAATACTATTATGCTCAAAAGGCTAAGACAAAGCTTTCATTATCCCTTTGTTGCGGGGTCAATAGACATATATAATTATGTAGACTATGAACAGTCTTCCCAGACTGCAATCTCTGTCCGACACACATGACACATTGAACTAAATGCTGGACTTCAGTTGTCACCGTTGCCAGCTGGTTGTGAACTGTTGCCGTATATATAGTACGGTGCGCGTCCGCTAGAATTCCGCTGCATACTCTAGAATCGTTGAGCGAGTCTGCAACTACTTGGACTGTAGATATCCGCAGATTTCCTGAAAGTGAGTCGACATAATGGAGGTTGTTTGAGTTACGTGTTTCGATAAAGACAGATAGATAATATCACGACGCTGGATAAACGGACAAGATTAGCTATTGCAATGTACACCGCATGCAAGCCACGTGACAAAACCGACGACTAATGCTGGAGGACGGCTTGTAAACAGCACCGTGATTTTAAGCACATTGCAACAGAGAAACTAAATTAGGAATTGGGTTAAGACACATTTTTATGTTTCGGCATGGATCCGGCAGGTGACAAAAAGCTTCGGTGATTGGTTGGGCGCAAGTCGATGACGTACGTGTGGCCAATCGTATACATAGGAGGCATCTAGAGTAATTTGTGTGTTCAGCTTCGTCAGCCTAATGCGTCGAAGAAGAGGGAGCAGAGATACATAATCGATGTCAGGTCGACCACGCACCTGAACTTCTTTCTCACAGGAATCAAGTCCATTCATTATAATAATATGGTCAAACAGTCAATTATCAGCATATCCTTCGTATACGCTCGTTGGTAGTCGCGTGCTGATGAACTAGAGAAAATAATCTAACATAGATTTCTCACGTTCTTATTCTTGTATTAAAGACCGTTTAATTGAGACCTGATGAAATAGATCGGCCTTTTATGGATTGCAAATCGAGTACTAAAATCTACTGTTCTAGTTGTATACCCAAGCGCGCGTGTAATTATAGGCTACGGCTATAAGAATAGGCCTAATTAAACTTCGGGCTCATACGACAATTATTGCACTTAAGAATATGAGTGTTGTCATTTCGCATTTTTTGCAAAACGATGATGTTTTGATTACAGATATTATTGACCCAGTTTTTCTCGTTGATCATACTTTTGTTTTGATACTCTGAATACACTGTTGAAATGGCCTTCTTGACCGCATGCTCAAAACACCGTGCTCGTCTTCAATTACGTTTGGCGACCACTGCATGTGTGCCGCTGACGATTCTGTTCCTACAATAGACCAAGAGGAATATAATAGTCGAACATCACTGAGAGATGTTGTTGATGCCTAACTGGATGAGTGATTGTCATTGGATTTCCTTCCCATCTAGCGTCCACTTATCACCCAGTCTTTCTGTGTTCGGACAGTGTTCCCAATGAATGCCAACGTAGGTCAGGTGGTTAAAGATGGCGGCCTGTTGACGTGGTTGTGTCTGTGTCTGTGTCGTATTATACCCAAATGACCAGTCTGTCTCGGAATGTATAATGTGCGATGTGGAAGACCCGCAAGAATGCCATGCATGGGGAAATGTATCATCAATCGAAAACAAATCAGGCCAAAGGGTTCATTTAATTTCCTCAACCCCTATTATAGAAGACCTTACTCAGATATCACCCTCACACGAAATGTTTTGGACAGTTTTAGCCATGCATGGGTGGAGGGAGGAGCACTGAAGAGGTGTTTGTTTTCGTTCTGCCTAGAGATGTGAGGTGAAGACTTCTGGTTGGAGGAGAGGAGGAGCGAGGAGGAGGAGGAGCAGGAGCAAGAGGAGAGGGAGAGATGTCGTCATCGCTGGCTCAATGGACGACTGTTGATACGACCGATATGAGTGTTCACATCCAGCAGACGAACGATCGGCTACAGTGCATCCAACAGGTATCATCATATCAACTATCTTACTTCTATTATAGACACGGTGGTTAGATACACATCTTCTTCTTTCTTTGATTGGCTGATTGGCATTTTGGTTTATCGATTTGATTAGTTGATTGATTCATTGATTGATTAATTGATTTGGTTGATTAATTAAGTTTGGTTGATCGATTTATTGATTTGATTGATTGCTTAATTTGGTTGATTGATGATTGATTGATTTATTGATTGATTGATTGATTTGGTTGATTAATTGAATTTTATTGATTGATTGAATTTGATTGATTGATTGATTGATTTGGTTGATTTATTTATTTATTGATTGACATGATTGATTGGTGATTAATTGATTGATTTATTCATTTGATTGATTGAGATTGATTGGGTTGAATGGTTGATTTACCTGGTAAGTTACTTGTCTCGTTGGTCCGCTAATTTATTTGTTGATTGGTGATTAATTAGGTGATTTCTTCATTGATTGGCTCAATGATTCGTTAATTGATTTACTGGTAATTAGTCAACTGATTTCGTTGGTTGATTGATGAATCTATTGATTGCTCCTCTGATTGATTGCTTGGATAATTGATTGAGTGATTTGTTTACTGATGTCTTGGTTGATTAGGGATTAAGTGATTGACTGATTTGGGTAGTTTGATTTGGTGAGTGACTGATTGATTATTTAATTGATTGATTGATTGATTGAATGAATGGAGTGAGTGAGTGAGTGAGTGAGTGAGTGAGTTAATGAGTGAGTGAACGAGTTTTCGATTGACAGAACCTAAACGATGATTCTAGTGTCATATTTTCCTCGCGTCTCCAACCGACTTTAAAGGATTTGACGATGTTTGAAAGTTAATTAAATATTAATTCATTCTCATGTGTTGCGTAAACAAGTAAACAAGTTAGTTAGGGCAACACAGCAGCGTTGGTGCATAATGGTCCGGTGTTGAAGTGCTCTTAGCAGAGACGGGTAGGAGAGCAACGAGGCCAGCAAAGACCGACTGCAGAGCAGAGAAAGAGAGAGCAAACTGGGAAAGACGAGCATCGCGTACGTGAACGGATATATTTGTCGTGCTGCAATGACAGTCGTGGGCGACTGGGCTCGATATTGATCCCACCACAAAGACAGCGGCCTACGTGGGGTTGAGGTTTCATTATGGCCGCCGAAGGGGAGAGAGGCCAAAACGGTCGTCGGTGCCTCTTTGATGTCTCCTGTCTCCGGGACGCAGCAGACGAAGGAGAACGCGCTGCAGACGGTTTGCTTGCTAAAAAAAACTGACGGACAGATTGTTTGAGGTGCACTATAGCTGTCACTCAACGCGCGCTGTTATTACGAACGCTGTTTTATTGCGGTCTCCGCTGTTTTGTTGATACTGCTGGGACAGTTAGTGTACCTATTTAAAGAGGGAGGATGGAAGAGGAGTGGGTGGGTGGTTGTTGAGTGATGGGGTGATGGGTGAAGGGAAGGCGAAGTGGATGGCATAGAGGGATGGTTGCATCCATGGTAATCATTGATGATGCATGCCTGATTTTGTAAGGAGGTAAAGAGATGGAAGATGGTTAGGGAAAGAGAGACAGACAGACAGACAGACAGACAGACAGACAGGCAGACAGACAGACAGACAGAGAGTGAGAGAGAAAGAGAGAAAGAGAGAGAAAAGAAATTGATGAAAATATAACTCAATCTAATTGTGGTCTGAAGTGAAAGTGGAGTTCAACTAATGTCTTAAGGTATGATAGGTGCGTATGACGCTAGATTCTACAATGTATTAGGTTAGACTAAGGGGCATGAAGGGACTTAGGTTAGATCTGTGCAACTGAGTTAGACTGTTAAAGTTGCACCGTGATCTGAAATAAGAAACAACGTGAGAGCGGAGCAACGCATTATACAGTAGTTGTAATGTTATGTTTGATCATACAGGTTGTGCTAAATGAATAAGCACATAATATTATAGTCATTTCACTAATTTGTATCATCGCTGTTACAATGCTATATAGATAAACAAAATATGAAGGAAAATCAGCGTTTCATACATCTATAATTTCTTTTCGGTCGTATAGGCTGCATGAACAACTGTACGTAATGCAGTGTGTCATCAAGTCCCCCTGTTTTGAGGGAAAATTAGATTTGGGGGAATGGCCCTTTTGGTCGGAGGACAATCACTCAGTCAGACATCGAAGACGGCTTGTGTTCGGAAATTTTCTGACGATTTTTTTAGTATTTCACCAAAATTTCCTCGTACAAATGTCAAACGTATGTTTTATGTTTTACTTCCCAATAAACGGATGCCCTTTTTTTAGTTCCTTCGTCCACATGTCATGATGTCAGACAAAACTGCTTTTGTAAATTCATTCGGGAAATCTTCATTTGTAGGAACCTTTCGAGTTTTTCGGGTGCATGGTGGAAATGCTGCATATATACTTCTTCTGGGGGACATGTCCGAAAATGCTACGTATTATATGCACGACGTGTACAACACTTCTCGATATTCCACGGGGAAAATTCTCATTCCTGATTCCTGAAGGAACTTCCCATCGCAAAGCCTCCCCCCTCCGAGAGGCGTCTACGTTATTAATACTGGACGCAATGGCTTCTTCTAAAATAAGCTTAGTCTCATGCACGACAGTCTGGTCAACTGGTCATTTTTATAGCGCCTTTCATGTATACGTCTCGAAGGCGAACCCTCCTTCTCTGTAAAAGTGTTGCGTTAACGACAGCATTTGCACTGGGTTGCATGCACTGGTCATACTGGCAGATCCATCTGTACATGTGTGGATGGATGTGTGTATGTATGTGTGGGTGTAGTGTGTGTGTGTGTGCGTATGTGGGTAGTGTGTGTGTGCGTATGTGGGTAGTGTGTGTGTGTATGTGTGGGTGTAGTGTGTGTGTGTATGTATGTGTGGGGGTACTGTGTGTGCTTGTAGTTGGGTAGTGTGTGTGTGTGTGTGTGCGTGCGTGCATGCGTAGGTGTTTGTGCGTATGCGTATGTGAAGTTGGTGTGTGGGTGTGTGGGAGTGTGTGTGTGCGTGGGTGTGTGTGGGTTGAATAACATCTATTTGGAGAGAGCAATGCCCGATTTTGTCCAACCATGTGTACCTGTGAATCTGTCTGCGTTTGTGTGTGTGGGTGTGTGTGTTTTTGTGTCTGTTTGTGTTTACGTCTGGAGTCCGATGCTGTAATAGTAGGCCAAATGTCGTGTTTTGACGCTGTAAATGAGCTACCTCTTTCCTCCTCCGTTGATGCTTGATCCATTATTGCCGATTTGTCTGGTCCCCTGACCACTGACGCACTTTTGGCACTGGCGCCCTCTGACCACTGGCGCCCTCTAACCACTGGCGCCCTCTAGACACTGGCGCCCTTTAGCCACTGGCGCCCTTTAGCCACTGGCGACCTCTGTGGATCGCCTTACAAACCGTCCTCCTTCAACTGTCATTGACATGCGCTGTGTTGCAAACCAGAGCGGTGATTATAGAGACGAGAGGTGTGGATTGGACCATTGATTTCCTGTTTCACGACTGTACAGACATATATACGTAGCATCCAGGGGCGTAGGCAAGGGAGGGGTTTCGGGGGTTAAACCCCCCCCCCCATTGGCTCCGGGAAAAAGTTTTTTTAAGGCTATTTATACATTTAAGTAAGAAAAAGTAGCAAAAAACAGGGTATCCGGCCATAAACCCCCCCCCATGAAAAATTCCTGGCTACGCCACTGGTAGCATCGGATTTATATCGGTGATCGACTGATTGATTGACTGATTTAATGATTTTCATGGTTGATTGACTCGACATGGCCTCATCATCAATGACTGATTTGTTTGAATTCACATTCGCTGATAGACTTCTTGCTTCGTTCAATAATTTATTGGATTCCTTTTCATTTGTTGAGTGACTATAATTATTGCTTTATTGACTTTTAAATTATTGCTTTATTGACTGATTAATTGATTGCCTTATTGACCGTTTGAATGAATGTCATTTGGTTGATTAACTTGTTTATTGACTTCTCCTTTCCTCTTGTCCTTCTTCTTGTTCTTCTTCTTGTCCTTCTTCTTGTTCTTCTTCTTGTTCTTCTTCTTGTTCTTCTTCTTGTCCTTCTTCTTGTTCTTCTTCTTGTTCTTCTTCTTGTTCTTCTTCTTGTTCTTCTTCTTGTCCTTCTTCTTGTTCTTCTTCTTGTCCTTCTTCTTGTTCTTCTTCTCGTTCTTCTTCTTGTTCTTCTTCTTGTCCTTCTTCTTGTTCTTCTTCTTGTCCTTCTTTTGCTCTTTTTCTAGTTCTAGTTCTTTTTCTTGTTCTTCTTCTTGTCTATCTTCTTGTCCTTCTCGCTCTTTTTCTAGTTCTTTTGCTTGTTCTTCTTCTTGTTCTTTTCTAGTTCTTCTTCCTTTTCTACTCGCTCTTGTTCTTTTTGCTCTTGTTTTTATTCCTGTTCTTGTTCTTGTTTTTTGCTTCTTCTTCATCCTCTTTCTCCCCTTCTCCTACTTCTCCTCATCTTCCTATTCTTCTTCTTCTCGTTACTATATACCTCTACTTCCTTCTAATTCTACTATTACTACCGCTATTGCTACAACTACTATTACATTACTATACCACTACACTAGTACCACCACTACTACTAATACTACTACCACTACTACTACTACTACTGCTACTGCTACTGCAACTGCTACTGCTACTGCTACTGCTACTGCTACTGCAACTGCTACTGCTGCTGCTACTGCCATAGGCGGAGACCTGGGCCGAGAATTGTGGGGGGGACGGAAAGACGCGAGATTTTCAGAAAAATTTCTGACGACCTGCGAAATCTCGAAAAAAAGTTATTTTCGCCGCCAAAAAAGTTGATGACCTTTTTTTTATTTTTTTTTAAAGTCATCCGGTCAAAATCTCGACGAAATTTTCTATTTTCGCCGCCAAAAAAGTTGATGACCTTTTTTTTAGTCATCCGGCCAAAATCTCGACAAAATTTTCTATTTTCGCCGCCAAAAAAAGAAAAAAGTTGATGACCTTTTTTTTAGTCATCAGGCCAAAATCTGGACGAAATTTTCTACTTTCGCTGCCAAAAAAAGTCTTGACGCTCAAACATTGGGGGGGGGACAAATGCATGGGCGGTTCCCCTCCCAACATTTTCATTGGGGGGGGGGGGACCGTCCCCTCCTGTCCTTCCTAGGTCTCCGCCCATGGCTACTGCTACTGCTACTACTGTCATTATTCACGAGAACCGAAGCGATATGTTGCTTTAGCTGTGTACATTCTGCTGATGAAAAAGCTTGTAAACACGTTTGTTTTTAATTAACTTATATTTATACAATGAAATATTTCTTAGATAATAGTTACTAGACCAGACAGTTTTTGCGAGAAGGCATTTTGCCTTAGGCTTTCATTTGATCTATTCAGGCTCACAGCAAATAGTTTCCCCGGTCTCTTTATCCCCTGCATCATTAATTGCTAATGCACTGAGAATACAGAATGAAGCGTTTAATGCCTGAAGTTTAATCTGTGCTGCGTAGAGCCTACATGTATAGTTTATGGTCAACAGCATGCATGCATGCGTGCATGTGATCCTTTTTATAATGCTTGATGGATACGAAAAATAGGTGTCGTAAACAGTCCTATTCTCGTACACGGTACACTCACACCGTTCGAACTGTCTAAAAAACATGTAGATCTATTATAAGTTAATAACATCATTAAACATGCTTGTTTCTCAGCTCTTTACAGTGCTTATGAATATGATATGTACATTACAACAACAAGCATTGTTCTCTAAAACATGGTTCCCACACAAAAAGAATTTTCATCGTTACGTGTTGAAGTCCCTTACAGCGATACACCCTTCATATTGTCGTATCCACGTTGACTGATCTATAAGTTGGTTGTTCTTCATTTTAAACTTTGAATTGACTGAACGTCGATTGACCGACCGACCGACCGACCGACTGACTGACTGACTGACTGATTTCCTGACTGACCGACTGACCGACTAACTGACTGATTGACTGACTGGCTGACTAACTGACTGACTGACTGACTGACTGACTGACTCACTCACTCACTCACTCACTGACTGACTGCCTGAGCAAGCGAGAGTGAATGATCGGGTGTATGTGTGATGTATATATATATATATATATATATATATATATATATATATATATATATATATATATATACATGTATATATATATATTATGAGCACTTGTTATAGCGCCCCTTCAAGATTTCTACTACTTAGAAACACTGAACACTGAATCGGAGTGACGGATTTGCTCAGGGTACCTACGTGGCGGATTGAGGAGCATTCGAACTCGCAACCTTCCGGCTCCAAGGTACCGAACATATCCTCGTATACCACTATACCACCGCATCCCACGATGTATGTCTGAAGATCATATGGGTGATTGAATGAATGATCGAATGAATTATTGATTGATTGATTGGCTTTCACTTATCTTTTGACTGGTTGGCTTAATACTCAGCGACTAATAATTACCAGGAAGCACCACAATAATTATATCTAACAACGTTAAACTTTCAGATCAGCAGCAGATGACGATGATTGGTGAATCCGATTCATTTATGTGGCGCCTATCGAGAGAGACACATGTAGTAAAAGTCGTGTGAATGAATCTGCGCCGGTTGAGATCCGTTGTAGGCCTAAATGTGTTGCACATCACGGCTAATGATTAATGCCGGATATATATGTATATATTATAATATATATATATATATATATATATATATATATATATATTGTAATGTATAATTATATGTATACGATCTGCGTTGAAGCATCGCTGGTGGCTATAGACAAGCAGATAATATTATATCGGATTCTCGCTCAGTTGAAGAAATGTCTTAAATTCGGTTAATTGCCGGTGACACGAAACGGAGTATCCCCCCTGAAAGCTATCCGGGGGGATGAATTAATCTATCCCTCCGGATGGAATTAACCGGTCTATACTATCCGGGGGGGATAAACCATTCTATCCTCTTTTTTGAAAAATGCGCATAATAAAAAAAATTATGCTGTAATCAAAATTTAAAGTGACTCTAATTGTTTTAAGTAATAAGTATCCTAAGGCCAAAAAATAATAATGCTGTGTTTCCGGTAACAGAGCTCTAAAAAATTGGGTAGGTAGGTCGAAATTTTTTTTATTTTGGTAAAATATTTTTATACAGTGACTATCCGAAAAATTATACCCAACTACTTTTTTTGCATAAAGGTACACGCTGCAACAAAGTACGTGTTCTAAGCAAGTATAAACTGCCTATTTCCTGACTGTCTGTACCTAAAATTGCTCTAGAAAACAATTCTATTAATTTCATTTTGTTGACATCTTTTCTGGTAAGATAAAGTGGGAAGGGAATGGGGAGATGAGTGCGAACAGAACGTCACTGCTAGGGGTCGTTCTAGACTGGCCAAGCCAGTGACTAGTTACACCTAGAGGTTGCTAGATTTATTTTCCCTAGTCACCGTTAGAGGTGGCTCAAGTGAGAATGATAAGGCTAGCGGTTTTTCAAGACTGGCAACCAGGAAGTAGTCAGGAAGGCGTGAAACTCTAAGGCGATGCCACTGTATATAAAAAAATTGCACAAAATTTTCCGAGTCTCGGCAATAAAAGTGAGTCGGTCGGGTTACCAGAACACTACATGTTTTTGGCCTAAGATCCAACTTTATACGGAAGGCAATGTCACCATACTATGTCAATAAAAGTGTTTTTTTAAGTTAGAAAAATTTTGAAAAACAAAATTTGTTATTAAAAAAAAAATTTTTCAATAAAATTTTTTTCCCAATAAATTTTTTTTACAAAATTATTTGAGTCGCGGCAATAAAAGAGGGTCGGTCGGGTTACCGGAAACACAACATTATTTTTTTTGGCCTAAGCAATGCTCAGATAAAGACAACTCGAATTTATTTAGCGACTCTGAGTGTTCTTAATCGTAATCGTAATCGTAATCTCGAAACTTCTACAGCGCCCACAAAAGCCAAGTCGCGGGAACCAGCTTATTCACAGGCGCTCAATCAAAACAAAATCGATAGGCAGCGGGTCAAGTCCGGAGAGTCAGGCAGGCAGATAGATGGACGGCTAAGGTGGGTGATGTTTAGAGTTGAAGTGGCAGGGGATGTAAGGAGAAGAAGAATCAGGATAGGATTTTTGAAAGAGCAATGTTTTCAGTTTTGAGTGAAAGACCTGTGGGGAGATAGCGAGAGGTGGAGTTTCTTAAGTGTTTTAAATGTTTTAAGTGCTCTAAAAACAGGGCAAAACAAATTAGCTAGTAAGAATAAACATACCTGTTAGTGTCATTGTTCAAAACAAAGCAGATGAAAATTAATTTGCCCCAAAAATACACGCGAAAGCGGTTTTTTCGACTTTTTTTAATTTGGGGGGATACAACAAATATGGTGGATAGGCCTACTCTATTTCGTGACACCGGAAAGTATATACAGCTCTTTATATAGGCTAAGCGTTGATTCTACTTATGTAAAATCTATCACATTGACTGATTGAGCAACTGATTGAATGTTGATTGAATTGCTAATTGAATAATTGATTGAATAACTAATTGAATAATTGATTGAATAATTGATTGAATAGCTGGTTTAATATTTGATTGAGTTACTGATTGAATAACTGATTGAATGGTTAAATTATTGATGGATGCAGTCGTCGGTTGGTTGCTTTTGATCGGTTGAATTTCACGTGATCTTATAATTCATAATATACGACAGGACTTTAACGCTGCGCATGCGCATGGCATATATGCATTGGTATATATATTATATGCATAGGTCTATCCATCAGACAAATGGATTGTGGAAACTGATCGCCCGCTTCTCTATATGTCACAAGGAAATGAAGTCAATAATGATTGATGATTATGGATACACTTCGGCGTTAACCAATGGATGTATTTGGTTAGGATGAAGAGACCGCCACCAAGCCTGTGTTTTGTTCTCTGTGACTATATATATATAAGACCTATACCTCACAGTGATCCTTTCAGTAGCACGCTTGCTTTGCTACTCAACGATTGCATTGAAATGGACTCAATGATAAAAAAACACAACCTGAGTTGGTTGTTGTTGTTGTTGTTGTTGTTGTTGTTGTTGTTGTTGTTGTTGTTGTTGTTGTTGCCATTCTTGTCTATGCAACCAAGCTGTAGAATTGAAATTGTTGTTTAGCTGTGAATATTTCCGCATACGTTGCAACATGGGACACATGGGAGATTTCACCTCTATATATGCAGTATCGATGGAAAATAATAAAATAATAGCTGATGTTATCTGTTTTGCTGTTTCTCTTCCAGCATCTTATGTCTCCAGCTTCCTTCCAGGGTGCTGCTCGTGAACTTCTCGAATGGTGCTCGGACACAAGAGCTTTCCAGTGGCAATTTGAACAGTGTCTCATTGGATGTCTAACGGTTAGTAGACTGTATATACTCGGACTTTCTACATGTCAGATACTCAGTATAGGCTCTGTTACCTTCCGATCTCTTGTCTGGCTAATAGGCCACCAGATTTTAATAAATATTATTATTGCATTTCCGGTGATGATTGGTTAATGATTATTTGAGTTATTGATTGATTGATTAATTGATCGACTGACTAAATGGCTGACTGGCTGGCTGATTGACTGACAGAGGAGTGCATGGATTTGTATCCTTGAGCTGGGGGATACGATAACTTGAAGACTGGGAGCATAATGATGAAGTATTAAAGTAAAACATTTAAGCTTGTGACAGAAAGATGTGCTTTTATTTCTCAACTTTTCAACTGTAACTGATCATACATGTAATAGAGTCACCTTCGATTTCACGGCATTAACAGATGGATGGTTGGACGGACGGACGGACGGACGGATGGACGTGGAAGATATTTGGATGGATTAATTATGGATAGATAAATGGGAGGAGTGAGGGAAGGAGGGACTCCGAGGGAGGATGAATGGGTGGATAGATTGATGGATGTTGGATGGATGGGCGGAAGGACGGATTGATGGATGGGTCACAGAGATGAATAGAGAGATGGATTAATAGATGGATGGAAGGTGGTGGGAGGGAAGGAAGGAGGCAGTGATGGCGGATTGAAGAGTTGGATAGTAGGATGGAAAAGTATAAGAATCTTATAGCGCCTTTAAGGAACCCATTGATGTCACTAATTCTTCGATTCCTGTGCGAGCATGAAGATGCTTTTATAAACCGTGTCGCCCCACCCTTACCGAGCGCCGTATTTGGGGAGCACGCCTCGGATGTTGCTGTTGCTGTTGCTGCTGCTGCTGAATGAGTTTCCTCCTCCTCCTTCTCCATCCTCCTCCTCCTCCTTCTCGATCTGCAGCCTCTGCATATCAGCAGCCAACGGTGCCATCATCACGTGACGGCTGAGCAGAAAGTCGTTGTCATCCTAATCTCGCCGAGTAATCGATGTCTCCTCCTCCTCCTCCTCCTCTCCTCCTCCTCCTCCTCCTCCTCGCTGCTGCTGCGTCGTCAACGGAAGAGGAAGAGGAGGAGAAGGAGGAGGAGGAAGAGAGGCCGACGACCGACGACTCACGACAACCACCACCGCCACCGCCATCACCACCGCCACCACCGCCGTCGCAGCGCAGTGTATTGATTTTACCACTTGATAAATAACCTTGCCGAGTAGTTACACAGCGGCGGCGTCGGTGGCGTTGGCGATGGCGGCAGGCAGCTTTGGCACCTGTGCCACGCCGCGTTATAGGTCCCCGAAGCCATATCAGTGTTTATGGGACTGCACCGACGACAACGACGACAGCGACCGACAGATCCGAACATACAACACTACTCCTTCGCGACGGCCGATACAATTGTTGCCTCCGCCTCCTCCGCCTCCGCCTCCGCCACGGACACTTTACGCTTTCGGATTCGTAATGAAAGGGATGATCCTTGCAGCTGGTATCCTGCTCACTTTGGCCGCCACCACCGCCATCTCTTTTCCTTTCGCGGCCTCTGAGAGATGCTGATGCTCTGAGCCGGGGCCCTGCTGCTGCTGATGCTGGTGGTGATGCGGGTGGTGGTGATGTTGATGCCGGTTTAAATTTAGTGGTCATAGCGCGCGGATTTATTGGCGCCATCTCGCGGCGAAAGATTGCGACGCGTTTTATGCCAACTAATCGGAAATTTTATGTCGATGATATTATACATTGCGGTGCGCGCCTGCTGTATACAATACATGTGAGAACCGACCGTCGAAGATTTTATTAAAACTGTAAAAGCTATTCGTTCGACGAACGAGGCTGTCTGTATTTAATACAAACGCATCATGATGCATTGGATTCAGTGGCGGCGGCCACTCTAGGTTTTATTAAATAGGGGGGTAGGGATTAGGGAAGGAAGGCCTAGAGCTTATAAATGTAAACAAAAGTATTCAGTTCACTTCGAAACCTAAGCTACAGCTTTCGGAAGTTAATTAAGCTTAATGATACTATAACTGAATTTCTTCTAGACATGATCCCGAAACTTTAAAATTGTAATTGGCTGACGTTTGTTCAGCTGTGTGGCTCTACTTGAATCCTATCTCTCTCACTGTAGTTAAAACACAGGATTTCTATATTCTATAATCCCACTCATGCTCTTTCACCCACGATATTCCTCGTCAAGGATTTGTTCCTAAAGTCCCATTTGTTCATTGTTTACACCACTCCACGCAGTCCACTCGTCATGCTTGCATTATCAGTTGACCAGTTGACCACCACAACCTAGGCTGACGACACCTAATTATACCATTCATCTATTTCTTTCCAAACAACTTCTCTCATGCACTTCATCATCGATCATTCATTTCATGTGACTATATCCCAATCTCCTCCTGGATGACATCGCTTGAACCCGTCTAACACGTAATCAATATACTTACAACCCTCGGTGACCAACTCGAGAACATTCCAGATCCGTCTATATATCCTACAACACTGAATCCTCAGCATAGACTATGTCGTAAATATCAAAATTCACGGTCTATTTCTGTTCCGCAACTTAGGTGTACATTTCGAACAAAATGCTTTAACTTCTCCTATCATAATTGTTATATTCATCTCTGCATTTCTTTCTTGATTCACATCAGCGATTCTTCGCAGAATCCGCCCAACGCTTGCCACCAAAACCGCGTCTGCATCATGACTGCATGTACCATCGCTTCATCTATTGTAATAACGTCCATTCAAAACTTGACTATTGTAACTCGCGCTTACTGAAAAGTCACAACACCCAAATAAACAGCCTTCAAACTATTCAGAAAGTTTTCACTCGTATATACTCAGGGCTGTACACGAGGGTATTCGCTGGTATACAGCTTGTACTCACCTCCGGGGGAAAACGGCATCGTGCACTCCCCTAAAAAAACAAGGGTATACGCGGGTATACATTGTACACTCACCTCACAAAGAACGGAATGGGGGGGGGGAAATGTGCGATAGATGAAATTACGAGCAGAAAGTAGTAGAAAATCGCGGAAAGCAGCGGTTTTGGGACTGCATGTCGCCCACGCAAAACGTGATGACTAAAAAAAGGTCGTCAGAAATTTGTCGGCCCAAAAAGTCGTTTTTTTCCGGGGCGTGTCCGCGTCAAAAAATATTTACCAGTGAAAACCTGCTCGTACTGTCATTGAACCCGCTGTCAATCCCGAAACCCCCCCTTGTCTACGCCATAAGGGGGGGTTTGGGAGTTAACCCCCATTGGCCTATGGAAAAAGTTTTTTAAGGGTTATTTATCCACTTAAATAAGAAAAACAAAACCATTGCTTGCAGTACGATTGTTTTTCTTACTTTATTCCCTTTGTTATACCATATTCCCTTTTTATTTACTGTAATACTGTTGGGTTGGTGTCAGAGAGGGCATCCGGCCAGGCCATAAAACCCCCAATTCCTCCCCCCCCCCATCATAAATTCTTGGTTACGCCACTGACTGATCATAACAAACGGATGTGTTGATCCACGAGAACGCTGACGCCATCTAGAATAACAAGATGCACTTAATACGCGATTCTGTAGAAAAGGCGCTTTATTATTATTATTAGCGCGTTGCTCTATATTGTATAAGTCTTCTTGTGAAAACAGAGCGGTACTTATCGAAGTCGATCCAGGCCATCATCGACCAATGACACCACTTCCTTAATGTGGTATATACGCAGTTTACCTCGGAGTCGGGTCACTCTTTGTTTCGGAAGTCGCCTTGAAACGGATCCATAAATGTCATGTATAGTTAACCGTCGAAGGAATAGTCGGGTCAATCTACGAAAAAACTTTGGTGTACCCCAAAAAAATTGCAAGAAAGCGTTTTATGATGATTTTATGGTATATTGGGTCTGGTGATGAACATACTAAAAGTTGCAAGAAATCGGACCACGGCAAGTGGTCTAATTTTGGCGGGAAAAAAGATGGCCGCCAATTGGACTAGGCATGGAATCTGGAAATGATACAGTTAGGAGCAAATCATGTAATAATTTGCTAATATGCTTTTCTAGACTAATTTGACCCTCCTGAAAACGAAAATCGTAGTTAGGAAGCTTGATTTTTAGCGGTTGCATGGTAAAACAATATGGCGGCCAAAATGTTGACCTATAATTGCTACAAAAGGTTGTATAGTCGGGTCAATCTACGAAATGATCCGCAAAATTGCAAGAAGGCGTTTTATGATGATTTTCTGGTATATTGGGTCTGGTGTTTAACATACTAAAAGTTGCAAGAAATCGGACCACGGCAAGTGGTCTAATTTTGGCGGGAAAACAGATGGCCGCGAAATGAACAAGTGTTTGATCTGGAAATGATAATGTTAGAAGCAGATCATGTAACAATTTGGTAACATGCTTTCCTAGACTAATTTGACCCTTCTGAGAACGAAAATCATGGTTTGCAAGCTCGATTTTTAGCGGTTGCATGGAAAATCAAGATGGCGGCCAAAATGGCGGCCTGTTGCTTAAAAGGCTGTAAGTCGGGTATTGTATGTGATATGAACACGATTTTGTAATTTAAATTAAGATGCAAGGGTTCTAGGCATGCACTGGAATCAAAGACACATATGTAGCATTTGAAGAAAGCCAAAATGGCGGGAAAATGGCGGCCAGAATGTTGAAATTGCTATAAGTGAAGTGATGTATGCAATGGAAACATGAATTCGAACTCCAACTTAGCAATGGAATCAACTTTGCAAATGTGACACTGCAAGAAAACTAAAATGTCAGCGATCGGAAGCGTTTCCGAGAAGTTCGTCAACGGAACTTTTGGGTTCATGACAAGCGGAAGTGTCTCGGAAATGAATGGATATTTCAGAGGCGGAGGCGGAGGAGAGGCGGAACGGAGTAGAAGGCGAATGGAATCCATGCTCCGCAATCCCACCCACCTCCAACCCATCCACATCATCACCAGCATCATCTCCATCACAGCATGACATCAAACGGCGCTGGAGGAGGGTTCATTCCAGATCTCGGGGTCAGTCCATCGAACAAAATGTTCATGGGGTCGGCGCTGGAACGAACGGCGGCATCAACGGTCACCAGGGGCAGTCAGCATCGTCCCTCTACAGAAGCCAGGCCTGCGGGCACCTGCCTGGTACACTCGAATAGGACAAGAGTTTGCTATCCATGACCCATCAATCAGCGCACCCCTACGACCCGTACACCAGAGGGGGCTGCCCCTACCATCCGTTGTTCCATCGTCGTCGTCTCGTATCCTCTAGCCGTCGTCCAGTCCCAATCCGCACACTACGAACCTCTTCCCGTTGCGCTATTCTCCCCCTCGCGTTGCCAGCCTTCGACTGGCAAAAGGAACGCTAAGAGAACGATCATCACCCATGAGAGGGCCTCGAACGACTGTGTGGCAAGGGTGGTCACCACCGGCACAACCATCATCAACACCACCACCTGGAGATGGAAGAGATCGACACGAAGGACCTAGCGCAGAAGGTTAGCAGTGAGCTGAAGAGGTACAGCAACCCTCCTACTATCGATTCAGACTGGCCCCTGAAACATCGCTGTGCAAACTGTGGTTTCTACTATAACGTGATCTGCGTTTGGAGTGCAGAAAATAATCCAACAACTTCCATCTCCAGGTGGTGGTGGTGATGTGTCATGGATAGCAAACCCTTATCCTGTTTGTGTCTTCCCGGCAGGTGCCCGTAGGCCTGGCTTGTGTAGAGGGACGATGCTGACTGCCCCTGGTGACCGTTGATGCCGCCGTTCGTTCCAGCGCCGATCCCCATGAGCATTTTTTTCGGTGGACTGACCCCGAGATCTGGAATGAACCCTCCTCCAGCGCCGTTTGATGTCATGCTGTGATGGAGATGATGCTGATGATGATGTGGATGGGTTGGAGGTGGGTGGAATTGTGGAGGATGGATTCCATTCGCCTTCTACTCCGTTCCGCCTCTCCTCCGCCTCCTCCTCCGAAAGATCCATCCATTTCCGAGACACTTCCGCTTGTCATGAACCCAAAAGTTCCGTTGACGAACTTCTCGGAAACGCTTCCGATCGCTGACATTTTAGTTTTCTTGCAGTGTCACATTTGCAAAGTTGATTCCATTGCTAAGTTGGAGTTCGAATTCATGTTTCCATTGCATACATCACTTCACTTATAGCAATTTCAACATTCTGGCCGCCATTTTCCCGCCATTTTGGCTTTCTTCAAGTGCTACATATGTGTCTTTGATTCCATTGCATGCCTAGAACCCTTGCATCTTAATTTAAATTACAAAATCGTGTTCATATCACATACAATACCCGACTTACAGCCTTTTAAGCAACAGGCCGCCATTTTGGCCGCCATCTTGATTTTCCATGCAACCGCTAAAAATCGAGCTTGCAAACCATGATTTTCGTTCTCAGAAGGGTCAAATTAGTCTAAAAACCCATGTTACCAAATTGTTACATGATCTGCTTCTAACAGTATCATTTCCAGATTTCAAGTCTGTTCCAATTGGCGGCCATATTTTTCCCCGCCAAAATTAGACCACTTGCCGTGGTCCGATTTCTTGCAACTTTTAGTATGCTCAACAACAGACCCAATATACCAGAAAATCATCATAAAACGCCTTCTTGCAATTTTGCGGATCATTTCGTAGATTGACCCAACTATACAACCTTTTGTAGCAATTATAGGCCACCATTTTGGCCGCCATCTTGTTTTCCCATGCAACCGCTAAAAATAAAGCTTCCTAACCACGATTTTCGTTTTCAGGAGGGTCAAATTAGTCTAGAAAGGCATGTTAGCAAATTATTACATGATTTGCTCCTAACTGTATCATTTCCAGATTCCATGCCTAGTCCAATTGGCGGCCATCTTTTTTCCCGCCAAAATTAGACCACTTGCCGTGGTCCGATTTCTTGCAACTTTTAGTATGTTCATCACCAGACCCAATATACCATAAAATCATCATAAAACGCTTTCTTGCAATTTTTTTGGGGTCATGTCGCAAATTGACCCGACTAGAAAAGAACGGAGGAAGCCCGCAGAAAGCAGCAGCGAGTCGCTGAGAATGATATCATGTATATTAATGCGAATATTAGTCTTCCAGCTTCAATGTGTTGTGACATCTTTTTCATCTTCGTCTGCTTATGTAAAGCGCGCGAGTTCGTTCGCCCTCTCTCGTTCGTCTTCTTCGTCTTCGTCGTCGTTGTTGTTGATCTTCAAGACATATCAGATCTAATTAGTTTTTCCATTTCCTTTTGGTCATATTGAAATCCAGCACCCGTCCAATGTCCGTCCGTCCGTCCGTCCCTCTTTCCATCCTTCTCCTCGTCCGTTCTTCTGTCCGTCCGTCCGTCCTTCTGTCCCTGCGTCCGTTCGCCCGTCTATACGTCCTTCTGTCCGTTCGTCCTTATGTCCTTCCGTCCTTCTGTCCGTCCGTCCGTCTGTCCGCCCGTCCGTCCTTCTGTCCTTCCGTCCTTCTGTCCGTCCGTCTTTCTGTCCTTCTGTCCGCCCGTCCGTCCTTCTGTCCTTCCGTCCTTCTGTCCGTCCTTCCGTCCATCTGTCCGTCCTTCCGTCCGTCCGTCCGTCCGTCCGTCCGTGTGACCATCTATTCGTTCGTTCATCCATTTGTAGATTCGTTCACCTGTCTGTCTTTCCGTTCATTGCTCCGTTCGTCTGTCAATTATCATCACATGCATTTTGTCTTTCCTACTCTCTGTCTATCCGTCCATCCATCCGACCGTCTATCCATTTTTACCGTCCCTCCGTCCCTCCGTCTCTTTGTCTCTTTGTCTCTTTGTCTCTTTGTCTCTTTGTCTGTCTGTCTGTCTGTCTCTGTCTCTGTCTGTCTGTCTGTCTGTCTCTGTCTCTGTCTCTGTCTCTGTCTCTGTCTCTGTCTCTGTCTCTGTCTCTGTCTCTGTCTCTGTCTCTGTCTCTGTCTCTGTCTCTGTCTCTCTCTCTCTCTCTCTCTCTCTCTCTCTCTCTCTCTCTCTCTCTCTCTCTCTCTCTCTCTCTCTCTCTCTCTCTCTCTCTGTCCACTCACGTCCATCCATCCTTCTCGTGCATTCTAATTTCTCCTTTTTGTCATCGTGTTGTTGCGTCCTTACACTTGGTGCTGTGCGCATCCTCCGAAGGGGTGGGGTGGGGTGGGGTGACCTTCGACGACGACGACGACGATGAGCCCAGGGTGAGGGAGGAGAGAGGGAGGACTGTGGCATCGGCGACGGTTGTTGAGATGGACCAAAGGGTTGAAGGAGATTTCCCTCGTGCCGAACCAACCGATCACTGATCCATGCAAATCAATTACGATGGCGGTTGAAATCGATTTCGACGCAGATTGAGTCCATTACTGGTGAAGCCAATTGTTGGCCTGGATGTATGATGACGGACACATAGTTCTGTGTATCGTAATATAAAGACTGTAAAGTAATGACGACATCATTCTCAGAACAAGCAGCGATAGTGTTTCTATTGGGTCGCTCTATAGGCTACATTTGAACCAGGTATATACCCTGGGGTTTAGACTTATTGACACTGATGTGCTTGCATTCATATGGTGCCATGTATGTATGTATGTATGTATGTATGTATGTATGTATGTATGTATGTATGTATGTATGTATGTATGTATGTATGTATGTATGTATGTATGTATGTATGTATGTATGTATGTA
>OX457038.1:56992165-57054665 GCA_949752735.1 Lumbricus terrestris | reverse complement strand
TCACATACCGCTTGGGGTTTATTTAAACGATTTAAATCGTGGGCTCACAGGTCTTTAGATGGGAATCATAAACGAGTGCTATACCCATTCAAATGGGGAAGGGTTGGGGGTGAAGGATCTCGCCCGATCAATTCATAGAAAAATGAGGAGAGGATAAGCCAACCATAAGAGAGCATTCTCTTGGATTATAGCCTGAGAATGAGCCATGGGTATGAAGTGTTAGAGACTTTATTGTTTGGCCTCGTATTCTCATTATGGATAAGTTGGCTATAGACCGCTATAGGGGAAGCAGGTGTGGCAGGAAATAATGTATAACAAAGTGTCTGCTCTGGCGAGAACTTGATACGCCAACATCATTCTCTCTTGATAGACCAGTCCGCTACCACTACACTTAGCATACACTATCACGCAAATATATCCAGGTAATGAGTACGCAATCACATGCAATCATGTGTCACGAGTTTGGTGTCACAGAACGTCACAAAGCTGAACGAGGCAGGTCTTGAACATTGACTGTATTCACACAGATTGGAACAAGGGTATACACTAACGCTGCACCACATCACCTTGTCACCTTGTGCTGTCAGCTCGTAGAGCTCTAGCGATCATGCTCAAGGGCGGATACAGAAATTTTCGAAGGGGGGGCCAAAGTCCTATGAAACCACTCTTGGGGGCCACGTCTACTTTCCGAGCAAAATAGCTGGTAAAAAGAAAGAAATTTTTGAAATGGGGGGCCATGGCCAGATTGGCCCCCCCTGGATCCGCCCCTGATCATGCTGACACCACATATAGATTATAATAATTACATGTGTCTCTGTGGCTTCATTTAAACTTCTCTTATGTATTGAACACTGGAATTTGCTACACCTGCATTTTACTAAATTGTTTCCAGAGATGGACAATTGATAAGTTTCAAATAAAAACTAGGCTACAGAATTATTAGTCTATAGTTTATTAAATTTTCTAATCAATTAGAATTAGCAAAGTCTTGTTGCTAATCGATTAGAGTCA
The DNA here is from genome assembly GCA_949752735.1 of Lumbricus terrestris. Classification (NCBI taxonomy): domain Eukaryota; kingdom Metazoa; phylum Annelida; class Clitellata; order Crassiclitellata; family Lumbricidae; genus Lumbricus; species Lumbricus terrestris. The sequence continues at coordinate 57,053,654 of OX457038.1, read as the reverse complement.
GAATTATTGGTAGCCTCCGATCAGTGGACAATTAGAATTAGATGAGTTCATGGGCGGAGTTTGGTTTCCGTTGGGGGGGGCTAAAAAACTTGGCGCCGACAATATTTTCTCGTGTTGCCCCAAAAAACTTGATGACTTTTTCAAGCCTGAAAAAGATACCATTTTACCATTTACATGGTAAACAACATGAATCTGGGACTTCTTGGGGGACTTAGCCCCCTAGCCTCTGATAAATCCGCCCATGGATGAGGCGCCATTTTCTTACTCCATGAATTATTGTCTATACCAGTTGAACTTCATCGTATACAACGTGAATGACGAAACTTTGCGAATTGCGACCCGAAAACTTTGATCTTCGTGCATCTCCTACACTCCACTATTAGATTGTCTCTGAATTTCCAATGCACTTTAATCTCAATACTTTGGAAGAGCGTTTCGGAAAATTCAGGATAACGGTTTTTCACCCATCACCTGCTCTGCAGTCATTGTGAGAAGCACTATAGGCTAGAGAAAGGTTGATCCAATCGTAAAGAGAATAATTTGCGATTAGAATTAACTCAGCATATCTAATTGATTAGAATCAGAATTAACTATCTATCACATCGATTACGTAATTGATTATTTATAATCTGGTCGAATAGTATAAACTATAATAGACTATTTGATTGCTTCAATCCATTAATAATCATCCCAGATAATCTCACTGTTGCTCCTTGATCCGACAGGCTAAATTCGCATCCTCGACCCTTCCTTTCTTACCCAGTAATTATAGTGACGTAATAATAATTATTGTGAACGTATTCTTCAATTAAGGGTCACGTACTTTCTCAGTACTGTCTTCCGATCAAAGATCCGACACAAAGTGTCTAGACAGTTGCTTGCAGCGCTACTGCATGTATATACATATACACACTTAATGTGACTCGATTTGGTCAGAATCCTATATACCGACGAATGCGATGATCCCACTGCCCCCCTCCCCCGACAGCAGCACACGGAGAAATTGCATAACACTACGACTACGATTAGGAGGACCATGTGTGCTACATTGCGTCGGTGGCGATGGCGCATCTCCTGTTTCCATGCCGCGAGTTTTGATTTCCGCAGGGACGACGGCGGATGGGAGAGCAGAGGCGGTAAGCGTCGAGTGACTTCAGCTGTTAATGTCCACGAGTACGACAGTTATTATTCAGCCGGTCTCCAAGACTTCCAATTCACGGTTATTGATGCCCTACTGCCGCCGCCGACGCCGACGCCGACGCTCCACCCTCTCCCCCATCCCTCCTCCGCCCGATGGCCCGCCAGCCATCCACTCACCCTGCAGCCGCCACGCTGGCTCCGTCCATCCGTCCTCAGCCATTTCCTGTTTTGTTATGTTTCCTGGCGTTATTGCCATTCTGCTGGGCGACTGCGATGGCCCGCCGTAATGCCAAGCCCTTGTACTATATTGGCCGTTATTGTGTGTGTCGTGATAGCATCTCTCCGCATAATATCCATAGTGCGCGAGCGAGCGAGCGAGAGAGAGAGAGAGACCCGGCAACCGCCGCCGCTGTGTGCTGCGTTGCGCTTGTTTTGATTATCTTGTCATCTTAGAGCTGACGATGGCACGTGACCTGGCTCTTGTGCTCCACTTTTGCTGACAGTCAATTCGATCCGTGTGTGTGTGTGTGTGTGTGTGTGTGTGTCTGGATGAGCTGTTGCGGTGGTCAGCGCCACTTGCCGAGAACAACGAGGTTTACCGGTGTCACGAAATAGAGTATCCCCCGTATTAATTGTATCCCCCCAAATTAAAAAAAGTCGAAAAAACCGCTTCCGCGCGTATTTTTTCTGCAAATTAATTTTCATCTGCTTTGTTTTGAACAATGACACTAACAGGTATGTTTATTCCTACTAGATAATTTGTTTTGCCCTGTTTTTAGAGCACTTAAAACATTTAAAACACTTAAGAACACTCAGACTCACGAAATAAATTCGAGTCGCCTTTATCTGAGCATTGCTTAGGACACTTAAAACAATAAGAGTCACTTTAAATTTTGATCACAGTATGAATGTTTTTATTATGCGCATTTTTCAAAAAAGGGGACAGACTGGTTCATCCCCCTGGATAGTCTAGACCGGTTAATTCCATCCGGAGGGATAGATTAATTCATCCCCCCGGATAGCTTTCAGAGGGGATACTCCGTTTCAAGACACCGGCTACAAGGTTTGCAAACAAGAAATGAGGTACAGCTTAAAATGTAGGCTACCCATCGGACCATAGTATTGGTCTCAAGAATGACTTAAATCAGTTAGACCTCAAGTAATAAATCTTGCGCTTAAGATTTTAAGGACTTAGATTTATCAGTCATATATTGTATCAATATTTCCTCAAACGCAGGGTGACGATTGCCAGGGGCTGTGAGGTTCAACCCCCTTTTTATGACCCCACAATAAAGTCCTCATTGCACATCCAAAGTCTACGTAAATCAACGTCTGACTCCTCATTCATTTTTCTACAAAATTATTCTCGTTGTGTTCGAACGATGTATAGGCCTACAGCCGATACAACAAAACAAAATGCGAAACCCTATCTGTAACGGTCTATAGACAAATTAAGACAAATATAAAAAAAAGCATATGAATTCTGAAGCTGTAGCACTCTGTAGGAAGAGAATTATTGAAGAATACTTGATAGAGCCACGCAGTTCCGCTTCTCTCCTGCCAGATTAGATCCAAGATATAAAGTGTTTTAAAGACGGTGCAAATTGTCAATTTACATCACATCACATAGAGTGGAAGGTGAAGAGATTTAGGCTTATAGGCGTACTGCCCTTTATTAACTATGAAGGCTCAACGACTGAAAGTTGTATCTACTGTTATGAGTTACAAGTAGCCTAGATATAGCCTACATATATATAATTATATATATATATATATAATTATATATATATATACATAGTTATATCTGAGTATTTGTAAACGCGTTTAGCTGCTATTGCTTAGATGAACGATGCATAATATCTGTGTATATACATTTTAAAACAAAATAAGTCATACAGAACACAATAAATAGGCTATAAATGAAAACTGTTAACACGAATGAGAAGTCGGTCAGCTCAGCTTCAACTCAGTTGTTTAGTGTTTAGAACTGCGTTAGATAAAACGACTGCATTGCATTGCATGTGGTGCATTGCATTGCATGTGGTGCATTGCATTGCATTGCATTGCAGTGCATTGCATGTGATGCATTGCAGTGCATTGCATTGCATTGCATTGCATGTGGTGCACCGTGCACTCCTTCGTTGTGTACGGTAGCGAAAGGCAATAGCAGCAGGGCTGGCTGTTTTACGGAATTTTTAGAACTATACAAACCTCTTCTCATCCTTCTGATCCTCCATGGTTAGTTATTTCCAATTGAATGACAAGGATAATTTGTTTAGCTGCTTTGACTGCACAAAAATGCTTTTACAGCTGTGCAAATTCATTTAGAAGTGTCATTTTTGTGTATAACTGGACACTTATGAAGCCTTGATTAGCAGTTAATGAAGGTAATAAGTGCCTTGACATTTGCCTTCATTATATTTGCTTCGTTAGACCAGCTTGTGCTATGGCCAGTTGGCTTAAAATAAACACAATTTCAACGTTCGTCTTGCGCAGCGAAGAGCAGCTGAAATTCAAAGCAGATTTGAACTTGGCCAACATCACATAATTAAAAACCATGCAGAGTGAGCACACACTAGATGTAGGCTACTTGAGTAGATGTACATGTAGGCCTATTCCAGTGAATATTGTCTAATCTTATCACGCGACCTTTCAGTGAATTGCTGTCTTACGATTCAATAAATATGTCGACGGCAGCTAATAGAGAACGGCAGAATTTTCCAGGAATCGGCTCCACTTATATAGCGCCTATTAAGAAGCACTGCTGCTGCTGCAGCTCCAAGCGCTGGGTGTCGCTACTGCGTTTAATGTCAAAGGTAACGAGTTCTTCTTGGAGGCTGCATGGATGATGTCATCATGGTTTCTCCGTCATTGTTACTATTAATAGACAGCAGGCCTAGAATGACGTCACCTGTGCCTAGGTGCAGTCGGTTGAATATTGTGTCGAAGCCTTGAAGGTCTTGTAAAAGGTAATTTAACCTCAATATAACCCTTGAGTGTAATGTAGGCCTACAATTGTATTGTATCGGCGCTTCGGAAAACTGCACAATGGAGACCAGCTTATTAACGTGTGCTGTTCTTGTTAGTTTTGTCTTTTGTGGGAGGGGGAAATAGGCCTACGCTGGTCATCCAGTTTACCACCGTAGGGAGTTTCACCACCCCAACGCAAAACTATTGCTCACGTCACAGTTGGCCTCCGTCTAGATGATCGAGTGGTCGGATTTAACAGCAGTAGACTATCTGTCTGGATTTCAGAACCTTTGAGAGGGTTGCTCTTCCAATGTATCGCAAATATGGATTTATATAGCGCCTCTCAAATAACGACTATTCAGTATTCAGAGGCGCTCTCAACACGGAAACTCCAGGTGGTGCCATGCATGGTGGTTTTCAGTTTAGTGTCACTGTGTGATAACAATGATCATTAGCGACGCCCTCCTCTTTTATTCAGGCTTGAGACTGGCAGAGCGCAACCAGCGGCGGAGTTCGGAAACTCTGGGGAAAAGGAAATGTCTTTAAAAGGTAGACTGATGAGGGAAACTAGTCGTTAGTTTAGTCGTTAGTGAGGGACCAAGTTCATTCGAAATGTAGGGTCAAACCACAACAAATAGGCCTATGACCTATGCTATGGACTTCTTTGGAAACTTCTTCTTTTCACATCCGTCCGTGCCGACGATGAGGCCTTTACATGACGTATCATCATGTAAAAGTTTCTGGGTCCTTTTGACCATTGTAGGGTAAGGAGGTCGCTGGGTCTTATTGGACCTCTTCTGCCCTTAGGTGTCCTTCCAGCACCTTCCTCCTGCGTTGGCCAGCTGTTTCATGGTTCTTGGTGAGCCTGTCCACCTCGCGTGACGCCATAGGAGCAGGGTGAGAATTGCCGGGGGGGGTTGGGTGGTTTCAACCCCCCCAGTCTTTCTTAGAGCCCCATAGTAAAAGCTGTTTTTCACACCCAAATTTCAAGTGTATAATGGTCCAACCCCCCAGTTATTTTTCCGCAATTCTTACACTGCATAGGAGGTTCTTCGGCCGAGACCTTCTCCCCTGATGGCATAGCCTCACCAAACATTCCCCTACTTGGCTGTTCACCCCCCTCCCCCACCACGTTGAGGTGCAGGTCGGACTTTGGGGGGTGGACATAGGGACATTGCTCATCAATTCCTTATCAACTTCAGTTGTTAATCTGTGATTCGGCATTGATGTTTATTCATTCATTCATTCATTCAGAGCATTTATATAGCGCCCCTTAAAGAAACTACTCGGAGGCGCTCCCAGCCCAACCACGAACAAAGAAAAACATTATATTATAAACATAGATTCTAATAGATTATTAAAACGCTGAACTGTTGACGATATCAATATCGTCTGGGTCGAACTGGTAAATTACATGTATATGGAACAACAGGCAAAATGGACGTGAATAAGAAAGAGTCCCTGCGGCTCAACATACGAATCTATTTAAACAAGCAGCATAATAATAGACGCGGCAATGCATTGTTTGCGCCCGCAGTGCCTTAGAGGAGCAGTCGAATCATCATCATTAGTTCATCTCCAACCATTATTCCGCTTCTATTATAATATCTGCATCGCTTCTTCTCGCGCTTTCTCATTAACCGACTGCCGAGATATCACGTCTTCTCCGCCAGCCATCCGCGATATTCTACTGCGGTGGCCACCTGGTGAGTTATTTAATAATTTCCACCGACACACTGCAGCAGTCGTCCCTTGTAGCGATGATCATTCTCCATTTTGCCGTCGTCTCCGATTGGACGACTCCTTCCGACAACGACGAGCATAAGTTACTGGAGGTGACCGTAGGAACAGGGACGACGTGTAGCGGCATCTAGTGACTGCTGGCTCTGCAGGGAACGTTTTGGCGCAGGAGCGAATGGTCAGAAGCGAGTGTGGCCGGTGGACATAAAGATTACGGCAGCAGATACTGTTGTAATAGGCTACTTGTTGATTAGTAGCAAATGGATAACAGACCAAACTGAGTGAGAGAGTTTTTTTATGGCGGGCTTAAACAGACTATAATTTTATCAGTTTTCAGAGCATGGGATCAGCAGTTGAGATTTAGGCCTAAGTAGGGTTAAGGTCGCTACATAAATTCCTCAGAAAGATAGATAGATAGATAGATAGATAGATAGAAAGATAGATAGATAGATAGATAGATAGATAGATAGATAGATAGATAGATAGATAGATAGATAGACAGACAGGCGGATAGATAGATAGACAGACAGGCGGATAGATAGACAGACAGGCAGGCGGATAGATAGACAGACAGACAGACAGACGGATGGATAGACAGACAGACAGGCGGATGGATAGATAGACAGACAGACAGACAGACAGATAGACAGATAGACAGACAGACAGACAGGCGGATAGATAGATAGACCGACAGACAGGCGGATAGATAGATAGATAGACAGACAGGCGGATAGATAGACAGACAGGCAGGCGGATAGATAGACAGACAGACAGACGGATGGATAGACAGACAGACAGACAGACGGATGGATAGGTAGATAGACAGACAGACAGGCGGATAGATAGACAGACAGACGGATGGATGGATAGGTAGATAGATAAATAGATAAATAGATAGACAGACAGACAGACACACGGAATGATTGACCAATTAATTAATTAATGTTCCATGGCTTAAGTGCAATGGAACTGCCTTGCAAGGTTACTCTTGGCAATTTGTATTGAACGCCACTTAACACTTCTAATTATTATTATTCAATCGTGTCTGATAAGATCATAAGAGTCAGCTTCTTTTGTGACATCGAGTTATATTTGTAACCCACGCTCGTCTCTTCTGCCAGTACTTCTCTTATTTTGATGTCCTCTCTTAGGAAACTGTTAATCATTTCAATTGAATTAAATTCGTTATCAGTTCGTGAAATTAGGATCAAAACGAGATCATCGTCTGTCAACGGCGCCATGTTGCGTAACAAATGACAACAGAATATGGTAGCTAGGGCTGTTACAAGCATATGATTAAAATGAAACTTAGTAGGCCTACCAGCGCAACTTTCAGATTGCATATTGGAGTGAAATTTCTTTAATGTGACGCAAAAAGTATAAATAAATTCCCAAAATTGGCTGAGTTATAAGCATGCAAATTTAAGCTCATTTTTATTATTTTATTTTTTCCTGAACCAAAACAACAAACTAACATGGTACAATTATGGCAATGAACATAGCACTTTAACATAATTTGGTTGAGAAGGGGAGATCCAGAAGGAATGGACAATCCCGCTTACAGGGCCACCCATTATTCATGTAAAATATTAAAAACACATGACAGCATATTAAATTATAGCAATATAAAGATCATTATGAAGATTGAAGAGAGAGGGAAAATTATTAATGAGCAATCGACAAATATAGTACATTGCAGCTAAATCAAAAAGAAAAACAACTCTTAACTAATAACTTAACTAAGGACTTAACTAAGTTGGTTCATTTATGCTGGACCACCTGTAGTTAAAAATGTTTCCCTCATCTGATTGTCTGCTCTTGGTAACACCCGGTTATGGTGTCTGGGACGCAAGTTATGACCCGTTTGCTTCGCTGGGGGGGAGCAACTCGTGCAGGACGTGGCCTGGTCGTGTCAGAACCGCCGAAAACAAACGGGTATCAGCATGACGACACAGTTCTTCAAATGTTGGAATATCACCATGAAGATAATGCTAACGAATAAGCCTATTCATCAGGGCAAGGGGCTTACCCTTTTCCTGTTTTCCAGCATATCCCCACTATACAGGAGCTGCATGAAGCATACAAATAATGAAATGCATGATATGTATGTATGTATGTATGTATGTATGTATGCATGTATGTATGTATGCATGCATGCATGCATGTATGTATGTATGTATGCATGCATGCATGTATGTATGTATGTATGTATGTATGTATGTATGTATGTATGTATGTATGTATGTATGTATGTATGTATGTATGTATGTATGTATGTATGTATGTATGTATGTATGTATGTATGTATGTATGTATGTGCACTTGTTATAGCGCTCCTTCAATATATATAGCGCCGTTCTCATATTGCACGAGGTCGATTCTCACTTAAAGTGAAACCTTAGTCAAAACTCATAATGTCTTTTGAGCAGCACGGTATGCAAACCAGACGAGAGGTCATGCAGCTCTGGCAGACAAACAACGTAACAACTTAAAGCAAACGAGTTTGAGTGTAGTAGACCTGTTTTGTGTCATATAATGAATTATCTGTGCGAAACACGAGACAAGAGTTACTGCAGCCTCTTAAGCTGCTGCTGCTATACCGCAGGGTGGACACCGATGTGATCACGTGATGTGATCACGTGATGCTTACTTTGGTCCAGATTTCCACCCTTGGGAATTTAGCCGAAATAGTTCACATTTTTAGTTTTCGTCGTTGATTATCATTCACTCACTGGGACATTAAAGATTTTATTTTTTGTCTCTATTAAAGCTATAGTACAATTATTATTATCAGAACATTCTGTGTTATGTACGAATAACATAAAACAGTCATATTTGAGTCAATGGGGTCATTGTGCTTTTGTTTTATTCTCCACAAGACGATATATAGGCCTATATGATATTTTTTAAATATGTTAGTATTAGTAGGTCTAATTACTAATAGATTTAATTAGAGCACTCCAGTAGACTTCTCTTAGGCTTTGAATGTAGATTTGAGTTTCTAAAGTAGGAAAAAAGGCATTGGTAGCATTGTTTTCATAGTTTGAACAATAATTCGTTCCTTCATAATCTTGCTTATTTCATGTGCTAACAGATAAAAAAGTAGGCTATAAAATAACGAAGACTTTATGCCGTTTGACTTATGCACTTAAAGGACTGCAGTTGAAAAGACAAAAAACTTGATGTTGAGCACCACCAAAATTTATTTTAGTGTCTTGTATTGCAAGTGGTGACCATAGAAAATAAATAAAGAAATCAAAAGTGGTCATTCAAAAGTGGTCATTCAAAAATGGTCATTCAAAGTGGTCATTCAAAAGTGGTCATTCAAAAGTGGTCATTCAAAAGTGGTCATTCAAAAGTGGTTGTGCTTCCAATATATAGAAATCAGAGCACTCTACTGACACAATTATGACTGTTTTATGTTTTAATAGATAAATAAGGGGTTATTCTATTCACTTCGCAAGTAAAATGTTATATTTTTGCACATTTCTCTATTTTCTCTCTCTGTGAATAGCATTAGACAGTCATAGTCATGATCGTGTCAAAATAGCTGACATCTAAGAAACTTCTAGTCTTGTAATGAAATTCAATAACTATAACAAGTTGCTTAATCCATGATTGCTGATAATATTAAACAGAGTAAGTTTGTTAAGGTTGACTTTTGAGAAGCATCGCGCCTAGGCATTTATGAAAAATTCAAAGGCAAAATGTTGATGTTTGAAAAAACATACTTCAAGCGATATACATCGGAAGCCTGTATCGATAACGTTGAAACCTGTGAATATGTCAGTAAACGGCGCTAAGTAAATTCGGGTTTTAATTACATTACAGGTTGCTTCTGTGTGTCCCTTGTTGGCGAAAAGGCGGGAGAGAAAATTCGTTTATAGCATCATTGATAGATAGCAGTGTCGCCGCCGACACGTAAAAATTACTTATCAAAGTTTGAACTGTTTTTAAAAGAAGTTGGCACCGTTTTCTTTGTTCGGCAAAAGCCATTAATTAGAGGGCGTCAGAAGACGGTCAGAGGTCGAATAGATGGAAGAGGTGATGGAGGAGGCAGACATACGGACAGCGAGACGGAAAAAGACACACACACATAGACACACGCATAGACACACACGGCCATAGGAGAGTACGGAGCAGTACGGCTGAAAGAGAAATAATAAGAGAGTGAAATGTAGAGCGTGAGAGAGAGACGGATAAAGGAAGAGGACACAGTCAGGAGAGAGACAGAGACACAGACAAACAGACAAACAGACAGATACAGAAAGACAGACAGACACTCAGGGACAGACAGACAGACAGAGACAGACAGAGAGACAGAGAGACAGAGAAACAGAGAGAGACAAAGAGACAGAGACACAGAGGGACAGAGAGAAAGACAGACAGACAGACAGAGAGAGCGAACGAACGAGAGGCAGACACATAGACATACAGAAAGAGAGGAACAGACAGAGACAGAGAGAGGGAGATATGAAATGCATCTATATCGTATGGTTGGCAGGAGCGGGTCGAGATTGAGAATTGATGTGTGAGTGTCTGTGTTCTATGTACATGCATAATTGTATATGTCTTTATTGCCGTTAGGTTGTTAGCCAGATCTCGGCTCAGCCAGGCTACGATCTAGATCTTGGCTACCGGCTCCTGGCCGTCTGCGCAGCTCACCGAGACAAGTTTTCATCCAAGTCAGCTGGTAAGTGCCCCTCTTCCTCGTTCTCTCCAGTCTACTCTTCCTCACTCCTTCCTTCCTTCCTTCCTTCCTTCCTTCTCCACCGCATTCATCCTCCTTATATTAATCTCTTTCCGGCTCCTCCTGCTCCACCCCTCCCTCGCTTCCCCCATCTTCTCCTCCTATTTATACGCTCTTATCTTGTGTTCTGCATCCTCTTACTACTATTCCTCCACCTCATGCTCCTCGCCTATCCAGCCACTCTTCCTCATTCTCTTTTCCGGCTGCTTCTCATTCTCAATTCTCTTCCATCTCTCTTCTCTTCCTCCTCCTCCTCCTTCTCCTCCTCCTCCTCGTCCTCCTCTTCTTCTCCCATCTCATTCCACTCTACTCTGCCGAATGGCGGCCAGCTTTCTTCTAATATTCAACTTCTCGTCTGCTATTTCTCATCCTCCAATCCTCCTTTCCTTCCTCCTCCTCCCCTTATATGTCCACTTTTCCCCATCTCTCCTCCATTCTCCTCCCCTTGTGTTCCTATTCCCCCACTTCCACCTCTTCTGAAGCTTTCTCATCCTATTAAAGTTTCCTTCCATCCTCAATATTGTTCTTTTCCTTCCCCTCCCATTCCGCCTCCTTTTCTTCTTCTTCCTCTGCTTCCTTTTCTTCCTCATACTTTGGATTCTTCGCCCGTCTACTATATTTCTTCTCTGCTTCTGCTTCCACTTTCTCTTCCCCTTCCCTCACTCCTTCTCCACTTCGCCCCCCCATCACCTCGCCTTCGTTCGTCTTTCTCTCCATCCATTTGCTTTTCCTCTTCCTGGTCTTCCTTCTCCTTCCCACTCATCTACCACAGTCTCATCCTCACCTTGCTCAATGCCTTTTCCTGTTCTCCATCCATTCGCCTCCTGCTATATATCTTCCTCTTCCTTCTTGGCAACCCATCTTCATCCTCTTCACCAGCTATTCCAACTTTCTCCTCGTCCTCTTCTACATCATCATCATCATCACCATCGTCGTAACTAGCATGTACCTCATCTTCCTCATCCTCATCTTCGTCATCCTCAATATATTTATCCTTCCCTCATCGTCATCATCATCATCGACCTCATCATCATCAACTTCCTCCTCTCCTCGTGTTCCTCCTCTCTCCTCCTCCTCCTCCTTTTCCTTTTCCTCCTCCTCCTCCTCCTCCTCCTCCTCCTCCTCCTCCTCCTCCTCATCATCATCATCATCATCATCATCATCATCATCATCATCATCATCATCATCATCATCATCATCATCATCATCATCATCATCATCATCATCATCATCATCATCATCATCATCATCATCATCATCATCATCATCATCATCATCATCATCATCATCATCATCATCATCATCATCATCATCATCATCATCATCAGCTTCCTCCTCTCCTCGTGTTCCTCCTCTCTCCTCCTCCTCCTCTTTTTCCTCCTCCTCCTCCTCCTCCTCATCATCATCAGCATCATCATCATCATCATCATCATCAGCTTCCTCCTCTCCTCGTCTTCCTCCTCCTCCTCCTCCTCCTCATCATCATCATCATCAGCTTCCTCCTCTCCTCGTCTTCCTCCTCCTCCTCCTCCTCCTCCTCATCATCATCCTCATCATCATCGTTCGTGCTTGAGGAGGAGATCGCCTGACTTGGTCCGTCTTGTTCTTTGTCGATGTAAGTAAGTAAGTAGGTGAGTGAAGGCGATGATCTGTTGGTCTATGGTTCGTCCGCTGTTCAATAATCCAGCCATGATATTGAATCGGTCCAACCGACGACTTATTATGGTGTCAGCTCTCTCTCTCTTTCCATAACAGATTCCAAAACGTCGTCTATAAGGTCTTTCGATATCTTTGTGTGCTTGTAAGTCAGTCAGTCAGTCAGTCAGTCAGTCAGTCAGTCAGTCAGTCAGTCAGTCAGTCAGTCAGTCAGTCAGTCAGTCAGTCAGTCAGTCAGTCTGGTTGTCTGTCTGGTTGTCTGTTTGGTTGTCTGTCTGTCTGCATGTCTGTCTGCATGTCTGTCTGTATTTCTTCGTCTTCACATCTGCGCAGAGGCGCAGGTTCTTTTTATTGCAAGTTGGCTGGAATATTTCCTGATTGCAAGTCTCTGCCTTTGCCTCCCACCTTCCCCTCCCTCCCATTGCCTGCGAACGATGCAGGGAGGAGAAAGGAGGTAGGAAGGAAGGCAGGAAGGAAGGGAGCGAAGGAATGAGGTATAGAAGGTTTCTTTGTGCATCCATCGAAGTTGTCTGGCTGTCTAATGGCGATGGCACGCAGTAGTGTTGTGATTAATAAGACGCAGTAATGTCTGACTAGGGAGAGATCATTGGCAGGTGATGTTGAATGTGATGATGTACTGGCGAAGAGGTCAGGGTGGCGTTGCGATTGTGGCTTTAAATGATGATGATGATGATGATGATGCTGATGATGATGCTGATGATGATGCTGATGATGATGATGCTGATGATGTCCACAAAGACTATGGCTGCTGCGAGGATGATGACACTGCTTCAAGCACGACTTTCATAATTGTGATGAGGACAACGACGATGACTATGACGACGTAGTGATTGAAAGCACGTTATAGGTAGTTGTAACAGAGAGATTGGATTTGACAGAGGCGCGGCCTGCGGAAATGGGCGAGGGAAAGAGGGAGAAAGGAAGGAGGGAGAGATGGAGAGAGGTAAGGAGGGAGGGAGGTGGGAACTCCTTCTCTTTGATGTGTGTGTGTGTCTGTGTGTCTATGGCGTTGTTAACCTCTGCCTTTGCTGTGATCGGTCGTCGCGAGAGAATGACCGAAAGTGTCCAGATGGTTGGTCCAAACGACGTATCTGTCAGTCTGCTTGTCTGTTTCCCTGTCCGTCTCTCTCTGTGTCAGTCTATCCGCCTCTTCTGTCTGATTTGCAGTTGGTTCTTTATTGTTCGTGACCTCCTTCCCGCCCCAAGTCTTCTCTCCCAACAATGGATACGATCTGTAAGTGTTGGAGTTGGAGGTGAACGCATTGTTGGATCAGTTGGTCGGTCTCTCAGACATCGATGCGATCTAACTATCTGCTCGATTGTTTGACGACTCTTGTGTCTCCGTCCATTCTTCATTTCCAACAGGCATGATATAATAGTGTAGGCATTGCATCCATGCGTGCATCTGATGCTGCTTGTACACATACATGCGTGTATTGTTGTTGTACGTGTTTGTCTGTCTGCCTTTGTTCCGTATGTCTGTGATCTATGCTAAGGGTAACAATACTGAAAATGTTTCAATTGGCGCAGCCAGCATTCCCTGATCTTCTGTAGCCTTCAGCTGTCGTTGATATTGACTTGGTCAGTTGACCTTGACCCTGAGTGTTGACTCTGTCAGTTGACCTTGCCTTTGTCAGTTGATCTTGACCCTGAGAGTTGACTCTGTCAGTTGACCTTGCCTTTGTCAGTTGACTAGACCGGTCACTTGGAAAATGCGGAGGTGACTGCCACAGGTGGTTCTGCTGTTCATGGAATAACGGCGTTCTGTCCAAATTAACAGCCATTGAACTATAATGCTAGAACACAGTAGCTGATTAGCACTTCAGACTGCTATTGCAACAGAAACTATTTTTAATAGAACATGTGAATCGTACTTCTGTGTTGAACCCTGCCATGTAAGAATTATCATCATCAGCAGCAGCAGTAGCATCATCATCATCATCGTCATCATTATCATCGTCGTCATCATCATCATCATCATCATCGTCATCATCATCAGCATCATCATTACCGTCATCGTCATCATAATCATCAGCAACATCATTATCGCCATCATCATCGTCATCATTATCATCATCGTCGTCATCGTATTCATTATCATCATCAATTCCTGAAACCAGCCATTTTTCATCGATGGGTATGAATGAATGACTGATTGAATGACTGAATGAATGACCTCCATTGCCCTTGGTCAAGTCCATTGATCCTTAATGTCAGTCCATGTGATGTGCTAAAATATTCTCATCTGTATTATCAGTAATTTTTTTGTCTGCCTTTGCTTTTTTCTGCGTGTAGTGTATTGTGTGCAATCTGGTCGTCTAACCTGACGTTCTCTAAGATAAATAAAATTTAAAATGCTTATAGTGTAGTGAAATGCAAATAGGGTAGGCCTATATAGCAGATTTTATAAAACCATTGCCGATATTATCAAGCAGAGTCACAACAACAAAAGTTCCAAACAATGGCTCTTGTTTAGGTTTTGTTCTGAAACTCTTTCCGTCTGTGCTGTTGTTGCCTGCATAATAATAGCAATTATTGAAAAATCATGATGGAGCATTGTAATTCTCAGGAGACGAAAATAGAACTGGCAGCAAGCAACTGAAACAGGGTCATTCTTCATTACAAAAACAATATCTAGCTCGCGGCAGATTATCTTCAGAAGCCTTCAAGTAATTCACTAGAAAATGTCTTTTGCAGTGATTGTAGATATTTATAAACACTACGTTTTGATTCCATAGCTCAGAAAGTCACTTGTGATATCCTTCCACCTGTGTGTGTGTGTGTGTGTGTGTGTGTGTGTGTGTGTGTGTGTGTGTCTGTGTGTGGCCGGTTGGTGGGAGGGATAGATGGAGGGCATGAGGGAGGTGTTGTCAACGGAGGTGGAATGATGTCTACTTAATCGGTCACGCTATGGCTGTTATTGGGTGCTCCCTTACCTCTCCAGCTGTTGTCTCAATTCCATCACTTGTATACGCTTACGGTTCATCAATGCCATCGGCTGGAAAACTACTGGGAAGCAGTGTTTTGGTGTTGCTTCTGCGCAATAAGGGTGCGCTTTTAGGTGCGCCTCCCCGCCACCGGTCACAAGGTCGATCTGTCGTCGCTGCATGGCATCGACTATAATTATAATATTTTAGAGCTAAGGAGTACAATACGTGTAGGTGGATATATATAATCATGCAGCGGTATACAGCTCATCTGGTGATGAGTTGCTACCAGTTGTCTTTCTCTATGTCTGTCTGTCTGTCTGTCTGTCTGTCTCTGCTCGTCTGTCGGTCTGTCTGTGTCTGCTCGTCTGTCTGTCTGTCTCTGCTCGTCTGTCTATGGTGTCTATCCGTCTGTCTGTCTCTGCTCGTCTGTCTATGGTGTATGTCCGTCTGTGTGCCTGTTCGTCTGCTGGTCTGTTTTTATTAATACATTCATTCATTCATTTTTCCGATAATTTATATAGCATTTCTAAAAAAAAACTGCTCAGAGGCGCTCCCAGCGCAGCCACAGAAAAAAGTGAGATTCGAGTGACTTTAAAAGTATATAAAATTATTTGCATGTATGTATATATGTATGCATGCATGCATGTATGTATGCATGTATGTATGCATGTATGCATGTATATATATATATGTGTGTGCAAGGGTGCATGTGCGCATGTATGTATTATGTATTTATGCATATATGTATTTACGTGTATGTCTGCCTGCCTGCCTGCCTGCCGGCCGGCCGGCCTGCCTGCCTGCCGGCCTGCCGGCCTGCCGGCCTGCCTGCGCATGCATGCTTAGAATGGAAGACCCGTTACTGATGCACTTAAAAGACGCGTGTGTGTGGGCAGTAGACAATAATGTGATCATGCTTTGATAGGTGAACGAGCTGTGCAATATAAATCCAGACACGACAGCAATTACTGCATTTATTGGATCCGCCATTTTCTCGCTCTAAGGGCAATGCGGTGATATTTTTTTTCTTGTTTTAAAAACTGTCCAACCAATAATGAGATCGCTTTCGTTTCGAGAAATTGATAACAGCGAACGTTCTCGATTTCTTTCCATATGATTTGTAACTCATGACTCGGTGAACCCTGGAGTGTTGGAATATTTTGGATTTTCACTTTGCATTGGCCGCATTTTAAGCTGTCGTCTTAATAAAATGGCTCTGCAATTATTGCAGTGCTGATAAGGGTGATCTAAGACTTCAATGAATATACGTACAATGATAATAGTTTCTTTTTAAGTTTCCACATTTTAATGGTAGCATTTTAATATGTCATCTTATAGCAAATTTACTCTGTTATTTCAGTGCTGATCGAAGGAGTGGTTTAAGATTTAAATAAATAATTATCATTCATCCATTGTTGCCACGCTCCTTGTGACCCCCCCATACCTCTTCATGTCAATGCAGAGTCGTGACTTTTTATGATGCAACAGGCCCCAGCATTTTCACTCGCATGACCTAAAACCAATATTTGCACTATTCCGCTCATGGATTTCGTTTTGACTAAGCGCTCGTGATTAACCTTGTTCCCACGACTTCACTTTTGAGCGCTGCCTAAATCTCGCGATACGATTACGATACGATTACGAAAGCTAAGCGTCGACGTGTTTGACCTACATTCCTTCATCGACATACTTGCCCCCCACTCCCACACCCCACGCAGCTGAGTTTACTCCACCGCTTGTGTATCCCTAGACGATCTGTACCAACCACTCACTCCACCACTACCACAGAGGCACTCCAACTTCAGGTCACATGTCAATATATCTATCCGACCCCACTTGACGTTCCACCAAAGACAGCAGCTCCGAATGGGGTGGCTCCGAATGGGGTGCGGGTTACGAAGCTGTGTTACACACAGGGCTACTTTGCAGCAGCAGCAACCGTATACACACCGACCACCAACCCTGCACCCTATTTGCCCCCCCCGCGGGGGATGGCCTGGTGGGATGCTGTATACACATTGTGTGTGGCCCGATCTGTTAACTCCTTCCGAAAGATGGTCGAAATCATTGTTGTTTGAGCGGTATTTGTGTATATATTTATTATTATTATTATTATTATTATTTTTTTTTTTTATTTTATTTATTTTTTACCCGAGGTATTTTATTATTATTATTATTATTTTTTTTTTTTTTTTTAGCGCCCGAGGTATGTATGATCCCTCAGGCTTAAAAACAATAAATAATAAAAGCTTTTTTACAGGTTCTCGTCTCCAACGTGCTCAAAGGTGCCTTTAAATGCAATGACATTGAACCGCTGCGTGCATATGGACAACCGCTGGAACAGGTGCGTGCTTTCTCTAGGGTCGCCCGTTGCCTCTGTCATGCGGCGGCCCAGCTCCTGAAGAAATTGTAGACCCGTCCGGTTTATCGGGCCCAGTGACTCAATTGCCACGGGGATGAATTCATGCGTAGCGGGTAGGGATGTATACTTGCTGCATTTTCGATCGGCAGCTTGCTCCGCCGCTCCACCCGCTACTGCCGACGTCAGATGAATGTACGACGACGCGCACGTGTGGATTGCTGTTGCATCCCATGCGATGAACCTGCCTCTTGTCCATGGGACCAATGTGGCTCCGTCTGGTCTTTTTCCATCAGTGCGGCTCAGTCCTGACGGTTCTTTTGAACTAGGAATATCCGCCTTCGACAGGGCTCTCCAGATGATGTCATTCAGTGCAGCGTGTCGCGCTGCCCTTCCCATCGACCTTCTGCAGACCAGTCCATGATGTCCCCCTGGGTCTGCGATCTCACCACACTGGCACCCATGTGATGCACAAAGAGTTAGTCCAAGACGGAATCCTGCAGCCACTCTAACAGCTTCATTGCTCAAACCCAAGCCACATGCAGCCAAAGGGATGGTCCCGAGCCAGTCTCCGGCGTGTGCAGCTGACAATGCTCGCAGTCTTGCCTGGCTGAGTGGATCCTCGCATCCGGTCCAAATCTTCAGCTTGTCGATGTCAATCATAGGTCTATCCCAGGTCTTCTGTTCTGTCGGGACCGGATCCATCACTGCGGGAAGCGAGTCTTTACGAGCTTCCATCATCTCATCCCGGTATACGTCACTCCACTCCTCCGCGACCAGGATGGCACCCACGAGTCCGGCGGTCGACGCAGCTGACGCCAAATAGGCTGATGATGCCAGCATCGATATCCGCCTGATCCCAAGGCCTCCATCTCTGATCGGGAGCGAAGCCTGCAACCACTGCATGTCGCTCAGCTCATTGTTGATAATCTCCTCCAATCCTGTCTTCAGTTGATGGTCCATTTCATCGAGTAACGGGTGATTCCAGCACGGAGAGGTTCGCAGCATGTAAGTCATTTTTGCTGCACCGAAGCATGATCTTAGCAGCAGTAATGCTGCTTGTGCCTGGATGTCCGTAAGATCCTTCAATACTCGATCTAAGGTGTTGCTGTGCTCTTGAAGAGACTCGTCCAGCGCCTTCCCTCTGAAGAGCGGGGCGCCGAGCAGAGTCAATTCATCCAGATCCCTTCGTCTGAAGTTCTCAAATTCCACCTCTGTCACCTCGGTCTCAGAATAAAGCTCGCATTTGTGTCTGTTCAGTGAAATGCCGAGTGTAGACTCCAGCTCTTCGATCCTTGCCAAGTCCTGACGAACCTCGTCGGCGTTCCCACCCAAGGAGAGGTCATCCAAGTAACCCAATTTGAACTGGGATTGCAGGGATCGCAAGGTCGTCTGTAACGGCAGGCAAAACAGCAAGGGTCCCAGCGGATCTCCCTGCTGAGGACCCATCTGAGATCGCACCACGAATCGGCCGAACTGCAGCATGGATTCTGCAGAATATGCCTGATGGATGAAGGCATAGAGCTCTGGTATTGATTCGTGAACTGATCTCAACATCACATCCCTCCGCATTGAATTGAAGGCATTTGCGAAATCCAATTTAATGAAGACCTGATCGTCTTGCATTCTGGTAATGAAATTTCTGGCTGCATGGACAGCCGCCTCTCCTCCTCCCGGAGTTCCAATACCAACCTGGTGCGGAGCGAAGAACTGACCCAGTCTGCCCAAAGCATACTGGTTTGCGCATTTAGCCGCCAACCTCCGCCATACGTAGCCGATGACAATCGGTCGCAGTCCACCCGATTTCTTGGACAGGGCGATGAGAGTGCCACCAAACATCACCTCTCTCATCTCACGTGGGCATTCACCCCGGAGCATAACGTTGATGAAGTCCGTAATGGCCTGGAGCAATGTGCCCGCCGACTCCCTGTTATTTATTAAGTCGAGTAGATGTTGGGGGCGTAGTCCATCCGGCCCCCCAGATGACCCCGCCGGGAATGATCTTATAGCGCCCTCGACTTCTCTCACTGAGATCTGAAGTGGGTCAGATCGTGATGACTCAGGTAGTTCTGCCATTACATCCATCCAGTTGTTCGGTGGATGTTTCTCTTGTATGGCTGCGAGAGATTCAATCGTTGCTTCGACTGGGTTTTCTTGGCTGCAGAGGATGCGTGATGCGGCCCGGATGTTACCCTCCTCCACCTTGGCATTCACCGCCGCCAGAAATAGCTCTCTAGCGTTGACCTTTTTGCGTGCTCCAAACTCAGCATCCGCTTCCGGTTCTTGGTCCTTCATAAAATCCTGATTTTCGATCCGTTTCTTATTTATTATTATTATTATTATTATTATTATTATTATTATTATTATTATTATTATTATTATTATTATTATTATTATTATTATGTGGAGGTGAAATGGATGATCATAATATGACTGATTTCATCATCCAAATCATAATTATGCGGATATAAATATTAATTATATATATATATAATTATTTTAATTAAATTTAATTATATATATATGTATTCATAGTTGTCTGTCAGACTGCAGGCTTGGTCTGGCTTGCTTATATAAAAGGACTGTTATAAATATTACATGCATGCTTACTTGTCTGGGTGAATACATTTGACATTTATATACAATAACTATATATGCATAAAATACTATTTACCCATATATGCAGTGATTTGAGTAATATATATATTTATATATATATATGTAAGTATATATATATCATGTCTGTGCATGGCATGACATGGCTGTATGTTAGACATAATATTTATAGTATTAACGTGTATAGGCCATATAACAGTTTATTTGGTTCGGCACACCTCAGCAGCTTTTGAAAATTGATTTTGTTCTCCTCTCTGAATTATTTCCTCACTATACCTTTTCCTCAACTGTTCGTGATCTGGGTGTTACTCTAGATAGTTCCCTTTCATTTAAAGACCATATATCTAATCTTACACGCTCCTCATATTTTCATTTAAGGCGTCTAAGGGCAGTTCGGCGTTCTGTTTCGCTTTCTGTTTTTACCACTTTGGTCCATGCTTTCATTTGCTCCAGAATTGACTACTGTAATTCTCTTCTAATTGGTCTTCCCAAGGTTAGACTCTCACCTTTGCAGTCGGTCCTTAATGCGGCCGCCAGATTAATTGCACGCCTTCCACGCTACTCTCATATCTCTACTTTTATGTTTGAGCAGCTCCATTGGCTTCCTCTAACTGCGCGCATTCAGTTCAAAATTCTCATTTTGGTCTCTAAAGCACAACGGGGTCTTGCTCCAAAATATCTAACCAATGGAATTCGCAGGCCAGTTTCAGCCTCCTCGCATCGTCCACTCCGCTCTTTAAACAGATTTGAACTTCTGGTACCTCCTACTAGAACGGCTATGGCTCAGTCCCGTTCCTTTACATCAATTGGCCCCTCTCTTTGGAATACGCTCTCTCCTTCTACTCGATCTCAACTTCTGACAGGTAATCCCTCCTCCTCATTTTCTTTTCTTAAAACCTATTTTTTCTCTCGTGGCCTTGCGCACTGGGAGCGCCTCTGAACGGTTCACCCTAGTAGAGGCGCTTTATAAATGTTTTTATACAATACAAAAAAAATACAATAACAAGTATATATAGTCAAGTATACATATATAAATACATAGTATAACCAATAACCATGTTTTATATATATATATATATATATTTATATATATATAAGGCCACTTGATATGCCGGTTTTGAGTATGAACTTTTGGGCAGTGGGAAGAACAGAAACGTTTGAGAAAGGGGGTTGACCCTGCATGCATCCTCATTTGCCCAGAGAATAAGACAAAATAAGTCGCTATAGCATTTCCTATTCACGGTTGTCTGAGACTGTCTCAGCCTCAGGACTACAGGCTTATGGTATGACTTCTCTTGTCTGTCTGTCTGTCTGTCGTCTGTCTGTCTCTGTTGGATTTAATGTTTGTTGTATTTTAATTAAAACCAGGCCGACCTTACGTTGGAGCTAAACGATTTGGGGACAATTGATGGGCGCATAAAGTGTAGGTCGGTTAGTTACAGGGGCGTTTCAGCAGCATACTCCGCCGCCGCCACCGCCGCAGCAGTCTCCTCTTCTTCCTATATTATGGTGAGCACAGGGTGCATGTGGAGGAGCCGTGTGTGTGTGTGTGGGGGGGGTCGCCGCCAGTGAGCAATCCACCGCCCTCAGTGGCTAATAACCATAGGTCACCTGCATGTGAGGAGGGGGCAGCATTGGCAGTGGCTGCAGTGGGCTCCTCACTCACTCGCTCGCTACATCGCCGGCCGCGTCTGATTCTATCCCTGGGATGCAGTTTCTAATCACTTGCAGAACTATTCCTCCCTTTCTATCTATTCATCTTGAAGCCATTACTTACGCACTGCCCCACCCCCACCCCACCACCACCACCACCACCACAAGCTATAGGCGGCGCTCTGCCGACTTATACGTCCCTCTGCCGCATACCCCTCTGCCGCTGCCTCACCGTATTCATATATTGTACGCGTCTCCAGGTCGGTCTGCAGCCCGTATTTTCTCGCCTGTACCCTTTAACCCCGGTTGAGGCGAAAACTGGGGCACAATGTGTCAGAGATTTTGAGAGAAACGGGGTAGGCATTAAAATGACACCAGCGTAATGTAGTGCAGATCACAGGGCATTAATGTAGCACCGTTATTGGACCTGTCGCCATTGATGTATGTAGGCTTATGCGAGTAGGCTATGTGTGTAACTGGATAATTGGAAACTATTGAGGATTTCAATTCACACGTATATATATATATGTATATATATATATATATAATATACATTATATATAGACACGTCCGTACTTACATTTGCAGCAAATATTTTTTTACAAATACGACTTTTACTGACGAGAATTACATTTATAATTTTTTGTCCTATTATGGGAGAATATTTATGACCTCCTTCCAAAGGTCTTAATTACCCTGTTACTTTTCCTGCAGTAAGAGGAACTGACTTAAAACATTTGTGTGGAGTGAAGAGTGGTAGGTGGAGTGGGATAAAGGTTCGGCTGAGCTGTGGTCCGCTTAGAGCGGCCACTGATCGAAAGACATAAATGGGAAAGATGCGTCAGAGGCTGTACCAGTCGGGGGGGGCGGGGCGGAGGGGAGAGGAGGGTGAGGTTAAGGTCTTTCCTTTGAAGAGCAAACTTAATCACTGCAGCTATAGTCTATACAGCGACAGGGCGCCTTTTTAAAGCTTTATCGGTTTACAGTTTCTTAGTAACTGATTTTCTTGTGCATATAATTATTAATAATCGCATTACTAATTATTGGTCTATAGTAGCTTTTGTGGGTGGTGAAAATAATGGGAAATGCGGGCAGCGATAGGTTTATATAGGAGTCTAATCACAGAGAATTACGAAGGACGTAGGCCTAGACACTCTTAGTTTTGCTTAATACTCATATTTTTCTTATAGTGTAAATAATAGTAGTGATGATGATGATGATGATGATGATGATGATGATGATGATGACGACGACGACGACGACGCTGATGCTGATGCATGATGATGATGAACAGATAATGGAGGATAGCCTGGATAGGCCTATAGATCCAAAATCAAATATAGGGACACCATCTTCAGTTTAATTGAGTTTTCCCCACTGCAAAGCTGGTATATATGGTGCATGAGCTAATAATTAATAATCCACATGCTAAGTATGAAATGCTACTCATCAAGTATAATAACGGTGCTAATTAGTAGCCTACTGCATGATAAACCAAAAAGAACTGAAGAAAGCAAAATGTCTCTGGAACAAATAAAATGGTCACACGATTTAAAAATTCACCTATAAAGTCATAATTATGTAAACAACGAAGTAAAGATTTAGCCAATCGAAGATTTGCGGAACTTCGGCCAAGTAAACGAAGATCGTCAAATTTGCTGCAGAGCTTATTCTAAGGAATTTTTAGAACTGCACAACTGGTGTGGACAATTTTTAAAAGTCAGACTCTTCGGGCGAAAATCTGATGACTTTTTTTATTTTAGTCATCCAAATCCGAAATAGTTGATCGCCTTTTTCGTCGTCCGGACGTAGGTTAAATTTAGAATTTTCCCTTCCTCCCTCCGTATATTTATCACGGCATTGCACAACCC
This sequence comes from Lumbricus terrestris, assembly GCA_949752735.1. Lineage (NCBI taxonomy): Eukaryota > Metazoa > Annelida > Clitellata > Crassiclitellata > Lumbricidae > Lumbricus > Lumbricus terrestris. The sequence continues at coordinate 57,029,948 of OX457038.1, read as the reverse complement.
CCCCCATTTGGACTCGCTGCTCAAGATTGCTTTCACAACTGCACAGATTGCACCATACAGATTCGTTTGCTGAATCACATTTTCTGTTTTTTTTTCCATAACTGCACGTTAAAAAACCTGCTTTTATTAGATCAACCAAAAGTTACTGCACAAAATCTCATTTCCAACTGCACAAATTCTTTTCCCAACTAGCCTACACACTTTGTGTCCAGCTGCACGTTAGAACAAGCCATGATTTGCTGAACGATATAATAGGCCCTATTATTCTCTCAAAATCGGCATTGCCTCAAATGCCATTTTCACGCAGTGTCAAATTCCGCGGACTCTGACTTGGAGAACGTGAGGACTGACCAGTTTCAATTAATTTACCTTACAGTCTCACACCCTGTAGTCGATCGAGTTGTAAGCGATTATCCGAGTGATGATCTGCACCCATGGTTGCCCTACCGAATGGAGAGAGTTGCTGTCGAAGTTTACCGCCTGACGTCGGCAAGACTTAGTCAGGCAGTTGCTGGTGACCTTTCTTGGGTGGATCCACTTATTTTACCAGTTTTTAACGCATGGATGCCAGTGCAGGTGGCGACGCGAAGTGAACTCATCTGGCGGTTGGCTGCGAGGAAATGGTATCGATGGTATAATGGCTTGGTCATGGGCGGAGTTTGGTTTCCGTTCTTGGAGGGGCTAAAGCCTTCTTAGGGGGGATAAGCCAGGGAAAAGATACCATTTACATAGTAAAAAATTTAATCTGGGTCTTCTTCTTCCCCCTAGCCCCTGATAAACTCCGCCCATGTGGCTTGGTCATGGTTGGGGTGGTATTTTATCGTCGTAAATTACTTAACATTGCATGGGTTTCACCGTTTCAGCATTTGATCGACTACGAGTCGGGTTGATGAAAAGAATTCTTGCTAAATAGAAGTTGGAATGATGAAAATAAATTTTAATTAAATAGAAGTGGGATTCACGAAAACATCTCGTTGAAATTGAAGCTGCATTGATAAACAATAATTTTTTATTGAATATAAGTTGTATTGATGAAAAAAATGCTGCCGAAATAGAAAGCGGGAATGATGACACGAATTCTTGCCTAAACAGAAGCTGGATCAATGAGAAGGCTACTAACTAACTCAACACCTAAAATGGAAAGTCCATATAGATGAAATAAGTAAAAAATTCCAAAAGCATAGGCATTATTAAGAGAGTCTCTTACTTGCTTCCCTCTCATGTGCTTATCAATCTATATTTCACCCTTGTCTATCCATACCTTAGTTACTCTAATTTAATTTGGACTTCAACCTATGATACCCATCTCCATGTTTTAAGGACCTTGCAAAAAAAGCCATACGAGTTATCACTAAATCCACTGTTAACTGTCATACTGGTCCCCTATTTGCTGAGCATAAACTCCTAAATATTAAGCAGATTAGATTTGAACAGACATCTCAATTTATGTATCAATACATCAATAACCTCCTCCCTTCTTCCTTTGCTTCCTACTTCTCTCCTGCATTGCATCCTGGACTCACTAGAGGTAATAGAGACTTCAGTATTATTTTTGCAAAAACAAATGTTCGGAAATTTTCCATTAAATTCCAAGGCCCTGTCATATGGAATAAAATTCCGATTCACATTCGTAAGGCTACTAACTTAACTCACTTTAAACACCTGTTACGTGTGTATACATTATGTAATGTTTTCTGTTAATAGCATGAGGGGTTACCCATGCTAATGCTGATTTATTTGATTGTTTGATTGCTTTTGTTTTTATTTTGTTCCTTCTCTGAACTTTTCATGTAGTGTTTATTACATTAGTTTTTTTATAATAATTTTTTTCCCTAGTTAAGTAGGCCTAATATCTCTGCATTCAAATACTCCCTTCAGCTTTCACTTTCTCACTTCACTTTGTTAATTAGGCCCCTGCTTAGCGGGACTTGTCCCTTTTGGTGTGCCTATTTGCTCCCTCACTCTTATAATACCTATTGACTTTGAGTATTTTCTTATTGTGAATTATATCTATACTTTGTTAAACATACATGTACAATTGTTGGGATCAATAAAACTATGTCTATGTCTATGATTCCTGCCAAACTAGAAGTTGGATTGACTAAAAATAAAAAATACTGCAACGAACGAATAATTTACGACGCTAAAATACACGTGTAGGCTACTGAGTTTTGTTTTGACGGCGTGGTTTTTTACGTGACGATTTTCTTCAATCATATTATTTTTAGCTCTTTGTTGACGTTGTTCTTATAACTCGCTCTTATATTAGTCTCGCTGCATGACTGTCTCGATCTTCCTCCACTCCGTTCCCTTCTTGGTGTTGCTTTATCCCTCCCTTTACAGTCCTCTTCGCGCCTGTCTGCTCTCCAACCTTTCCTTTCTCTCGTTCCACCTCTTGCTTGGTTTCCCTCCCTCATTCACTCCCCCCTTACTCTCCGTTTTGGTGACCGTCTCGCTTCCGTCCGTCTTCTTCGTCTCGCTCTCTTCCTCCTTCCGCCCTCGTTTTGTCTCCCGATTGCTAGCCTATCCCCCACCCGTCTGTTTCCGTCCACCCGGTCTGTGCATCGTTGACAGTCTGTCTCCTTATGTCTGCCTGTCTGTCTGTCTGTATGTATGTTTTTCTGTCTTACCTGCTTAAACACCTGTCTTCGGTGGTGGGTGAGCGGGGAAGGGCATTTTCTGTCACCCAAGCACAATGGCCTAACGCCAGATGGACGGACGAATGACGAGGCGCGGAGTAGCTTTTGAAATGGAGAGGAAGCTTTGTATAATAGCCTGGTTGCGTTGAGGTCGACATAGCGAACGTTTTCACGCGTGACCAATATACCACCAACTCCCTCCAATGTCCCCTTCTGTGCTACTTACGAAACTGCTTCCAAACTGACCTGAACTTGAGTCAAGTTTCTATTTACACGCGCAGCTTCTGAACAATGTCTCCCAGATTTTCTGTTTTTAACATTCCAATCGTGATGATAAATAAGCGCTAGTTGTATAGCGCCTTCTATAAAACTCAACAGAAGGCGGTGGTTTATCAATAATAATTTATTTTAATCACGTGTTTATGTAGCGCATTTACAAGAGATTGTCTTGGAGTAAGAAGAGACCACGATGGAGTAGAGCGGTCTGTTCAATGGTTGATAAAAAAGAGAGACAGAGTCCACGAAAGAAGGCACAGGAACATACGCTCTCTACGTTAATTAATTGATTAAGTAAGTAAGTAAGCAAGTAAGTATATTCTTTAATATGATCAATGAAGCAAGTAAGTATATTCTTTAATATGATCAGCTGCAAAACAGCACTCTGGTGAACAGGTATCACATATAAAATTCACATAAGACAAAAAACCTACCAAGACCAAACAAAGTAGACTAATTAGTATTTAAGCAGCATTCTAGTTACAGAATGTTTCCTCATTGTTGAGAGTGGTACCCTGTTTCGGCTGGACGAAGGAGGGGAACCAGTCTACAATCCTCCGCTAATCGAGTGCATTAATACGAAGTTGTCTCGCACAAAGCTATAAACTTACTCGATTTTATTTTTAGGTTTGTCTTGCGCCGCCATTTGCACTCTGCGGCTAATAGCAAAATTGTTTCTCTAACCTACAACGCTCTTCAAACCTCTCAGCCCTCCTACATTCGTCAACTAATCACCATTCAACCGCACAGGTCTACGCGCTCATCATCATATCTTTCTCTCTCTCGGCCTCCAGTATCATCCTCTCTGAAATTCTGCGACCGCTCCTTAGTCTATGCTGCACCAGCTCTTTGGAACGGACTCCCAACATACCTCCGCCTGTTCGCTCACCCTCCTATCTCTCCTGCAGTCTCACCTCCAAATTCAACCTCTCCTCCGCTTGCACTCTCCTCTGCTGCATTCCATTCACGACTGAAAACCGAACTTTTCAACCTATCCTATCCAGATTCCAATCAAGTTCCATCACCCAACCATCACCGACAACCACCGTAGCACCACGCTGTCTCCTCGGCTTGACCTCCCCGGATTTTGACCTGGCACCGGAACGAAAACGGCAGCTCTGGCTATTGCGGACTTGATTTGATATAGCGCCGGTGAATAAGCTGGTCTCCCTGACGTGGCTTTTGTGGGCGCTGAGAAATTCTCGAAGATTTACATTACATTACATTACATAGCACTGCACACTTGATGACAATGCACTTAATTTTTTCATCCAGTCACAGAGGCGGAAGGACTAAGTCGTCTGAGACTAAGGAGGGGTAATACGACGACAGCAGCGGCGGGGCCTCACAGGGGGGGGGGGTCGTGGGAGCAGCCCAGCCAATCTATGCGACGTATTCGTCGGGCGATGTTCGCAAGTAATGGTTTTGTAGTATAGGTCTACTTTCGAAGCGAAGGATCATTTGCTCAATTTTTATTAGACGCCTCTTGGCTGTCGTCGGGATATGGCCGCAGAAAGTGACGACACCGTCCCCCACGGTCCCCACCCCATCCCACCATACCCCATCCCACCCCACCATACCCATCCCACTCCACCATACCCATCCCACCCCACCATACCCAGTGCCTGGTCGCATCACATTTTGGCCGGTCTCTTTGTACCCGTTTGTCTGTCTGTCTATCTATATGTCTGTCTGTCTGTCTGTCTATATGTCTGTATGTCTGTCTGCCCGCGTCTCTTTCTCTGTCTCTCCCGTCTTCGATGTCTTACCGTTGTCGGTCAGGTCTGTGTGTTTGTCTCTGTTCCCATATGCTCCATGTTTATTGTGTATTTGCAAATGTATCTCTATGTGTTCTATCTGTCTGTCTGTCTGTCTGTCTGTCTGTCTGTGTGCATGCCCACGTAAGGGTAGTTGTACTTGTTGGTCTGTGCGCATGATTGTGTACCGCATGTTTGTGGTTCTTTCCTTGTGTTTTACTTAACATAGCCTATCTCATGCCTGGGGACTTTAACGGCCGTATTACTGCATTTAGAGAAAACAGAGCAAGAAACAGGCTGGTTAAAAATAGTCCACACCCCAACATCATTCAACCCTACCCGCTGCAAAACTTGTGCCACCCCACCCGAAATCCTGAGTATGACCACCACCCCCGACTGAAGTCCTGGCTGCGCAGTGTGCACCCTTAGTGTTGCTACATGTACGTTTTATCCTACTCATATAGTTATGACACGAAATAAGTTGGATTCATTTGTCGCACAGATTAAGACAGATTAGGAAGCGTCGGTCACTGATTGGATCTGTCTTCCTGGTCCTTTGCTGTCGCTATGGTCCGTTACCGCGTTGCGACCGGCAAACTGTTCGAAAGTGTTACCCGTTCATATAAAAGCCATTAGTTTTGTTTACCGATCTGACGGATTTCACAGGGGCAAAGTGCACCTTAGCTGCTTCTGTCAAAACTGATTAATATCAGTGGTCCCTAATCCCTATGTATATACCGCTGTATTATTCATCGGCGGCGTCGTTGTTGGACGCTTGGCCTATTTTTAGCTGGCGAACGATGGCGTAGTGCACACACAGATCTATGGTTGCGTTTTGTGGTCGTCTTCCAATTAAGAGAATGTTTCTGTTGAAGTCGGAAGAGTGACGAGGAAGAAGTTGATTGAAGAATGTGATCAAAAGTTGCAGGAGAGGACGCTGACAGTGCACGCTGACAGGAGCGCACTCAAAATGAAGCCATGCTCTCTTCGAAGACCCCCACGCTCGAAGAAGATACATTGTATATCTATCATCCCGCAATCATCAAGACGAAGCAGCCAAGAGGGACTATAAAAGAATCTTGGCATTTTCTGACAGCTGGTGAAATCGTACAGACCAGAAGAGATCTGTCAAATAATCGGTATTTGTTGTGACATCTGATGGTTAATTCCCCAATGTGAGTGTGTTGCTAGGCAATTGACAAATTCAGTCCACATCAACATCATTCAACCCTACCCGCTGCAAAACTTATATATATATATATATATATATCGCTTAATCTTTGTCAGAACAATTTTTCTAACAGAATATGAGTGTGCCACTTTACGATGTATGCGTTCGTTCATCAAGCCTTCATTTTACAGGTGTCTGTGAATTATCCTCCGTGAAGCAAAGTCTGTTTTAATCAGATCTAATATGAATCTGAGGTGGAAAAACATTTCTTCTCTGATTGATCTTTGACGTTTATATTGCCTGAGTTATTGGATTGGCGAAGGGGACGCCATTGCAGTTGTTGCCTATAACGGAGTGATATGTCCGCATTTTATGAACGGCGAACATCAATCGATATCTATAGCCTAGTTTTTACAATAAAATATGCACCTTGCTATTGTCTTGTTCAGATCTAGAACGACGTGTGGTTATTAAAGAGATGTAGCTAAAAGCATGACAATATTTGTCTAAAGAAAATCCACGGGGGTGGGGGGGAATATTTCCCTCTTCATCACTTGGATCTTGACCTCTGCCTATGGACTTTGTTTTGATTGAGCGCCTGTGAATTCCAGGACTTCCCGCGACTTAGCTTTTGTGGGCGCTATAGAAATTGCGAGTATACGATTTAATACGATGCCAGTGAGGAAAGACGTATAGGAGAAAAGAGTATGGAAGTTGTGACGCTTTTTCAGTAGCAGATTGTCTAAACTCTAAACCATAGATATTATATATTATCTATGGTCTAAACCAGCGAGGGAAGCTTTCTTCTGCCTGTATACATAATGGCAACGGTGATCTGAAGAAAAAAGTATGGCAAAACGTACTGCTCGGTGGAAATATAGCCTACCCTCTGAGTATATAGGTGAGGGATGTGTGCCTCCTTTCGTTCACAGACTGCACCCTGGCACAGAATCTCACATAGTTTAAGCACATGGGAACTGAGAACTTGTAGTAAGAATCAGTTTCATAATATAGGTTACTGTCCCATTTGACTGATCTGTGAAATCAACAAGAGGGAGAAGAAGAAGAGTGTGTGAAAGCATTTGTGTATAACCTCGCAGCATCTGGATTCATGATCCCCGATGTGTGTGTGCTGTGGTTGTTTTCTTGTCCGGTCGGAATGACGAATTAATTCCTCACTTTGTCAGCCGGGAAAATAAATCCTTCGGTAACCTAATCGGCTTAAACTTGGATTTGATATCTGTAGAGTGTAGACTGTCACCGACCGACCCACCGAACGTTTTGTCTTCCTGCTGGAAGAGACAGACAGACGGAGACAGACAGACTGACTGACTGACTGATTGACAGACAGGCAGACGGACGAACGAACGAACGAACAGACAGACACCGACAGAGAGACAGACACACAGACACACTCACAAACAGACAGACAGGCAGGCAGGCAGGCAGGCAGACAGACAGGCACACAGACGAACGAACGGACAGACACAGACCGACAGACAGAAGACAGACAGAGACAGACACACTCACAAACAGACAGACAGACAAACAGTTAGCCATATCTTATAAATACTTCTGCCGCTGCTGTTGCTGCTGCTGTTTCACTTCTGCAGCATCTGGTGTGCTTGAATAAATGCTTCTGATGCTTAAACAAATGGGTAATTAAATCGATGGGGTTTTATTTCTTGTGCTTTTTTGTCTGATGCTATCTATCATGCTACTGTGCATGGCAGATGTGTTTTCATTCACAAAAATTATCCAATCACTTTATGTTGTTGGCCTGACGACATCTGTGCTGATGTTTATAGAGGACCGGGCCTGTGATTGAGCAGAGCAGCGTATACATGATGCCAAGCTATTAGGATGGCGAGGAAAACATGAGCCAGAGTTGTCACAATTTTTATTTGCCATTTTAAAATGACATTGCAAGCTTCAATACAGTCTTTATTAGAGTCCCATAGTAAAGTCTGTTTTCACACCCCAATTCCAAGTAGATCACAGTCCAACCCCCAGCCCCAGTTATTTTCCCATAATTCTCACACTGGACAAAGTTGTGGATAAAACTGATCAGTCTAGATCTGAATGTTAGGGTATGTACAGCTAGAAACTCCGTGTCCAATCTTCCTACGTTATTGTATAGACTATGAACGAATTAGAGCAGCTAGCGCAGCAATAAATAATTAAGGGTTCAATTTTCTTTTTGACAGAGATCTTTTGATGAGGCGATGAAATAGTTTCCAAAGCTATAGGGCATTGATTTGGATATGAAACATGCATTTACTGACAGACCCCTATTTTCGGTGACCTTGGCATACTGTTTCTTGTCCCAGCTGTTACTGGCCTGTTAGCAATCTTTACCCTGAAAAATATTGCTTCTACATGAGCATGATATATAATCTTAAGTCGGAGCTTTAACATCTTCTACAAGTGGGGCAATATTGCTGATTTGGTGTGTACCGGCTTGCCAACTTTCCCTAAAAAAGAGTCTATGTGGAATTATTGATACCATAACCAAGCAATTTGAACTCCGGATCTATTGTTTGTAGGCCCTATCATTGCCTGAAAAGGTTAATCGACCAAGGTTGCTGCAGTGGATAGCATCAAACCGTTAACATATAATTATTTACAAATGGGCTACTAATACTACACGTACTCTCCTTAATGGTAACCCTCTAAATTGGTTGACCACATTATATTTCTTTGACTTACGCCTTTCTGCAGCACTCATGCTTTCTCCGTGATGATGGGGGGACCCGGTAGAGTAATTGATAACACGCTGGCCAAGAGTGCCAGAGGTAGTGAGTTCGAGCCCCGTTGGGCGGATATGCTTTGTAGGCTGCTATTAGCGCCATCTATTGCAGGCTGTCTGTTCAGTCGGTATAGTTAAGATTTATGTATTCCACAGCTGTAATCTGAGTTCCTGTAAATTGTTTCAATTGTACACTGTAACCGGTTGCGGCCTGTCAACCTGATTGTTGATGAAACGAAAATTATTATTATTATTATTGAATCCACTGACTCGGATTAGTTGCATGAAAGTTTCGAGCCACCCCGATTCTGCCTGGTCCTGGTCTTTTCTGATTCCCCTCTGTTTTCCACTGGGCTCAAGTCGCGCCTACCATGTATAGGGCCACACACACATGGATTGACAGCCCTTGCCTTCACACCCTGTCCTTTGGTGTTTAAGTTATATAGGCTCTTATCGGTCGGCTGCTCCTGCTGCTGCTGCTGCTGCTGATGATGATGATGATACTGATGCTAATGCTGATGCTACGTGTATATATTTCTATTGCTTCTCCGGTGCGACCGATTATCCAGGTCTTTTGTCAGAGCCTCCTTCCATCTTTTACTCTCTGCTTTTTTCCAGTTGTCTCGTTGTTGACACTCGCGATGACAATAGGAATAATGACAATGAGAATAATGACGATGGCTTTCGTCGGTGACCACTTTGTCTCCCCACCGGACCCCAAGTTAATGGGGGGAAATGGCTTCTGAAAGGATTTGCCATATGGCAAGTCCCGTGTATGCGTCTTGCAGACCAGGGTGGTTGAAGGCAGTGTGTAATCTAGTCCCCCTCCTTGGGGGGGTGGGGGTGGATTCAGTTTTCGGGGGGGGGAACAATTGAGCGTCCGAAGGGCACTCGTGAGGCTCGTAGGATAGCACTGGAGAGAAGCCATTCAGTGGTAAAAAAATAATATTTGTACAAATATTATTAAGAGTAGCCTAAGTTATACTCATTTTAGCAGGATTGTGTCATAATATTATAAGAGTAAATAATTGCTATAACCATATAATAGAAAATAATATTACAGTATATTATAACAATTCATGTAATGCAATGACGTAAACAGCCACTAAAACTATTATCATTTGGCAATTTTTTCTGTTTTTAGTTGGGCAAAAATAGTGTTTATACAAATATATACAGTAAGTTATACTCATTTCAACATGATAGTATCATATATTGTATCGGTAGTAGTAAATAATGGCATTATAATCATATAATATTAAATAATATCACGGTACAATTTTATAATAACACTTCATGCAAAACACTGATGAAAACAGCAACTAAAAACCAATATCATTTTGTCAAATTTTTAAGGGGCGGGGGGAATGCCAGAGACGTCTAGATCAAACAATGGGTTGAAGGAGAGAGAGAAAAACAGACAGAGTGAAAGAGGGAGGATGGAACGATGGAGCAGAGATACTGTGAGAGACAAAGAGAAGAATAGCAGAATAATAGAGAACAGACAGAAACAGACAGAAGATATAATTGAATATATATATATATATATATATATATATATATATATATATATATATATATATATATATATACTGGTGTTTCACTGGTGTTTCACTGGAGAACTCAGTTCTCTTCTTCTGCCTGCCTACCTGCCTGCGTGTGTGCCTGCCTGCATGTGTACCTAACTGCCTGCCTGTGTGCATGCCTGCCTGCCTGTCTGCCAACCTGCCTGTGTGCCTGACTGCCTGCCTGCATGCCTGGCACTGCCTGCCCGCCTACCTGCCAGCGTGCGTGCCTACCTGCGTGCCTGCCTGCATGTGTACCTACTTGCCTGCCTGTGTGCCTGCCTGTGTGCATGCCTGCCTGCCTGCCTGTCTGCCAACCTGCCTGCCTGCCTGCCTGCCTGCCTGCCTGCCTGCCTGCCTGCCTGCCTGCCTGCCTGCCTGCCTGCCTGCCTGCCTGCCTGCCTGCCTGCCTGCCTGCCTGCCTGCCTGCCTGCCTGCCTGCCTGCTCTCATTCTGTACCGTGCAACTGTGGCTCAGAATCTAAGTGGGACTTGACATAAAAATTCATAACAAATGATCTGCTTGTTGACGTTTCGTTATGTTAATATGGTTTTGAGATTCACCTTAGAACCTTCAGAACTCCGTTCTTCCTCCTCCTGCTCCTCGCCGTCTGCCAGCCTGCAGTCCAGGTTTCGTGTAAACAATTCGTAAGGAAGACGGATGAGGGACCTTGATTTTTCTAATAATTATTATTATTGTGTGGCTTGGCTGGGGCATTGCTACAAAGCACCAGCGCACGCACACACACATACGCACACACGCACACACACACACACACACACACACACACACACACACACACACACACACACACACGAATAGATTAGTAGTTGAATCGACTGAGATTTGACCGTCTTTCTTGAGCAGTTTTGCCAACGTCAGATAAGATAATCTGTGCATTGCTGGAGTTCTTTGTGTTTCAGCCGGTTGTGATAATAAGCTTAGGTTTCCTCATGCCACTGTTTTATGAAAGGCTGAAAAATACAAGGGTCCGAGGTTAATAGGAAGCGCACAATAGAAACCTTCACTAGTTTAAAAAAAAACATGCATGTATTCTCGATACACACCAGATGAAGAAACAGATGAAGAGCAATACCTGAAGCTAGCCAGATACACAGCCATTGGTATGAAGTCTTAGCGACTTCATTTTCTTCGTCTCTGCATATGTGATGGTTGGAGGCCTACGTACAGACAAGCCTAGGCATCTGTAGCGCCGTGCACTCGCCTCTAATCTTGCCATCAGTACAACCTTGAATATAATATCTTCGTTTAATATTTTATTTCAATCAGACAAACCGCAGTATGATTATATTTCATTGTATATCTATATGCACGGATGATAACAGCTTTAACAAGTCATTGCATAAGTTGAATTTAACTGTCATTGGCAGCCATGCAAGGCGTCTATCACGTCCTATATATAGACTGCTAATTTTACCAACGCCACCTGTCGAATGAGAGGTTGAGTCGACCTCTAGATTTCATCTTCGATCTTTACCGTGCTATCATGCTATGCGAGAGCTTATGTCGTAGTGATGCGTGTTTTAAGAAGCTTCGGGCGTATTGTTGTTTGTTCTACCGCAGAGAGGAGTGAGTGAGTGAGTGAGTGAGTGAGTGAGTGTGAGTGAGAGAGAACAGCTTCTGCTCGTTATTGTGTTCACCCGCTGGATCTCGACCGGGCGCTCTCTCGATGGATGGATGGATGATTTCCGACTATTATTGTTATTGTAGCTGCTGCCGTCGTCGAATGATATGTCTTTTGAGCGGCGATGAGATAACTGTGCTGCTGTGGAATTCGTGAGATTAGGTTAGATGGATGTTAGAACCGTAGGCTAGCAAAGAGTGCCTGCGAGCGGCTCTTGAAACGTGCTTCTAAATGTACACACACGCATATGCAGATATCAAAGAGCTGGCTGTGCGGATAGTTTGCTAGCAGCTTTTTCTGCACGGTTTGAGAAGTTCGGTGTAGATGAAAGCAGAAATGTTGCAGCCAGCATATAACCTGGTTTGTTCCTAGTATACTCAGAAATGCTGCAGGACGCACTTGCTTCTATCTTCCAACTTCAGAAAAATGGCCCAGATTTCTATTCTGATCTTTTCCGTTTTTTTTGCTCAACAAACAGTCATGTTGCAAAATGCAGACATCGGTAAATTATTGTCTAGGTATTGAAATGTCATTTAGGCCTACCAGTTTGGAGTGTGTGTTGAAGTGTATGCTACATGTAGGCCTAGCCATAATTCACAACAAATTATCTGCTCGTTGACATTTCGTTATGTTATTAATATAGTTTTGAGATTCACCCCCCCCCTCCTGAATGGGATGGGGGGAAATTGGAATTGGGAAGGTCTAAGCTCAACTAATCAAATGCTTTTCTTCTGTACTGTTACCAACTTATCACAAAGTGACACAATACACGAATCAATTTAAGTGAAGTCAAAAATGAGAATTCTTTTGAGAAACACGGTCAAATCGACAGGTTATAAGGAAAACGTTAATGCAAACTGTGCGTTGAAGTGTAGGCTACATAACCAAGGAAAATCCTAGAGAGGGAATGATCAAGCTGTCCTGGTCCCTGGGACTGTCTTTTAGGCAGGCTGCGGTCAGGTAGCAGCATCGAGGACCTGGAGTCGTAAGCAATATTATAGTGGACGACGTGTTGGAATCTGTATCTCAATAAGAAAGTCATCTCTGTAAATCATCCTGTTTGGTCACTCGAACTTTACGAATGTGCGCAACCACGAAGCTGATAAGAACCGGATATAGTATGACCAATTAATATCTCAGTTTCTGACGGTTTTTCTTCGGCGTGCGCTGGTTCCCTGGATTGCAGAAGTCAGATCAGACTGGCGTTAACGTTTGGCGGATCGCATTACAATGATATTTCGGTGGCACAGGTCCTGATATCGTTCGCTGCTTCAGCAGATCTTCCGGCCAATAGAAAAGACAGTTTGATGGAAATATAAAACTGCATTTCTTGGCGGATAAGAACCTAAAGGTATTTCGTTCCTATGGACGACGCAGAGTTTAACGAAGAGACCGAAGAATGGACACCAGTAATCGAATCTGTTGACTTGAGCTGCAGCCATCAATCAGTATTAGCATCTTCCCTACATCAAGTTTCTCTGCGAACTCAGTGAAACATCAGCGGGACGTTCTTCTTCGACATACTGGCCGACCGGACATCAGAAATTTAATGTGGCCAGAATACTTCTAGATATCCCTTGACTGATGATGCACAGTGGTCAATAGCGAGACACTAGTGTGCCTGGACAAAACTGTTGCAGCAGGCGGCAAGAAAATGTGCCGGACAGCAGGCAGCTTTATGTATGCCCATGTTCCAGCCACGCTTGTTTCTAGATTTAGCAGACATGACGCTTAAGACCGCTGGGCATGTCGGGCAGCGATGATGAGTAAGAGGTTTCCGGAGTGGGAGAGAGGAGGGGGGGATGGTTGGGCGTAAAGACTTCGGACGTACTGAGGTGAATTGTTCTGGAAAGATTGGGAAGTGGACCGAAATTCTTCCACCATGACTTGGGATAGAATTTAATAAGTCAGGGATCAACTGCAAGGTTTATTTAAAAGATCTATGGCTTAGCTTAGGAAGCAGGAAACGACTTGGCGAAAACTGCATGCAAACTGTTTCGACTAACTGGTTTAATTGCTGTAAATATATAATCAGAAATCTTGTACAGCACTCAATTAAGTATCAATGAATGGTCACTTGTAAATAAAACTATTGAGAGAGAGAGAGAGAGAGACAGACAATCAGACAGACAGACAGACACACACACACGTACGTACGTACATACATACATACATACATAAATACATACATACATACATACATACATACATACATACATACATACATACATACATACATACATACATACATACATACATACATACATACATACATGCATTCATGCATGCATGCATGCATGCATACATGCATACATACATACATACATACATACATACATACATACATACATACATACATACATACATACATACATACATACATACATACATACATACATACATACATACATACATACATACATACATACATACATACATACATACATACATAGATGCATACATGCATGTATAATACTGTAACATGCAATATTGTATATTGTAATAATCCATATTTCTGTTGATCAAAGAATTTCTGTTGATTATATCATGGCAAATCAGACACATTCGAGTGTAATAATATTGCTACAGACTGTATTGTCTCTATGGTGACGAGTAATTTGAATAAAATAATTTGGGAATAACACCACCAATTTATGGTAACACAACGAATCTATGGCAACACCACATATTTATGATAATGCCATCAATATAATTAATATGGTAACACAAATAATCTTGGTTGCATCACCATTCAATGACAACATCACTAATCTATGCATGGCTACACCACCAATCTAATATAACACCACCAGTCTATGGTAACACCACTAATCTATGGTAATGCTACCAACCTATGGTAGTATTGTACGTATCTATAAATTTATATAACGCTCTTCACATAATGACTGTTCAGAGGTGCTCTCAATAGTGCCACCCATCTACCGTAGTGCCACCAATCTATCGCAGTGCCACCAATCTATCGCAGTGCCACCAATCTATCGTAGTGCCACCAATCTATCGTAGTACCACCAATCTATCGTAGTGCCACCAATCTAATAGGTAGCACCATCAATCCATGATAACATTGCCAGTATATGATGCATCAAAAATCTGGGGTAACACCACCAATCTCCCTATCTCCGGCAATATCACCAATCTTTGGCAGTACCACCAATTTATGAGCTTGATTTGATTTTCATCAGCTTTTAGACTGATTGAATCTTGTGACCTTTCTGATGTCAATTCTGGCTTTAATTCAGTCTTCGTTCTTGCGCTAATGCAAGGTCTAGCATACATGTATGTATATATATACGGACTACAGTTCCTGTGGCTGGTCCGCTAGCTTACAGAATCTTATTGTTCCTCTTCACTATCACTCATCACATTCATAATCATCATCATCATCGTTGTTGTTGTCTTCAGTGCAGTTCATCATCGTCACTGTTTATCTTCATCATAATATTCATATTTTATCTTTGTCATCTGAATAATTATCTTCATCTTTATTATCTTCATCTTTATTGTCTTCATCTTTATTATCTTCATCTTTATTATCTTCATCTTTATTATCTTCGTCTTTATTATCTTCATCTTTATTACCTTCATCTTTATTATCTTCATCTTTATTATCTTCATCTTTATTATCTTCATCTTTATTATCTTCATCATTTCTTCAGTATTATGTGAAACGTCCTTTTTTTATCATCACCATAATTATAAATTTTATGACTGTCTTAATCATTTTTGTGATCATTGTTATCACCAGCATAATAATAATGACAGTAGTAGTAGCAATAGTAGTAGTGGTAGTAGTAGTAATAATAGTAATAATAATCATCATCATTACCATCGCCATCATCATCCTCAAAGCCACTAACATCCTCCTCCCTCATCATCTGCGTCTTCATCTTCATCTTAATGATGATGACCATCATCATCATAGGCTACTGGTCGTCATAATGATGACTGCGAAATCGAATTCTCCTCTTACCCGATTCCTTTTAATGCATTGACCGGCGATGGTTGGGGCAGGGTGAGAGTTAGGGCAGGGTGAGGGTTGGGGGTGCATAGCAGGGTAATGGCTCACCGTGTCTTTAATTAGCAGTGGCCCGAGTCTTTCGAAGGACGCCCCGGCGGACGGGCGTAACACCCCGGCGGCGGCGGCATCTCAAGGCTTCAGCTGCAGCGGCGGCGGGCGCTTCATCGGCTACCGCTAGATATGCGATTGTTCTTTCCCTCCCTCGGCGATCTCCCGACATCGAGATGTCTGCCAGTCTTACTGTGTCTATCTGTGTCCGTGTCTTGTATGCCTGTACAGTCGTGCCTGTATCGGTCTGTATGTCCGCATATGAATCTGTCTGTGTCTAATTGTCAGCTTGTCCATGTGTTTATTTATCTGCTTGTCTGTCTTTCTCGGCTCTCAGTTGTTGGTGGCTAAGTGTATCGCGGGGGCCTAATTGAGCCTGTGGGCTGGCTTATTGTGGCCTGCCGATTCGAGCGGCCCGCCTGCCTGTATTAATATGCCCACTTAGGCTGTGAGGGGTGTTAGGTTGTCAGATCTCTGCAAACAAGCTGTCTCTCGGCGCCTGCGCATAAACGACGCAGCCCTGGCCGACAATTTATCAACCTTCGGAATAAAGCCGGCCTAGCCTAATTTGCATATTCATCAGGTTCCGAAGCTCTTTGTCAACGCCCGGCTAACTGGGCTTTAGAACGTTTGAAGGAGTAGATTGGCTTGGCTTGGAAGCCCGATTGCTTCATGCGTTGTCTAGCCCACCAGCCAGAAGCCTCAATACGCTCCTATTCAACACCGCCCTCCTCCTCCTTCCCCCCTACACCGGAGGTCTACTCTTCCTCGTCTTCAGCCCGCCGCTGCCCTCCCTCCCGCCCACCGTCGCCGCGGGCTAGGCGCGTCGTCCTGCCCAGCCCGCCGCCGCCGCCGCCGCTGCGAGCGTGTGTGTGTGTATGTATGTGTGTGTATTGTAGTTGACGGGTTTGTTGTGCGATTCGGCTGCGTATCCTATAGCAGTTCATTGATGGCTCTTTACAATAATTATCATAAATAAAAACTTGTTTGGCTGATCGTTGTTGAAGCTGCCTAACTGGTCTACGGAGGAAGTTTGGCTGGCGATGGATGAAGCAGCTCTGGTCGGGACAGCTTGCCTTGTCTAGATATTTAGAGGAGGAGCGGCGGGTGCTTGTGCCCGAACAACGAACACTGTTAGGCTACATTTAATTAATGGAATTAAATGGCAACAAGTTGAACTCTCTATCTGTCTGTTAGGCGTGTGCGTGGCAGCCTATGAATTCTAGCACCTGTCATCATCTATCTTCGTGGTGGTGGAAGTCGAAGAAGACGATGTGGAGTTTACTACCCCCAAAGATAAGCGCCGCCTAAGTGGTACTGCCTCCGCCCGTGTGTGTGGGACATCCCAGGCCTGCGTGTGTGCGTGTGTGTGTCTACGTGTGTGCGTGGGTGCGTGCGTGCGCGCGTTGACCGACTGAAGCTAACGCCGGAGCCACCACGTCCTTTGTTTCCTCAAGCGGTGATTTCGCTCAGATATTAATCGAGAGGAGATTTTTCCGATTACGGAGATTAGGAGGAGGCTGGCTGTGTGTGCTGGAACGGACGGAACGACTGACTGATTGACGGATGTTGTTTGGACGCGCTAACAAACCAGATATTAACGAGAGGGCGAGAAAAACGAACTGTTCAGCGATTGAATTTGTACGGCGGATGACTTTGTTGTGCGATAAGACGCTGGCTTTGGTTCAATTGTTTACGTCGAAAGCCTTGTTTACTTTTCACCGATTTGCTATCCATTGGACGTGTTTAGTACTCATCGACAAAAGATGGCTTCCTGTTCATTATGATGACGGCGCTAGATAAATTGCCAGGTTAGATTAGGTTAGGTAGGTCACGTAGTTGGATTTGTTGAGGACTGGTTTCGCCTTACAAGGATTTTAAATGGACATTCCCATGCAGAACTTCTGAATCGGGATTTCATCCAGTTGATCTGCACTACCTGATTATTTTGACTTTCAGAAGGTAAGATTTCGCAGTTTAAAAAAGTTAATAGGCTTGCACAATTCAGTCACGTGCCGAAGATTATGACTCGATGTCTGTGTTTGTTTTATAGCACCATTAGCTAATGACTATGAGTCGGTCGATGACCCGATACATTGTTAAAAATAGCCGAGATTGTACTAATTATTGTTGCATACATTAACACAGTACTTCTGACTTTGTCGGTAGAGTAGCTCTGTTGTGATCTGTTGACCCTCATTGTCTTTCTCTGTGTCTCTGTCTAACGCTTTCCATCGTTCTGCTAGTATATTCATATTCTGTCAATCCTACGTGTTCATATTTTCAAGACATACACAGCTTGTTTCTTGCTAAGGGGCAGAGGGGGGAAGTATGACTATTTTTGTCAACATGTTGAATTGGATGTATTCTGAGGGCATTTTTATGGAACATGGAAGTACTTTGATGATGCACTAGCGTTGTTGGATAGTTGTGTTGATTTGCCTTGGTTATATACTCACAGTGGAACAAAATCTGGTTTTCTGGTTGCCAGAATAGTTTTGGCGCTCGATTGGTAGCACCTAGGCCGGAAGTGAACTAGTAGACGTGTCAAGGAAACCATATCACTGTGGGTGACACAGTCAAAGGTGATGGATCACAGACCCGTTGGTTGAGTCATGGGTATGGTGGTACCGTAAGGACGGAACTGAGTTGGAACTGAGTCAGAGTGTCAAGCATTCTAAAACGGACGTCAGCTGTGTGAATTTAGCCTTACTTGCACTGAGTAATTGGCTTTAGTTACTTGAGCTTACAAGTTTGTGTTTGTGAAGTTGGTACATTCTATGATTTATATTTATTATGTGTTTGCATTTGTTGCAATAAGCTACAGACATTTTAATTTAGTACAACAGACCCCAGCATTCCTATAAAGGAAAACTGAAAATTCATGTAGTTTCTTTATGGCGTCCTGTTTGTATTTTAGACATAACATGTTCATATTGCGTGTTTATCTGTGTCATGTGTTTGTGGTGTTTAATTGTGTGTTGTGTAACGTTGTGCATTTCTGTAACATCATAAATAAACATAGCACAACGTAAGCACTAAGTGCTCACCAAGACAGCCTGGACAGTGTTTCTCAACCGGGGCACCTGCAGCAGTGCAGCCTCCCATAAATGCCATGAACCTGCTCTATGGGTGCAGCAACTGGGTAATATTGGTGCAGGTTTTTTGTGTGAAAAATGTGAAAAACTACTGATTACCACTGCTGACGTTGGCGAGTAACTTTTTTTGAACTTAAAGTAGTGCAGAAATGGCGTAAACAATGCAACGTATTGGAAGGAGCATTATTCTTGTAATTAAAATAAAAAAAAGTACTGGAAGAAAAATAAATGAAATTAGGGGTCACATGCCATTGGCTGAAAGACTTTTAATGAGGCTCTGAATTAGGTTGGGAAAAATTGGTGGATAAGGTTGGCAACAGTTGGTGAATAAAACTTGGGAACTATTGGTGGATGAGGTTAGGAACAATTGGCGGATAAGGTTGGGAACAATTGACGCATAAGGTTGAAAACAGTTGGCGGTTATAAGATTGGGAACAATTGGTGTATAAGGTAGGAACAATTGACGGATGAGTTTGGGAGCATAGACAAAGATATTAACGATGTAATAACGTGTAAGATCAGACAACAAGACCTTACTTAATGGTCGTTTCGGTTTTTCTCTTATATAATCTTCTGCTGTTGCTTATATCTTGCATTTTCTTCTTTAGTTTGTCTGTTCTTTCATTGATCAATGTCTTCAACTTTGTTGATTAAGTTTTTGAATTGTTTTTATGTTGCTCTTTCGTTTTGATGTTCCGCTTTCACCTTTTGTATTTCTCTCCTGCCTATATTTATCTTCGGATAGCCGTTAACCTGTGGCATTGTTCGAAACCGATTGATCTTAGAAAATGTTTTTGGAAGTGGTTTTATGAAGATGCGTATGTAAACAGTAGGAAAAAGATACACTGCCTGGTGTTTCTGGACGTTTGGCTTTCTTCTTACGTAGTAAAATCTTAATATTGTAAAATTGTAGATTTTTGTTGTATGCCCTGTTGCTAGTCGAGTTGAAGGGATGGAAGTTGTTGATATTTTCTACCATTGGTTCTAGCACATAAGAGATTCTTCTTCTGTTCTCTTGTCTGAATGCATTTTTGCCTACGTGGAATCTTTATTCGGAAGCAGAACTTGATGAAGGTGAATAGTAGTAGTAGGAGCGAAGACTTATTGGCACTGCTGTGGCCTGGGCCAGACATTCATACCACCAACAGATGGCAGATCATGCTCCTCTGTGGTGCTCTCTGCTGGCCGTGGCCACGGCAACCGTGTCTTCAGGATCGGGTCCGTGCTTCCCTGTAGAGACTGTTATGCCTGCAGAAACAATGAAGTTATTCTTAGCCTGTCTGATGCAGTTAAGTTCCAGCTTTTTATGTTCTCCGCCAGCTGGTTATAATTCAGAGCCTGCTGGCTGAAAGTTGGCTTAATGGCTTCATTTCAAACCATTGCTACCGATGGCTTAGATGGCTTAACGCCATGGCTGCCCGTCTCCTCCCTTTCTCCTTCACCAACCCATACATGAACTTCTGCTTAGGGGTCATCAGGTCATCTCTTCCGAGGGGCTCATTGGGAAATGGGGGTCTCGCTATATTGCACCAGATTCCATCCAATAGTTTTGAGCCACGTCATCAACATCATCATCTCGAGGCACTATCCCTGATTCTTTGAAGTTCAATAGTAGTCCTATCTATAGCATTTCACACTCTCAGTGTCTGTGTTTTATAGGATCCGATCTTCACTTGCCATTTTCAATATAATATGAAGACAGACATTTGATTTGAATGAACATAATTACAAATGAATCCGAGATACACTTCCCGTCACTCCTCAGTCATCATTTCCTTGTTGCAACTAAGGCTATAGGTATAAAGGTGGTTGGTAGCTCATTGATTAGAGTGCACTGTGTTTGCAACAGTCTCTCCTGAGACTGTTATGCTGTATGCACTTTGAGCAAGTCAATTTCTGCTTCCTGTGACGGTTTCAGATTTCCTGCAGTATTATGATGGTTCTGGTCATAGATTGAGTATTCGTGACTTTATGGTTTAATATTCGTAAATATTCGTGAATATTAAGATTTTTTAATATTCGTAAATATTCGTAAATATTCGCTAACAATTAAGGTGAACGATCGAAACCACCATGTTACTCGGTATTAAGCAGTTTAAGTTTCCATAATCTGTATGTCTCTATACGACATTCAATCGTATCCAGGGCAATGCTGAATTAAAATATGCAATGCGCTTAACATGTTGAGATCGGAATAACATTTACTTGTAATCTGGCTGCTGATTCTGACACTACTATTTCTTGCGTTGGAACTTGGTATTAAAGGCTACACGTATATCTACTCATCCTGCTGCACTGATATAAAATTATTTTATCAATTTGCAGTTAGGCCTACTATTATAGGCAGTTAAAGTTTATTGCTAATTTTGGCCTACTATTGCTGCTACTTGCCAACTGCCATCGGTGGCTCTGCCTCTTTTCAGTTGGGGAGGATGGCCAGAAGTCAGACAAAGTGACTAACATTAAGTATCGAATGTGATATGAATGCCGCATGGCCACATTGGCCAGACCCAGCAGAGACCTTTAAGTTTTTAACAATAAATCTATTAAATTTATTGTCACTTACTGATATAGGCCTAAGCGTAAGCTAACTCAATTTTGTACAATTTATTCAGTAAAAGTTAAACATTTTAATTTTTCATAAATAACAAAATAAGAATTAAGAATAAAGAATTTTGAAAGAACATAATATTTTACGAATATAATATTCGTTGACAGTTTTAATATTCGTTAATATTCGTGAATATTTGAAAATCTTAATATTCGTAATATGCAAATGGTTCTGGTAATAATAATTAGTTTGGAGGGGTGGTGTAGGGGTATGTTCTGTGTCTTGGAGCAGGAAGGTTGCGGGTTCGAATCCACATCAAGTCGCTGTGTTTGGACCTGCACAAGTCCTTCACTCGCAAATGCATGAATGCGCTTTGGCGAGAAACTCCATGTCAGTGTCCTACTGTGCGTGCTGTAGTTGGGAGCACCTCTGAGCAGACATCTTGAAGGTGTGCTATAACAAGGGCTCATACATAATATAAAAAAAAATAATTAAGAGTATAATTTGTTTAGAAGTGGCTCTTAGTGAGCAATGATCCCTGTGTTAAATGGTTACCTTAAGTTTAATGCAAGTGATGTAGACTTCTATTTCAGATAATTATATTGTCTCCATATATTATGTCAGTAGTCCCAGGGGTGTCAGAGAGCCACCCTCTGGCCTGCAAAAAAAGTCTTGCCTAGAGACCACACAATATTATTGAATTTATTCGAAAATAGAAGTTCACAACTTCTTTAATTTTTAAGGCTTAATGAGTTTAATGTGATGACTGTGACTGATTACGAGGATCAAAATTGAGGTTTTTGGAGCCTAATGTTTGACCGTTTGTATGCTAAAATGCTCAATTTAAGATTTAATTTTGCAAACATTTTCAGGAGTTGGGTTTACTGAGCCCCTCCCAGACCTTTACCTCCATTTTACGCAGTCTGACCACTTGCTGGAAAATATTGCCAATGGCCTGTCACTAGATGAGGTTTGACACCCCTGCTTTAGTTTTCCATGTCAGTTGCATGGACATGTGTTTAAGTATGCATGTATCTAAACACTTCGTATGGGACATATCTTTTTAAGGGTCTCACTAACTGCAGCTACAGGCTGGCGTAATTGGTACTAAAGTTAATTAACAGCAAGATGTTCATAATTATGTAAACAGTGGGCATTGCATAACAGTGGAGCATAGTTTCAGCAGATTCACCCAGATTTCAAAACTGGGTATTTATTTCAAGGGGAAGAGAAACGTGGAGGTTAAATATGCTGAAAATGTATTACCAGTGCTATGCATGTGTTATGGATTATTTTCTGGGATGAAGTCTAGTCTAAGTGAAATGTTTACCATTTCCTGTCATCGTGGGAATTTGCTGCGAATCTGTCATCTAGCATTTCCAGTTTTCACATTCTCGGAAATAGGCTTACAGCTTAGAAATCTAATCTAGCAATTGAAATGGATCTGTTATCATCGTGCACGAACCGTCATCCATGGTAAAACCACTCTCGAGAACTGTGACTGGGGATTTTCTTTTTGAGGATGTGCTGTGCAGAACAATTGAGCATCATTATTAGTTGGGGGATTTAAGTCTTTATCCCTTTAACAGGAGGTATTGCAGTGTGTAGTAGTGAGCTCTTTCTACTTTAGCCTGAGGAGTTAAATATTAGGGCTCGTGTTTCCGAACCATGAGAGAACCAGGGAAGATGCGTTCTTACCAGGTTTGACCCCTAAGACACAGGTCAGTTTACGTGCATCAATTTTTGCAGAATCTTCTTTCTGAATGCAGCATGCAATTGTTAAGTCTTGACAATGGAGGGTACAGGGAAGACTTGTTCTTACCACAGGACCTATAATGTGTCAGTGATTTGGGGGAATGGGGGGGGGGGTGTCGATAATCAGTCAGCTTACACTTAGGCCATTGGCTAGAACCACTTGTTAATTAAGTACTAGTTGTCGTTTGTATGTGATGAATGTAGAGACACAGAAAGCTATTTGCATATGTATTATGTATTATGTATTATGTATGCATAGTTGCTTATAAGCAGAAACATCCAAGCTGAACTTGTGCAAATATGGTTCAGACGTACATACAGGTACATGTAAGCGCATACAGAGATACTCCTGACATAAAGTAGTCAGGCAAGTGAAATAGCGTATATGCAGACTTATGGAAAAATACTTACAACAAATCTACAAGGACATGCATAAGGATATGCAGAAATACAGGCACTCAGAAATACGGATGTTGGCAGTCCATTGTGGTAATATGTACATTGTACAAGGACGCCAAAACAGTCATACATAAATGCAGGTATGCATAGGGGACCTAGAGATGCGTACAAGGATCCTCACACAGGTACGTGGGAACACCACACACGCAAGTGCTATAATTAGCCCCATTCTCTTTACTAGTTTAGTGACCAACTTTTCCGCCTTGACAGTATTATTTCAGCTATTTGGCCTGACGAGAGCCTTAATTAAAAGCCAGTTGTTTATTATCCGTGTAAATGTCGCCTACCATTAGCTTCAACAAGTGGTAGCTTTGCATTCTTCTCATAGGCATATTTGTAGACGTGCAGTGCTAATTCTCAGCGCCCGCTCTTGTCCACCGTTTACTGACTCTGACGTACATTGCACTTCCCGTGTATGGATAAACTTGCCAACTTTTATGGCACCTCTTAAGACCTTGTCACAGGTGCTGAGTGCCAACACATGTCTTGATTGCACTTTGAGATCATACCTGCTAATCTTGTGGATATTAACCGGCCTGGCTTTGGTGCTTGCTAATGCTCAGTTGTTGCCATGTGCGAGTAACGGGATGAAATTAATAAAATTATTATTACAATTACTACATTTGTTTAGGATATAAATTAATAAAATTATTATTACAATTACTACATTTGTTTAGGATATAATGTGTTTAAATTAACAAAATTATTATTACAATTACTACATTTTGTTTATGATATAATGTGTTTAGATTAATAAAATTATTATTACAATTACTACATTTTGTTTAGGATATAATGTGTTTAAATTAATAAAATTATAATTAGAATTACTACATTTTGTTTAGGATATAAATTAATAAAATTATTATTACAATTACTACATTTGTTTAGGATATAAATTAATAAAATTATAATTAGAATTACTACATTTTGTTTAGGATATAAATTAATAAAATTATTATTACAATTACTACATTTGTTTAGGATATAATGTGTTTAGATTAATAAAATTATTATTACAATTACTACATTTTGTTTAGGATATAATGTGTTTAAATTAATAAAATTATAATTAGAATTACTACATTTTGTTTAGGATATAAATTAATAAAATTATTATTACAATTACTACATTTGTTTAGGATATAAATTAATAAAATTATTATTACAATTACTACATTTGTTTAGGATATAATGTATTTATTTATTTTATTTATGTCTCACATTTGCTATTATCGCCACTTCAAGCTTTCTGCTCAGAGGCACCCCTGACTACAGCGCGGACACTGCATTGGAGTTTCACGCCAAAGCGCACGAGCAATTGTGAAGGACTTGCTCATGGTCTCTACGCAGCGGCTTGAGGTGGATTCGAACCCAGAACCTTGCGGCTCCAGGGCACTGAACCCACCACTACACCACCGTGCCCACAATTATTTTTATTGTTTTTGTTTTTTGAAATTCTTATGAAACATGAAATGAGACAAAAGCTGAATCAGAGAACAGTATTCTGTGTTTTAATCTGTATTTTCGGTTTCTGTATTTCACATAATGTTGTTTACAGTTTGTGAATTGAAAGAAAAATTGAACTGTGGTTTGTTTATGTTATTGAATGAGTACAAATGAACGAGGAAATTGGATGACCTTATGAATGGGAAAAACTTAACTATAAATCCTCTTTATCCTGTTCTATTAATTTCTATACTGTTCTATTGATTTCGTTTAGTATGTTAATAGTTTCACTTTTCGTGAGCTTGTTTTGTTCTGATTGTCTTCAGCCATGATCATTTGTTCATTGCTATTATAAAATGTATAATTCAGAAATTGTTGCCATATAAATATTAAGTGTGATTGGAAAATGAGTTTAGCATACAGCTTGTTTTTCTACATGCAGCACAAGCGCTTGTGCTATTAACTTTGTTTATAACCTGTTTCTTTGGATAAGTTCAACTTCGTGTGTAAATATATATATATAGGCCTCCATGATATATATATATAATATATATGATTATATATATATATATATATATATATATATATATCATAGATAGCCTGTTGCTAGAGTTCTGTTAGCTGAGCCAAAGTATTTATTAAAGCCTCACTGATGCCCTCGCATCCTGGTTTCTGAGCGGATAATAGGATATTGACACAATAGCTCTTGACATGTTGTTGAATCATTTGAGAAGCAAATCATGAAATGATGTCATCTTTAGTACGAGACACATTCTGATGCTGCAACAGAGGCAGTGGAGCTGTATGTTTGTAATTAATGTAATAATGATTTACACTGTTGTAAGGTGACTTTATGTTGCTTTAATACACAGTTCTGTTGAGACTTTGTAATGCTTTACATTTCTGTAAGGTGACTTTATGTTGCTTTAATACACAGTTCTGATGAGACTTTGTAATGCTTTACATTTCTGTAAGGTAACTTTATGTTGCTTTAATACACAGTTCTGTTGTGGCTATGTAATGCTTTACACTTCTGTAAGGTGACTTTATACTGCTTTACACTGACATTCTAATGTGACTTTATACTGCTTTACACAGTTCTGATATGACATTGTAATGCTAATACACAGTTCTACTGTGATTTTATATTGCTATATACAGTTCTGCCATGACTTTGTAATGTTGACACAGTCTACTGTGACTTCATAATGCATTACACAGCTCTAATGTGATTGTATCATACAAGTTCATTGAGCCTCCTCTAAAAGACACCATCTTAAAAGTGCACTCTTGATTGAGCACCAGACATTACTGTAGCCAAAACCCCTATAGATCTATCAGTTGCTGGGCAATAACACGACCAGTGTGGCTAATAGTGGGTTGTTACTGTTGCAAGTGATTGTTGTCTGAAGGAGACACGGTGACAGTTTTTTTTGCGTCAGACATTTAACGACTTTTGTGGCAGACAGCGAACGCAAGTAAGACTGTGATTGCAATGATTCGGAATCTTAACCTGCAGTCATCTAGATTTTATTGCGCATTCTTCGACTATTCATAGAACTATGAATTCAGCTTTCCAACAGATTATGGACACAAAGTCGAGGGTTGAACTGAGTTGTCAGAAATATATGTATGTATATAATATGTATATATATAATATGTATATATGCATGTAATATGTATATATATATAAATATATATATATATTCGTTTGATCAAAATCAGGTTGATAAGCGGCAACACTGTTACAAGATGAAACGTGGTTAAGAAAAGTATAGTAGATTACTTTGTTCATTGTTCACGGTTTTTGTTTAGTAAGCTCATGGTAACTGTCTCTGTGTTGGTTTATGTACCTTAATTATTTATATAGCACCTTTAAGGCAGCAATTGGGGTGCTAATAACTTTCATTAGAGATTTGTTCCTTAGTGTATTAATGTAAGTTGAAATGATGTAATTGCTGATTCTTTATCTTATAATGCGACTTTTAGCAGCTAGTATCGTCAAGAGGCGTGTGTGTGATTCGAAAGTAATGTTGTTTTAGTTATCATTAGTTTTAGTTATTATGCCTGATTTTAGTTGATAGAAGCTGACATGGTTTAATTTTAGTTCTTCAGTTTTAGTTATTTGTTCGCTGATCATACTAAACCATCGATACCATCCATACCATAACATACCATAAGCGTGGGGCGTGATGGTGTAGTGCAGCGTTTCCCAAAGTGGGTTCCGCGGAACCCAAGGGTTCCGCGAGGCGAGCACAAGGGTTCCGCGAGAAGTTGAGAAAAAAGAATTTTTTTTAGAAATTTTACTGCAATACAACATTTCAAGCAGCTTTTGAAAATGCACTGGAAGTTTGAAACTAGCGTCAGTCGTCTTTTGTGTTTTGTCCTCATCCGACCTTTCAGTGATTATTATCGGCAATCCAATAATTAGCCTAGGATCTAGTTCGTATAAGCTTAGATATCACTGCTGAACGTAACGTAGGTCAGAGCTTTAGGCCGAAGTCTGAACAGAGATGCAGCCATCTTTGTTATCGTTATCTCGACGAAACTGGACTGAGCACCGTAAAACACAAGTTTAAACAGAATCGCCAAGTCTGATCTTGCAGCAGTAGCGACAAATAATGATTTTAATTTGTTTGTGTAAAAATTTGCCAAAATTGATTGACTTCTACGTACGCTAGCTAGGATTCTAACCTCTTTTATTTCATTTAGAAACGTGGAACGCTTTCCAGACTCACACGATTTCTAATGGTTCTCGAGGAAACTATATCGTTCAGAAATTTGCAAATCATTTTCATGACCTGAAAGCGAACTTGGTTATAAATATGTTTCCTTTTTATGAATTACGATCATAGGCTACATGTAGGATACGAAAAGCAGCCAACTCATCTAATGGAGACTACGAACTTATAATTGACCTATCACGAATGAAGCAGAATTCCAATGAACCCTCACATTCTAACGTCATGTAGGGCATAGGTCTACTCTCAGTAGGATCCACAAATCGTGGTTTTTAAAACAGTGCAATTTAATCTTTCATGATATTGTAAGAAAAATAAACCTTCTAAAATTTAGTGTATTTAGGTATGTAGGCTTATAATTATTAAGTAAGTAAGTAAGTAAGTAAGTAGCCTTTATTTGCATTTGTCAAGCGCACATGCATTACATTGTATAACAAAAACGAATACATACATAATCTAACTATGATAGAGAACAGCAATTAAAATCATGTTAGCTTTATCTAAATATAATTATAAATGCATCTGTTAATGAAACTGTTTTTAAACAAATTTGTTTTAACGAGAGGCAACAGGAAAGGATGTCCTCTCTTGCGAAGTTGATACTTGTCCTCCCGAAGAGGTGGCAGGAGCTGGTGAATGCAATGGCCAAAGAATTGAGCTCTCTTGAAGAGCTTCTTGTCTGCTCGAGCAATCAGCTCTTCCACTGTATGAATCTTCTCAGAGATTTGCCATCGACGAGCCTTTTTTAGGGCAGCGTTGACGCGCGCAATATCATGTGCCGTAAGAAATCCAGCAAATGAAGGTAGTGCATACATGACTCTAGAGACAACGATAGCTTGAAATATTAAGTCCAGCTTCGGGATATGTAGGCCCTGATGTCTCAGCTGGTTCAGTAGAAAGTATCGCTGGTTTATTATACTAAGAATGTAGTTAACATGACTAGAGAAAGAGAGGTTAGCTTGTAAGATGATTCCTAACAACTTGACACTGCTCAGCTGTTCAATACCGGGTAGAGGCAGACAGTGGTCTAAGGAGCGTTCGATACCAGGACGCCTGAAAATGATCTCCTTGGTTTTCGAGACGTTTATGTTTAGTTTGTTTATGATGGCCCACTGCTTAATATTATCAAATTCTTCATGGAGTCCAGTGGTGGCAGTTTCTGGATTTAATACACTCAGGTCATCAGCGTATTTACACAATTGGTTGTCATCACATAAGGTGCAGAGAGCTGCTATGAATATGATAAACAGAACTGGTCCGAGCCCAGACCCTTGTACGATACTTTGAGTTATCGGTAGCCAGTTGGATAGCTTGCCGTCTAATTTCACTGACTGTGTTCGACCGCTTAAGAAGTTAGCTATCCAGTTATAGATGTTAGGAGGAATATTGAGATCTTTCAGTTTCTGGAGGAGAATAAGATGGTTGATGGAGTCGAACGCTTTCGAAAAATCAATAAGAAGACAGCGAACGTAGGTGTTGTGTTCAAGAAGATTGGTTATTTTGTGTAGGAGATAGACAAGGGCACACGTAGTGCTTCCCGTCGGACGAAAAGCGAACTGATCAGATAACAAATGCTCAGGAATAGCAGGAAGCAAGAAGCGTTGAACAACAATTTTTTCAACTATTCTAGAGAGAATCGGAGTGACTGAAATGGGTCTTAAATCAGAGAGACCAGCAATAGGTGTTACCTTAGGAATTGGGGTAACAATAGCTCGTTTCCAGGACGACGGTGGTCTGCCTTGGCTGAGAGACAGATTAGTTATGTGTGTTACAATGGATGCAAGTTCGTAAGAGCAATTTCGAAATACCCAGTAGGGAATATTGTCGATTCCTGGAGACGTTCGTTTTGTAGCTGATAATAATTTTTCTGTTTCATATTCATGCAGAACCTTATCAAGATTTGTTGGCAATAGTTTAGAAAGCTGATCACTAATTTTAGAAGCGCAGTAGTTTGGATCGGTTGCAATATTGGCAAAGTGAGAGTTGATAGAGTCTGGTTCGTTCAGTGTTTTGGTGGCAGTGGTGGATTTTGCTGGTTTAATGAGTTTCCACAAGTCGGAGACTTTAATATCTTCCGAATTGCTTAAGATTTTGGATCGATGTTCGGCAATCAGAGAGCCTATTTTAGCACTAAGAGTGTCAGCCTTTGACAGCCTTCCGCGCCTCATCATACGATTCCTTTTTCTCAACAGACTTTTGACAAGAGGAGTAATATAAGAAGGGGTATTGCATCTGAGAGTCATCCTCCTCTTGGGGATGTAAGTGTTTATGTGCCAATGCACTACACGAAGAAAGTCGAGATAGACTTGCTCTACGTCATTGTTATTTAAAAGGTGGTTCCAGTTATAGGTTGAGAGGGCCAGCCTAAGAGCATCAAGATGTTGCGCTCTGATGTCGTAATACTCTATTACCCGTCTCTTGGTGTCTGAGGCTGGGCTATTGTGTGAGGAGGTGCTGGGTTCCCGGTTGCTATTGATGACAACGGCTTTGTGGTCACTTTTGATACAAGAAGTGACCACACAGCATGCCATCAGATCTGGCCGGTTGGTAAAGAACAGATCGAGTCTACTGTTATTACGGGTATTGTCAGCCACCATCTGCTCGAGCCCCATGTCGTAAAGAAAGCTAGCAATGTCAAGTTGATTGAAATCACCCACAATGTAAAGTGTGGCCCCGGGGAAGAGTAGACCTATTTCCTCGACGTCGTTTTTCAGGCGATCTAAGAACTGATTAGTGCAATATATAGGGCGTGGTGGGTGATAGATGACAGAGACAACGGAGATTTCGTTGTTCCTGCTAATCTTAAGCCACAAGACTTCGTGGCCCTCCTTCATACCACTAGCATGTTTGCTGGTGATGATTACTGTTGAATTAAATGTATCCTTCACGTATGCACACACTCCCCCACCTCTTCGTGCGGACCGGTCCATGCGATATAAACTATACCCTTCAATATTTACAATGTCGTCCAAGTGTTTGTTCTTCAGCCATGTTTCGGTTACAGCGCCTACATCAGCACCATAGGCCTCAAGGTCTACGGATAGCTGCTGAGCGGCGTTGTTTTTAACTAAACTGTGTGCATTAATTAGGTATATACAAACAGGTTCAGTAGGAGATTTATCAAGTTGAGGGTTAGAAACCACTGCTGTAGTCGACTCGGCTGACAGCAGATCTGGTCCGTTTGCGGGGTAGCAAGCGATCTCGACAAGGTTAGGCCGACGCTGCTCGCTACCCTGAGATGATTTGACCGGCCGCTGGACGTAGATTGGCCCGGCGGATCGGTGTAGGCGACTGGTTGTGATAACCACCGGTACTGAGTCTGGTAAGGCGGCGGGTTGCCTCCGCCTGCCATGATGATGCCGCCCTCCTCTTCGGCCTCGGAACCGGCGCTTTAGCCCAAGTAAGTTGATATCACGGAGGGTGGCGGCCGGGACTTCTTTTGAAGATGGAGATGACCGGAGCTGGATGAGCAGCTCACGGCTATACTGAAGACGTACTGGATGTGATAACAGTGCGTCGGACGAAGTAGTCCTTACAATTTCTAGGTTTTCGGATGGTCTTTTCAGAGTTTCAAGCATGTGAAGCACAATAGTTTAGCAGAAAAGTCAAGGAAAGAATTCTTAGCTCCATATTCCGCAATTTGAAGTCTGTACAAAGCTAACGTCCATAACGGTAAAGCCGTAAGGCGAATATACAGGTCTCCATGACTAGTCACGCAGCTCCGTCAGACTAAGACGAATAATACTATTCAACTTGTTCGAATAGATATTAGCAATTCGACAATCAGATGTACATTCCCTAAGGAAACCATTTTCGTCAATTAAGCCAAGCCTAATAGTTTGAAAACGGACAAAAAACTGAAAATATTCAAATCAACGCAAAGGCAGCCAACGGTGCGTCGGCGCCATGATACCATGATACCATGATATTAGAAGCCTTTGCTTCCCGTGCATGCCGCATGATTCTATGCGTTTGGTTGAGATTGGGGTTCCGCCATAAAATATTAGGGCGCGAAGGGTTCCGTGGCCAAAAAAGTTTGGGAAACGCTGGTGTAGTGGATATGTTTGTTGCCTTGCAGCCAAAGGGTTGCAGGTTCGAATCCACCTCAAGCCACTTTGCAGGGACCTTGAGCAAGTCCTTCACTCGCAATTGGTCAGAGCTTTGGCGTGAAACTTTGATTCAGTGTCCGCGCTGTAGTCAGGAACGCTTCTGAGTAGAAATCTTGAAGAATAACAAGTGCACATACATACATTATTCTTAAGAGGATGCAAGCGTGGCATGTGTCACTTAAATGATATAATTTTATATTGCTTGTACTGATTAAAGTAGTAAAAATTTCTTGTTGAGCTTAACGAAGACTATGCAATGCTTACGCATGCACAATGTACGTGATTGCAGAGTTCTCTTACACTTAACTAGTACAGTTAAGTAACCACAAACTGATGCACGTGCAGAAACTGCAGATTAAATATCTAATGCCCACAGCGATGGGCCAGTACTCACTACAATGTTTATTATTAATACTTAAAATAATCCCTGATTACGCTAGTCTTTAGGTCTAAACCACTGATATTTAGCTTTGGGGAATCCCCAATTTTACTCCCATTAATATATATATATATATATATATATGTATATATATATTAAGATATATTGAATCTCCTAAGATACCAGGTTTTTGTTTGTTGGTTTCGTTTAGGTTTTTGTTTCATGTTTTTTGCTAAAATTATTAGCTTCGACAATTGTTTAGTTTCAGCTATCGTTTTTGGTTGGTTGCATCAGTTTTAGTTTTTATATCGTTATCATTTTTTCTGTAGGTTTCGATTTTGTTCTAGTTAACTAAAACCTAAGTTTTTGATTTGTGAAGGTTTTCTTTTTCCTTTTTGTTAACGAAACCAACACTGTTTGACGAATCTTTTGACGGCCAAAGCACAGACATGATGAAGAGGTCACATGGTGCCTTCTCCTTATCTTCTTCTTCCTCACCTCTTCCTCCTCATCGTTCTCCCCTTCTTTTTCCTCATCATTGTTCTCCCCTTCTTTTTCCTCATCATTGTTCTCCCCTTCTTTTTCCTCATCATTGTTCTCCCCTTCTTTTTCCTCATCATTGTTCTCCCCTTCTTTTTCCTCATCATTGTTCTCCCCTTCTTTTTCCTCATCATTGTTCTCCCCTTCTTTTTCCTCATCATTGTTCTCCCCTTCTTTTTCCTCATCATTCTTCTCATTCGGTTCATCCTCCACCATTCTTCCTCCTCTTGTTCCTCTTCATCCTCCTCTTCCTTCACCACTCTTCCATAATCCTCCTCCTTGTTGTCCTCCTTCTCTTCTTCCTCTTCACTCTCCTCTTCATTCTTCTCTTACTCCTCTTTCTCCTTCACACCACTCTTCATTATTCTCCCTCCTCCTTCTCACTCTTGATTCTCCTCCAATGGGGTTACCTCAGTTTAAGACCGGACTCTAGCAGTTCGTGATCATGTAAATTGAGAGAACCTTAGCGTCGTTCAGTGATTGGCTTCGTTCTTCAAATTAGCTTCTTTCAATCCGGAATTATTCTCCTAATGTAAACAGTTGCTGCTAATACATGGAGACTGTGTTTCGAAACCATTTTGGTCTGTTGTTCGTGTGAACCGAGTTTGGGAGGAACGGGGGGGGGGTGGAGGGGGCAGTCTGTGGCTTCAGTGAGGGCGGGGGACGATTGGAGTGCAGACAGCGCGCCGGTCCATCGTGTGCGTGTGTGTCATTGTACCTGTCCCTCTATGGTCGTCTGGTCGGCTGCGTGTGAGTGTGTGTGTATCTTTGCTTGTCTGTGTACGTGTGTTTGTGAGGCCGTCTGCGCGTCGTTCCTTTTCTCAGCCAGTGAGTAATTGAAAGGATTACTACAGCATGCTTAGACGGAATTAATGGAAGGGCTAGGTGAGAGTCAGAGAGGGAGTGAGGAGGGAGGAGCAGCACCAGTAGCTGGAGTAGGGAGTAGGAGGGCAGAGGGGAGCATGGGCATTGGAGGAAGAGGACAGAGAGGAGGAGGGGCGGAGGAGGGGCGGAGGAGGGGAAGGAGATGAGCAGTGACAGGGATGGAAAAAGAGGAATGAGGAAAGGCAGGGATGAAGGGGCAGGAGTTGGAAGTAGGAAGCGGAATTTTTAAGGAAAGGTGGAAAGAAGGAGAAGAAGAAGGAGCAGAATCGAGGAAGAAGAGAGCAAAGACTATAAAGCAGGAAGAGGAGGAGGAAGAGGACGAAACAAAGATGCGGGGAAGAGGCAGAGAAAGTAGGGAAAAGAAGACA
This sequence comes from Lumbricus terrestris, assembly GCA_949752735.1. Classification (NCBI taxonomy): domain Eukaryota; kingdom Metazoa; phylum Annelida; class Clitellata; order Crassiclitellata; family Lumbricidae; genus Lumbricus; species Lumbricus terrestris. Next base: position 56,995,725 of record OX457038.1, on the reverse strand, counting down.
GAGCAAGGTGAGGAGGAGGAAGCGAAGACAGGGATGGGGAAAGAGGTTGGAATAAAGATGAGGAAGAGGAAGGAGTAAGGACAATGAAGGGTGAAGAGGAGGAGTAGGAGGGAGGGAAAAGGCAAGAAGCAAGCAGATGGAGGCGGGATGGATGGATGGATGGAGGGTTGGCGTAGCGGTGGCCTGCTTACGAGTGGAATAGACTGGGAATGGTTGGTATGGGATGTGGAGTGTATGTACATCACCTGTGCTTATATTCATAATTGCTTGCTTAGTCCAGATTTAGCTCTCAATAGTCTCTGCTTTATGCCAACCTTCCTCCTCTTCCTCCTCCGGCATCACTTATCGTCAGCAGCGCTGATTGCAGTGATAAATAGCATATTGGAAACATAGGACCCCTCCCTACCTGCCTCCCTACCTGCCTCCCTACCTCCATTCTTTCGTCCTTCCTTCCTTCAGTCCTTCCGTCTAGATTAGTTTACAGGCTGAGCATATGGTTCTCTTTCGTTTGAATAGTTCTCTCTCTGTGTGTGTTATGATTGTGTGCAGCATTTCTAAGATGATTGCTCCACGGGGAAACGTCTTTATGAATATCCATTGTAATATTATTTAGTTATTCTTGATTGTGCATTGTTTCACATCTATATGAATATCCATTGTAATATTTAGTTGTTCTTGATTGTGCATTGTTTCACGTCTATATGAATTTCCATTGTAATATTTATTGTTCTTGATAGTGCATTGTTTCACGTCTATATGAATATACATTTTAATATTTAGTTGTTCTTGATTGTGCATTGTTTCGCGTCTTTATGAATATCCATTGTAATATTTAGTTGTTCTTGATTGTGCATTGTTTCGCGTCTTTATGAATATCCATTGTAATATTTAGTTGTTCATTGATAGTGCATTGTTTCACGTCTATATGAATATCCATTTTAATATAAATATTAAAATGGATATTCATAAAGACGTGTTATTGTCATTGTTTGTAAAATGGTTTCAGTCGTTTCTCAATGCAGCATAGAATATAACCAGATATAAGATGAAGGTAATGGCAGAGAATAGATTTCTAGATCTTGATGTGCATAGTTAACTTTCATCTGACTAAGCGTTACCTTTGAACAATTTTTACGCAGGGAAATTGCTGTATTCACAGCTGGAACCAAGTTACACTGTAGCTTTTATGTAAGATTTACGCAGACAAATACAGACAGACATACGGACAGATACAGAGACAGATCGCCACAGATACGAACAGAATGCTGTACTAACGGTTTTGATAGTAGGTCATAGTCATGATCAACGAGGTCATCAACATTTCCTGATGCTTGATGACAGGAAGTTATGGTACCCTGAAAGGATGCTACTGCATTTCCTTGTTTTGTATATATATATGATGGATATATTCATTCATTCATTCATAGCATTTATATAGCGCCCCTTCAAGAAACTACTCAGAGGCGCTCCCAGCCCAACCACGAACAAAGAAAAAAGACTTGAGAGACTTGTAGAACCCAGCCGGATGGGCCACAAGTAGAGAGCGAAGCGTAACCGGGAGGTCGTTCCAGACTGTAGGCCCCACAACCGAGAAAGCACGGCTCTGCTTAATAACTAAGCGGGCCCGCGGGACCAGAAGTTCACCCCTAGCCGAAGAGCGAAGTACACGACGCGCTGCGTATGTAATTTTATGTATAAATATGTATATATAAAAGGAATTTTATACATATATTTAGTATTTTCATTGATGGTCTGGATTAAATTTCAATGCAGAATTATCTGTGATTCAATTATGTTGTGCTTGATGAGAGCAAAATTTGAAAGGAAAACAATATTTTTATTTAAGTGAAAACGTACATGTATAGTTGCATATATACTGCCTTTGAACACCCATCAGAGCATGTAGCTATTTATACATCTGTACCTTCTAGCATTGTGAGTTCCGCATTCTCTGTACCCCGGATTTATAGAAGGCGCTTCAGTTCATAGGTCAATTGTTTACATGCGACATCTAGTAGGAGGGAAGGCTTCCACCCCACCTAACAGCTCCCAAGAAAATAGCCCCATGAAAATAGTCCTCTTGTAGAGGTCAGGAATCTTGCGTGCCATGCCAGTGCCGCCGAGCAGTGGAAAGGGGCAGAGGAGAGGGAGCGTAGGAGGATGAGAGGGTTGGAGGAAAGAGAGAGAAGGGAAGAATGGGAGGGGGCGATTCCGTTGTTATTGTGCGCCAAGTTTATCCTTGGGTTGAAAGGTGTTCAGAGTGCAGATTAGTGGCGAGAGAGAGATATCAATACGCTGGACTAAATACCTTCACAGGTTCCTCTTGTCCGCCCATTCCTGGCTTCTCTTACTTCGCAGCCTCTCCTCCTCCCTGTCCTCCTCCTCCTCTCCGTCCTCCTCCTCCCCGTCCTCCTCCCTGTTTTCCTCCTCCCCGTCCTCCTCGTCGTCCTCATCCTCCTCTCTTTATACATTCCTCTCATTGGTTTTCTTTTCCTGCTTCCCATTCCTCGCCTCCTCCCTCCATGTCCTCCTCCTTCTCCCTCCAACAAAAGACCTCAGCTTGCATCTGGATTCAGCGTACGGCGCTGATGAGCAGCAAGGTGAAGTGGGAAGGGGAAAGGGTCCGGATGGGAGGGGATAAGGGGAGTAGACTTCACCTGTGTTCCACAAGGGCAAGAGGCATCCTTCTTCTAACCGATGATCGGATTTCCAACTTCAATCCATCATGGCAAGTCCTGTCAGATCCACAATAGATTTATGCAAATATCTGTATATATTTATGCACATGTATGCATGTGTTATGTGTTAGTTATATGCGCTACAATGCTACATGTTATTTTATGTATATATACACATATATTTGTGTGATAGTATACTTGAATGCATAGTATGTTTAATATTTTATATATATATATATATATATAAAAATATATGTTGAGATAAATATGAAATTTATTTATGTGTATTGTCATGATATTATGTGTATTTCTGTTTGTGTTGTTTATATATATGTACTAATGATATGTATTTATATATATTATGTGCTTGAATATGTTTATATATGTACTAATAATATGTAATTGTATACATGTGCTTGTTTATGTTTATGTGTGTTTTATGGTTGTGTCCACCCATTCCAGGCATAGCAGGATGTGTTGAATGTTGTTTTACTTGTTTCTATGCAATATCCATGCGTAGTTTGGCGAGGGACACACCCGCACACACACGCGCACACACGCGCACACACACGCACACAGACACATACAAAGAAACGGACAGACAGTATTTCAGTGGACACTCAGGGAGGATATGGATGATAAAGACACAGATAGAAAGAGAAAGAGATTCGTGTGTGACGACACAGTAAGTCGAGCGTTAGGATTGAAAAGCTTTCTCTCTCTGTATTTTGGACGTCAGCCAATTAACGTAGATCGGCGGCGGCCACTGCTTGGTGGTCCTGGTCTGTAAGTCTCTTCTACTCCCTGTCTCTGTGTCCCTGGCGTCTGTCTGTCTGTCAGTTTCTCTATTTCTCACTCTGCCTATCTCTGTGTGTGTTTTCG
>OX457038.1:56784665-56987165 GCA_949752735.1 Lumbricus terrestris | reverse complement strand
CTTCGGCCGTCGATATGTTTTGCCATGAGAGACAGACAGACAGACAGAGGCATTCAAACAGACAGAGACGGAGGGAGAGAGAGACGGACAGACAGAGCGAGGAGGCGTTTGTTATGCTCGAGATGGCTCGGCTTTAATTAATGCCGTTTTTGTCAATTGCTGAGAGAAGTCAACGCGTCTAAGTCCATTTATTTCGCCGCTTTATTCGTCAGATGGAGCCACGCTGCCAAGCCTCAGACCAGCGGGCCGCCGTGAGCTGCTTTGGGGCCGGGCCGCCGCCGTCGCTGACGGGCAGGCCCGTATAACTTAAGAGTCCATTTTTAGTCTATTGCCGTATTGACTTAGATTGCAAGTTTTCTGTGCCGTTGTGAGGAGTAGGAGGAGGAGGAGGAGGAGGAAGAGGTGGTGGATGGCTTGAGTAGATGGAAGAAGGCCTGCCGTAGACTGGAGCAGCCCGGTTGGTGCCTGGCTTATCCTCGACGCAATTTATGTCAAGTGGTGCTTATGTTGGAGGAAGTGTGACCCGCGCGCCATCGGAATTACGGGCATCGACTGCTACTGCTGCTGCTGCTACTGCTGCTACTGCTGCTGCTGTGGTTATAGTCTGCACAAAACAATTTCTGTCTAATGTTTTATGACTGTATTAAAAGCCTCTCGGTCTACCCGTCCGTCCGTCTGTTCGTCCGTCGGTATCTATCCTTCTCGGTCCTGCTCCATTCGTCTGTCCATCTGACTTCGTCCCTGTCTCTTACTTTCAGCATTTTTATGGATGCCAGACTACCGCTAAGAGCCTCTGTGTGTGTGCCTAGAGGGTAGCACACGCCGCCGCCGCCTCCTCTACACACACACAAACGCGCGCGCACACACACACACACACACACACACACGCACACACACACACGCACACACACACAAACGCACACACATATGTATAATAAACACACACACACATACATATGTATACAGACACACGTACGCACAAATGCATGAACGCACATATATACATATATGTGAACACACAGCGATATATGTATGTATATAAGCATGCACATAGATGCACATGCACACACACACACACACACACACACACACACACACACACACATATATATATATCTGTAAACACACACACATACACACACACACGCAAGCACACGTGACTGCTCACCTCTTCCACTTGCTTCTCATCCTGTGACTATCCTTCATCTAGTTCTTCCTTTTCCACCTTTTTTGTTTCTTTCACCTTTTCAACCTTCTCTTCCTCATTCTCAACCTTCGACACCTATTTTTCCTTTTTCCAGCTTCACGTTACTCTCATCATTCCCACATATTTCGATGTTTGTTTCGATCTTTCATTTCTTTTCCTCCATGCTATCCTTCATCCGCCATATTCCTGTCTGGTGTTGTTGGACAGAGAAGGAAGAAGGGAAGGGATGAGATATCAAGCATCTGGTCTGGAAGGTTCTTTAAGACTCTTCCTTCGTAAATTCTGTCTCTAGACATGCAAGTTGTTCATGCCTTGAAGACAAAAACTGCAGTAGCGTAAATTCGTAGTGCTTGGAACGATCAAAGTCAACCGTGCTTGATTAAAACAATAGTTCACTTAACGGTTTGTTTCTTGGAGTTAGTTGCTGCAGCAATGTATTGATGCTTGTAAGAACTACAGTGACTGGTTTGTATTTTCTGAATAATTGCAACAGCTATCTTCTACTTGATGCTTTTGTCATGGTAATTGTGATGGTTCCTCCGTACCCCCACCCCACGTCCCCGTTGAGTTCTGGGTGTGAAGATGATTGGTAACCAGTTGATTAGTAGTGAGCATGGATGGCCTGTAAATTGGAGAGGTGTACATCAAATAATCAAATAATCAAATAATCGTGTCTCCTTCTCCTCCTTCTCTTCCTCCTCGTCCTCCTCCTCCTCGTCCTCCTCCTCTTCCTACTCCTCCTCCTTCTCCTTCTCCTCCTCCTCTTCCTACTCCTCTTCCTTCTCCTTCTCCTCCTCTTCCTCCTCCTCCTCCTCGTCCTCCTCCTTCTCCACTGAGGAGGCGATCACTCACTGCTTAGGGATCTTCAACAAGTCCTTCACTTTCAATTATTGCTCTGCGCTATATCTATGTCTAAAGCTTATGGTAGGTAACCGTGTGTGAACTTTGATGGGAGGGCATCATATCAGATCTATTATAGTGTGTGTTGCAAGACCAGTGTAACCGCGATCAGATGTGAACGTGTGCGTGCGTGCGTGCGTGTGTGTGTGTGTGTGTGTGAGAGAGAGAGAGAGAGAGAGAGAGAGAGAGAGAGAGAGAGAGAGAGAGAGAGAGAGAGAGAGAGAGAGAGAGAGTACAGTCTCTCTCGGAAGGAAAAACCCAGCATTGAGCAGACTGTCGGTCGGGTGGTTGGACCATTTGTTAGGTGTGATTCCCGCGTCCATCTGTCGCGCCAAATGCTCCCATGGTAAATTTTTCCCTGGGGGGTTTTCTCCTCCGCCTGCCAATTACAGTGTGCTATTAATGTTGCTAAGCCATTCCTGTCTGCAGCACTGTCTTCCGTTCGTTCGTTCGTTTGTTGGTCGGTTCGTATAGGCCGTCGCCGTCGCCGCCACCGTGCAACACAATGGCCACGGTGGTGTGTGTGGCGGGACCCGTTGTACTGTGCGGCGGCGGTGGCGGTGTCGGCTTGTTGGCCTGGATTAGGTGGCCATTGTTGGTGCTGCGTTGTGTGGGGGGTTGCGCGGGGGGTGTGGGGGACTCCCGGCCGTTGGAAGACGGATGATGAATCATGGAAGAGACTAGGGACTTGTTGTTGTCGCCGGTGTAACCGTTGAGAATCTGAGGGATGCACGGACCCAGAAGGAAGCACTTCCATTCTTTCGAGTTGAATGATCTTTTGAGTAAGACACGGCTTGGCAACAGGAACCGCCACGCCCTTAACAGCGTTTTATTGTGTGTCTTCAATAAACGTCCGTTCATTGAACTTAAAGTTGAAGTTTAAGCTATACAGTGTGGCAATGTCTGTGGATATATGATTCTTGCCAGTTGCTGGGCAATATCTGTCATAGTTGGTATCTACCATGTTCTAGACCCTTCACCCTCCTTGCATGGTCGATATTTTGTACCACTGAATGTTGGGAGGCTATTAAAAGAAGTTCTTTTTGTTGCACTTATGTCATCTTTGCACTTCTATCTCATTATCAATTCAACCCCTGGGAACCTTTGATCAACAGTTCTTTTGAAGAGAGAGATTGTGCAAATATGACTCACTTCTATATTTATCAGACCACAGAAGAGACGATGTCAGTTTGACATGTTTTGCACAAAATGTTAAGTATTAAGTTCTATCATTGGCATGTAAAATGGTAAATGTTGGCATGTAACATAGTAAATGTCGGCATGTAAAATGGTAAATGTTGACATGTAACACAGTAAATGTCGGCATGTAAAATGGTAAATGTTGGCATGTAACATAGTAAATGCCGGCATGTAAAATGGTAAATGTTGGCATGTAAAATGTAAGTGTTTACATCATGATGGTAGATGTTGGCATGGAAAATGGTGAATGTTGGCATCTAAAATGGTAGATGTTGGCATGTAAAATGGTAAATGTTGGCATGTGAAATAGTAAATGTTTGCATGCAGGATTTTAAATGTCAGTACTTATGTCAAATGGTAAGGTATGCATGATGTTAGATGTTGGCATATAAAATGGTAAATGTTAGCATGTCAAATGGTAAATGTTTGCATGCATGATGGTAAATATTTGTAAATTTGTATGAAAATGGTAAATGTAACAGACTTTTATGAATTATGAAACTCCTGCTGAGAAGTGTGATCTCTAGGTTGAAAGATCGGTTGTGGGAGGTGCTGACTTGACCACAGAAATCCATGGACATTGGACAGTACCCATTACACCCTTTCTGACCTTGCCCCAAGTTAGGTATATTGTCACGCAAAATTGACTGACCCAGCGACTGTTGATTTGGCCGAATTCTGTGAAGAACACATTGGATCCTATAGCAGAAGGAGAAGAGATCTTTTCACTATGATTCGTAGCAAACGCTTCTTGACAAGACGTTGAGTTATAGCCCTGGAAAAGTAAGTATTTGCCCCAAGTGAGTGATTGGATGGCGTCTTGAAAGAGACCGACGCAAACAGGGGCAGACAGATAGACAGAGACACTGAGTGAGAAAGACAGACATTTAAAAAGACAGAGTAAACACTCAGAGTGGACTTGATAGCTTGCGGGCTGTCTTACACGTTGGCTGGCTGCTTGACTGGTTATCTATCTATATCTGGTAAGGTGCGGCGTCGTCGTTGTTCGTGATTTCCAATGTTGGTACAAGTGTTGTTTGCCTTCTGATGATTATCAGTGTTTGAGTCGGGCTATATTGTTATGCCGTTCGAATTATTAGTTAACTCTCGACATTCTAATGCGTTCGGCTCAAGTGCCATCCTCATTTGTGACGCTTCAATATTCTAATCAAGAATTCTGGATAAGGAAATGTTGTTATAACTTGAACCTTTATATTTCTACCTACGTCCAATTGTTTGATTGTTTGATATGGTTATGATGATAACACTAAGAGTTTCTAATTGTATTTATTTTATATGCAGTGTCTTTACTACGTTCTTCTTGATTATAGTTACTGGCTTATGTTGTTGTTATTGGTTCAAGTATAGATAAGAGTGATATTTTATTCTAAAAAGGTAGTCTATGATTTAATTGCTTTGTGATAATGTTTGAAATGGTGTGTGACTGTTTAGATTGATAGGTGACTCTGTAGATTGATACGTGACTCTGTTTGGATCACTGTGTGATTGTGTTTGGATTGCTGCATGACTGTGTCTGGATTGTTGTGTGACTATGTGTAGATTGTTTTATGACTGTTTGGATTGTTGTGTGACTGTATTTGGATTGTTATGTGACTGCATTTGGATTGTTATGTGACTGTATTTGGATTGTTATGTGACTGTGTTTGGATTGTTATGTGACTGCATTTGGATTGGTGTGTGATTGTGTTTGGATTGTGTTTGAATTGTTGTGTGACTATATTTGGACTGTTGTGTGACTGTATTTGGATTGTGTTTGGATAGTTGTGTGATTGTGTTTGTATTGTTGTGTGACTGTATTTGGATTGTTGTATGACTGTGTTTGGACTGTTGTGTGACTTTTCGCATCAGCCGATTGAACCTTTGACCTCAGTACGACGCTTGTTATTGGAGTTTTCTGTAGAGTGGTGTCAACAAGTGTGTTTCCATTTGCTTTACTGTCACCTCTGCCACCTCAATCATTGCTCTCAACTGGATTTGCAAGCGAATGATTGTGGCATGTTAATTTCTAAGGCAAATAATAATAATATGGATGATGTCTTTATTGTAACGAAACTCAGTAATCGCTGAGCGTGTTGGCATTCAGTTGAAAGAGCCACGGAATTATTATTATTGTTGTTGTTGAATAGGAACCGAATATGAATATTAAAGGTCTGTGGTTTTTGTAAAGGAGAAACAGACAGAGAAGGAAAAAGGAGAAACCAAGAGAGACGGAAAGAAAAGAAACAGCCGACACACAGATAGGCAGACAGACAGACGGACGAAGAGGGTGAGAATAATAAATTTGTATTGAGGAAGACTGCCGAGTGGTAATTGGACGTCTAAGAGTGATTATAAAAATAGATCAAGTGCAAGTTTGAGCTTGCAGCATAATCAATGAGCCGGTCAGATGAGAGAAGTCAGACAGAGCCAGAGAGACAGAAAGACGGACAGACATACAGACGGTTATACAGACAGACAGAAGTGGTAAAGAGTTGCTCATGTACAGGCGCATATAGACACACACACAGGCAGGCACACGTGCGCTGCTCTGAACGCCAGCAGATACGGCAGCCCACCACCGACAGCCAGCTGCAAGGAAGGCAATAATGTTGGCTACATCTAGTGAACGAATCAACCACTCAAGAAAGTCTTTCATATTATTGTATTAGCATTATGCAGAAACCACATGGACTCTCGCTCTCTCTCTCTCTCTCTCTTGGCCCATCTAAATCCTATCATTTATATGTACACAGTCTTACCCATGTTCTCATGTGTATATATATATATATATACATTAAAATATATATAGTGTGCACTGTGCACATATATATACATGCATTTATATACATTAAAATATATATATAATGTACATATATATTATATATGCATATATATTCACATGTATTAAAATTTGTATATAATATATATATATATACACATGCATATAATGCCATATATATATACATTAAATATATATAATATACACACACACACACATATATATATATATATATGCATATATATATATTAGAGTTGCTGATTAATTTTGATTAACGTGTTAAACAAATTTGCAATTAAATTTGTTTGCGCGTTAATCGCACACTTTAATTTAACCCGGTTAAAATGGAATCAAAGACAGAAGCATTGTTTTGAACGGAAATTTTATACTTAAAACCAATTATGCTGTTCTTTGCAAACATTGCATGAACGAATTTGAGTTCAATCGTAGCAATTCGCCGCTCAATTAGCACCTGTGTTGAACAAAACATTGCGCTATTCAATTGCGCTGATTGGTCACGATGAGCCGTCGACGTCGTTCGTCTGCTAAGGTTGTTTCGGCATTGGTTGAACTCCAGGAGATGTCAACACCAATGCATCCAGGTTTCAAATATCCCAAAAAGTATTTTAAATCCATTTATACAGTGCACGGTGGCAAAGTCTACTTGACGAGAAAATATCCCTTAAGTTAGCTAGAAAATATTTAGCATCCATGGCTAAATTATACAGTCCCTTGTGAACGTTAGTCTTCTGTATTTTGATATTATTGTTAATAAAAAGGAACATTCCATGAAGAAACCAATGTAAATTAAACTGGTGTGCTAAGTCAGAAAATATCAAATTATTTATTCAGCAGTTGGCTGAAAATCTGTTATGTATAATTTTCACATTTCTATCATTTTAAAGGTCGCTTAACGGACTTTCAGCAGTTGACTGATTTGTGATAGTGTTTCAATTTTTTTTGTTATGCAAAGCTGTTCAATAAACTAAATGGAAAAATTCAAAGTGCCTTTAGAAGCCAAATATCATTGAAATGGTTTTGTAATGGAAAATATGCATTCAGTCATTTGTGCTTCAGGGGTCTATAGAAAAATATTAAGATTAATATACTTGAAGGTAATGTGTTGTGATTAATTAATTTGCTGTTAATTGACATTTAAAATTTAATCGTGCGATTAATTGCGATTAAATTTTTTAATCGAACAGCAGCCCTAATATATAATTATATGTATAAATAAATATGTACTAGCTGGAGTATGTGGCGTTGCTCAAGGATTTTTGTTTTCCGCCCCCCCCCACCCCTCCCACCCTGCCCCATATTAGGGGTGGGGTGTGGTCGTCTGTCTACCTGGAAGGTCAAAAGGTACGAAACTGTGGCCCTAAGCAATGTTGACCAGGAAATCTCCGTTTTTCGCAACCAGAGTGATGGTTGGGTGGTCCTGGTGACCCTATGTCTAGCTGGAAGGGTTTGAGGAGGTGAATAGGGTGCGAAACTGTTACCCTGACCATAACCAGCATTGCCATGGAAATTTCTGTTTTTTTATAATAGCCGGGAGTTTCTCTCTGTCACAACACGTAACTTTCTCATTTGGTTTATAATGTCTCTTATCAGCCTGGAACATTGAGAACTATGAATAAGTAAGTAAATATTGATAATATTATTCCAGAAGCAATTTTACGTACAGCATGTTGATAATAGCGGTAGTTGTAAAGTTATTGTTTCGGTAAGGCTGTTATAATATATGACTATATTATTATATACTCTGCTGTCCATGGTGACTTAATGGTTTCTTTCACACGCTCTGCAACAATGGAGAGGCGTTCATTCTCTGTGGTTGGTCCAACAACCTGGAAGGAACTTCCCTGACTATGCGACACCTCCCAAGCTGTTCTCAATTTCACAAACTGTTGAAGACTGTTTTTTCGCTTGATCTCGGCCGGGAGCGCCTCTAAGTAGGCACCTTGAAGGGACGCTATATAAATTGCGATTGATTGATTGATTGATTGATTGATTGATTGATTGACTATGTAAAGGTAACAGATCATTTCAAGTTAGTCTGATGTAATATTACACAAGTGATATTAATAGTAAATGATGAGATCGTGGCGATATATTGATCCCTTCAGATCCCTTCAAAACCTGCGTCCTTTTCACAACACTCAAGCAATTTGATTTGTTAATGTGTCTTATCAGCCTTGAACATTAGTAACAATGAATCCACATGCAATTTTTCATACTGTGTCTTATGATGACAACTTTGGAAACAATGACTAATTAACGACTACAATAATATGAATGATGATGATGATGACGACGACGGTGGTGATGATGATATCCTAGAACTTGTTTGTATTCTGTATTGTATATGATGTCCTTGTTAGGAGCGAAGACTAAGCCTATAATATATAATTATATGAATAGTTGCTAACGTCAATGTATCGCATGTCATGCAGCTAAGTGATTGTAAATTATGCACTCTGCCAGTCTGCCTTTATATATATATATATATATGCTTACGTATATACTATATATATATAATGTATGTATAGGTGGACGTGTATAATATGTATATTCACCGTTACTTGAACTTGTGTATACATGTGCGTATCTTGTGTCGATGTATTCACAGTTATTGACTGTATGTCAACAGTCGGTGGTGTGTGCATGTATGCATGTAGTTGGTGTTTGGTTTAATATAATATGCGTGAAAGAGACATGTATATATGCGGCGGTGGCGGTGGCGATCATCGTCAGCAGAGCAATACTGTTATCTTTGCTGCTGCGCTGAATTGGTGGCGACCAATTGAAAAACATTTTCACTACGCTGCTCCGATCAACAACCACTTGAGCAGCTTTTTTCACTCCGATTAGACCAGGTATATTATGTGGGGTAGGGGATTGGGGGTGGGTGGGGGTGGGTGGGTGAGCGGCTGAAGAAGACCACTTCTGTAGACGTGAGCGTTTAGCATGAATTACCTGTCTCTGGTATACCTTCAACTTCCTCTATGTACCATACCACTTAATGTCAGATGATCTTCACAGTTGGCCTTCAGTCTGTTGGCCTTCGACTGGGTGGCATGTTGGTTTAAGAACATGTCCTATATAATATGCTATGCATTTGTGTGTGTATGTATGTGTCAATATATATGTACCGTATGTATGCATGTGTGTGTATTTATGTACATGTGTATGTATGTGCATGTATGCATATACGTTCGTGTGTATATATGACTTCTCAAGCACCCACTAATGTCCTTAAAAGTCAATGGCAACTGTCACCAATTTTTCCATTTAAATGCATGCGACAACATCCCGTTGTTTCACTGCGTTTGATTGCTCGCCATAATAATAATAATATGATGTCTAGTGACTGCTTGACTGGTATGAAGGCGTCGTTAAACGGCGACCTGTGCCAACAACAATAACGGTGTATTGATCAATAGGATAATTCCGTCTGAATTAATTAGATGTTTTCTAGTTTTATTAATTATTTATTATTGATGAGGTTTAATTGTTATATCTGTCAGAACTTTCAAAGTTCTTGCCTGAAGTCATTAATTATTCTCACAGTCTTCCTAAACATCCGTTCTATTCAGAAGAAGTGGATATATCTGTTTTAACTGATTGTCCACTGCTTTTAAATAAATAAAAAAAAACTGCTGTAATGCTGTATGGTTATCGAAACTTTGGAAATGAATCAACCTTAGCATTATTAGTGTTAAATGGTATTGAATGGTTTTATATTGAAGTGGTGAGAGTAGTAGTGTCATTTTAACGACACTACCATCGCCCTCCTCTTTCATGCAGACTTGGGACTGGCACAGTCGAATAGCTGTGGAGTTTTTAGTTGTATTTATGGGGGGAAGGGTAGGCGAATATAATGGGTATCAATTGAGATAACACAACGCACGAACGATTCACATGAAGCAGCATTGAAGCTGTGTTAAGCAATAATTATTGTCGAGGGCTTCTCACCTTTTCCTTTCTCACCTTTCCTTTCGTCTGCTTTACAGCAGTTTCATGTGATTGACTTTTACATGCCGTTCATCGTTCCTCTGTCTGTCTGTCTCTCTCTCTGTCTCTGTCTGTCTGTCTGTCTGTCACTCTCTGTCTCGCTATCTGTATCTATATCTATCTCTCTATCTGTGTGTCTGTCTGTTTGTCTGTCTGTCTGTCTGTTGCTTTCTTTTTGCTCGGCTTCAGTTGATGTCGGCTGGGTAAGTTTTTTTTAAGAAGTTACATTAATCTGTCCTTCTGTTCTCTCGGCCATTATGCACTGCTCTCCTGTCTTCTCCTGTTCTTTATCTGCTTTGTTTTGCTCTCAACTGTCGTCTCTTCTTTGCTCTCCTTTGCTCTCCTTTGTGCTCCTCTGCTTTCTTCTGCTTGGTCCTATGCTTTACTGTTTCTTCTCTGCTTTGCTGTGATTTCGTCTGCTCATCTGCTCTGCTCTAGGCCTATTCTTCTCTGTTCTGCTCTTCTCTTTATTCTCTGCTCTCACTATGCATTCGTTCGCTCTTGCTTCCTGCCTCTCTTTTCTTCTACTCTCTTCTTTTCTTTGCCTTTCTCTGCTTTACTCTGTTCTCATGTCTCTCGTTCAGCTCTGCTTATGTTGCCCCCCCCCCTTCGTCGGGACCTCCTCCGCCAACCACCGGCGCACGACAACTCCCAATACAAGGCGTCAGGTGTCATAACTGCCTAGGCCGCCAACAGACCGACCGACCGACCGACCGTATAGCTGTTAGTCTGATACTTCAGGTGAATGCTGGTCCGTCCGTCAGTGCCTTGGAAATGTTCTAAATGCCAGCGTGTGTATATCATGACTTGTCGGCCTCCGCTCGATTGCTGTCATTGTTCGATATTGTCCAAAGGTATTTGACATGTCGTCTTAGGAGCACGAGTAGGAGGAGGACGAAGACGAGGAGGAGGAGGAGGCGAGGACGGCCCAGTGGTATGTTCAACGCGTCAAGAGCGTAGCCGGCTAAAACACCGGCCGCCCGCCCGTCCGGCCTCGTAGGCCACAGTCCTCCCAGCCAGCCTACCAACCAGCCTGCCTGCCTGCCCTGTCGCGACTCCGCACGCTCGTCCGTCCGTCCGTCTATGCTATCCCCGCTCTATCTAAACGCTTGTAGGAACGAACTTCATCAGGTAGTTTTCAGTCTGAATGGACGAAGCTACTAAGACAGGTGGTGGCTGAAGTCGACTGAAATCTCTGCAGTGGGAAATATAATGATTTACACGACTATGACGACGACGATGTCGGGGTATGTTACTTCTTCTCTCGATCCAGCAGTAGTCGCTCTCTCTGTCTCTCATCTTCTTCTTGTCAGCCGGTTCGCATTACGATTCTGATCGCCGAGTTTCGAAACTGTTTACACTGGCCTGGTTTATAGATGACACTTGTTCGGCCCTGGTGCCCATCGCTCATAAAGGACACGGCGGTTATTTAGAAGCCATTCGTCAAGTCAATTGACGCGACACAGCGCCGGCTGAAAGGTAAAGGTGGCCTGTTGTTGCAAATTGGTAGACGACTGAATGGTAAAGGTGCCCTGTTGTTGCAAATTGGTAGACGACTGAATGGTAAAGGTGCCCTGTTGTTGCAAATTGGTAGACGGCTGAATGGTAAAGGTGGCCTGTTGTTGCAAATTGGTAGACGACTGAATGGTTAAGGTGGCTTGTTGTTGCAAATTGGTAGCCTAGATGGTTGGCTTTTGACCTGACAACGGAAGCAGTTTGGATTTTGTTTATAGCCAGCGAGCAGGGTCTCAGTGGAAGTTAATTAGGAATTGTCGAATGATGATGATGATGGTGATGAGTCTTATTAGGTAGGCTATTTGACGGCCGTTGATTGAGGAAATTAATATGCTGACTAATCGAGATAAACGATGTTCCATGTTTTCGTTAGCTGCTGCGGCTCGGCTCGAGGGCTATCAACATGTTGTTATGTGTGTACCTGACTATTGCATGTGTTTTGTGCTTTGGCTGGCGGTCGACTATCCATTGGATAATAGATTGATAATAGATTGGTATTACTTGGTGTAGTGTCAGGAAGTGGATTATCCCTTGGATAACAATAGATTTTTATTACGTAATGCACTATCCAGAAATGGATTATCCAATAGATAAGGTGCTACTGTTTCACATCAAGGCAACTATTGAGTGATTGTGCAATATGCATAGTGAATCCTCGAAACCATAATGCCCGAAATTAAACTTCTACTTAATCTTGAGTATCAATTTCTGGGCAAAGTAATTTTCCAAATCTAATGTAATGTCATTTTGTGAGATTTTCCAAGTTTATTATTGACATTAGTTTATGAGTTTTTCGATTTTTCAAACTCTTTCTAAAAACATTGTTTGAGGAATTGTCGGTTTATGTAGCAGTTTCCTCGCGTTGGGGTTTATTTATTTTATTTTATTTATTTCTCACATTTGCTATAGCGCCCCCTCAATTTTTCGCTACTCAGAGGTGCTCTCGACTACAGCGCGGACACTGCATCGGAGTTTCATGCCAGAGCACATGAGCAATTGCGGGTGAAGTACTTGCTCAAGGTCTCTACGCCGTGACTTGAGGTGGATTTGAATCTGGAATCCTCCAGCTTCAAGGCACAGAATCCACCACTACACCACCGGTCTCACGACTTAGATAACACCATTAGGATGGCAAGAATATGTATGCAAAATTCTTTTAGATGGTCTCTGTACGCACTATGCAGGCATGCATTTGTGTAATTACATGCAAATGTGATGTAGAAATTTATTTGTATCACGGTGCAGGCAGTTGTATTATAGTGTCTTTCAAAACCTTGTTTGCTGATATGTAAAAGGAATTTATTTAAAAAGAAAAATTGTGGCTTGCTGAGTCTAGCATGCATGCTTAGCATACCTCAAAGTCTTGTAACTTAGGAATTCTAAGGTAACTGTCTTTTCAGGTACGCTTTCACTGCCTTTCAGTACCTGTTCTTGTAGTGGAAGTACCTGCCTTTAATAACTTTGAAGAATAGGTTGGCTTGATTCAGTCTGCACTGTGTGGCTTTAAGAGCAGCATGGCTCATCAGCAAAGAGTCTCCTAGAAGATGCAGTTTTCATTTACTAAACTTTAGTAATAGTTAAAGTAGCCCAGTACTAGCATGGCTACTGTAGCGCTTAATGAAGTGGATGGTACTTTGTTGTTTTCGTGTAATCGGTGTTTATGCATTTCTTGGTATATAACACTCTATGCATGATCATGGTTTTTGATCATTTTAACACATGATCATGGTTTTTGATCATTTTAACACATGATCATGGTTTTTGATCATTTTAACACAGGATCATGTTTTTTAAATCATTTTAGCACATGATCATGTTTTTTAAAACATTTTAACACATGATCATGGTTTTTTATCATTTTAACACATGATCTTGGATTTTTATCATTTTAACACTTGATCATGGTTTTTGATCATTTTAACACATGATCATGATTTTTAATAATTTTAACACATAATCATGGTTTTTGATAATTTTGACACATAATCATTGAGTTTTGTTTTTTAAAACAGTTAATCATTGAATGCAGTACTTAATTGTTTGCTTTCACGCACTTTAATACGTGTTGCTGAGTGCGTATACCCTTTCTGCCAATGCATTTGCCTCTCTGTGCAGCGTTGATGGTTAAGACATCTAGTACGTGTCCTGTGAAGTAGCTGATACATTTCTGAGCCTTGCAGTCCATAAGGTAGTGTTGTCGAGTGTTTTGATTGTGTTGTATTAGCAATTGTATTAGCATCTTTCTTTGGAACACAAGACTGGATGGTGTTTATTTGTTTGTGTTCATTTCACCATTCAACCTACATGTATGAATCTCACGAACCATTTAAGCAGGAAATGTTTGCACAATAGTAATCTGATTGCCTTACAGTTCTACTACTACTGCTGCTGATACTACTATACTACTACCACTACTACTACTGCTACTGCTGCTGCTGCTTCTGCTGCTGCTGCTGCTGTTGCTACTGCTCCTACTACTGCTACTACTACTACTTGTGGGGCTACTAGATCATCCTGGGCACCTGCCCCGTTTGGGCTGCCCCAAGGCTCTGTCCTAGGCCCCCTATTATATATAATATACACTGCAGACCTTGGACCACTCTTACTGGCAAATTCAATCCTTAGTCAATCCTATGCTGATGACCTCCAGGCATATGTTCACTGCCCAGCATCTGCCGCTACTGATGCGGTTCGAGAAATTTGTAGGGCTATGGAAACCCTGGAAGCCTGGATGTCTTCTAACCGTTTGCGACTGAACCCTACCAAGACGCAATATATCTGGTTTGGGACTCGTCAACAACTTGCAAAAATTGACATGAAAGCCTTAGCATTAGAGTTTCCTCTGATTACTTTCTCACCTTTTGTGCGGGACCTTGGTGTTATTTTAGACCAAGAGCTAACTTTCACTCGGCATATAAACCTACTATGTCGAAGCTGTTACTACCAGTTACGTCAGCTTAAGGTGGTCTCCCGTTCTCTGTCTTTTAGTGCTGCCTCTACTCTTGTTCACTCTTTCGTAGTTTCCCGCCTTGACTACTGCAGCACCCTCTATCATGGACTTCCGGCTGACCGGATTGGCTGCCTTGAACGGGTCCTCCGCTCTGCGGCGCGACTTGTTGGCCATATCCCAAAATATGGCCATGTCTCATCCTATATGCGGGATACCTTACACTGGCTCCCTTCTCCTCAGCGGATTGCATACAGGGTCTGTGCGCTGGTTAGGCGGTGCATTGAAGGACTAGCTCCACCCTACCTTCGAGAATTCTGTTGTTCCACCTTGGGAGTTCAGCGTCGATCGACCCTTCGATCGGCGAACCACGCTGAGCTTCTGGTTCCCCGCTCACGGACTGCTATCCGACAGCGTTGTTCATTCTCTGTTGCAGGTCCTACAGCTTGGAATGGTCTCCCTGTTACACTGCACTTAATTCCCAGGGGTCACTCCGCTCTGTTCCTTAAGAACCTAAAAACTGTTTTATTTAGCCGTGGCTGGGCCGGGAGCGCTTCTGAGTCGCCTACCTTGAAGAGGCGCTATATAAATTTCTGAAATAAATAAATAAATAAATAAATAAATAAATAAATAAATAAATACTACTGTTACTACTACTACTGCTGCTACTACTGCTGCTGCTGCTGCTGCTGCTACTACTACTACCAATAATAATAATATAAGTTTTTGCCTGAGGGAAATGGGGTCATTCCATGTCAAATCAACAAATTTTTCAGAAAGTTCCAGTTCGACCATCTCGGATTTTACTGAAAATTTTTCAGAATATTTATTATGGTATTAGAGGAAACTATGCCAAATTTTAGATCAAAATCTTAAGTAGTTTTGAAGATATTAATTTTAAAAGACGTCTGGGGTGACCTCGTTTTCGACGTTTTGGGAGTCACGTCTAAATTTGTAACAACGTTCAGAAGCTCATAACTTCATTACTATAACAGATAATTTTATGAAATTTTCAGGATGTTTAGTCTTTGTGGTTTAGATGACATGCTGAAGAAATGAAAGATCAGTCTTGAAAATTCTGATGTTAGGACCCAACTGAAAATGGTTAAAAAAAACTTGCGGATGTCTGACGATCATACTTTGCTGCCCTGGTGTGGCCAAATTGAATTTTTTTAAAAGAATATTTAAACAACCTGTGATACTAATGTACTTTCTCTACAAAAATATGCAAAAATTTTGAATTTCTGAT
Source organism: Lumbricus terrestris (assembly GCA_949752735.1). Lineage (NCBI taxonomy): Eukaryota > Metazoa > Annelida > Clitellata > Crassiclitellata > Lumbricidae > Lumbricus > Lumbricus terrestris. The sequence goes on along the minus strand of OX457038.1, from coordinate 56,971,354 downwards.
GCATGCCTACTACCATATGGCCTTCCAAATTTGGAAAATTCCATTCCGAAGACCATTTTCTAGGTCAAAGATCATCATGTTTGTTAGGTCATGCAGCAATAAAATTTACATCATTGGAAAGAGCAGCTCAGATACTCTACGTTCACCAAAATTTGTGATGGTGTCTCTTCTTGTTCGTGCAATATTTTTTTTTCAATTGTGGCAGTTTTCTGCATTCGCAAGTTTATAATGGAGTCAATATCAGGGCATTATATTGTGAAATAATATCTGTAATAAGTCAATTTGTTCAGATTTCAGTCTCCTCATCTTCCTCAGGTCTTGAGTTATTAGGTGGATGTCTAACTTGATGAGTCACTATCATATGAAAGATATATCTAAGAGATACACATGCTCGAAAAAATGTAAATTGGCATTTGTGCAACATTTACAAATTTTTAAATTTAAAATCACAAGGACTACCACCCAGATTCTTGCATATTTGGAAAGAACACACAAAACTGATTAGATGAAAAAAATATCAGCCCACTGGTTAATTTCCTAGCCGTGATATGACAGTCCAAACTTGGTGGATCAGGCCGTTTCTCGTGAATGATGTAATATGGCATTTGTACAACATCTGCAGATTCATTAATTGAAAATCACAAGGACTACCACCCAGATTCTTGCATATTTGGAAAGAGCACAAAAAAATGATTAGATGAAAAAAATATCAGCCCACTGGTTAATTTCCTAGCCGTGATATGACAGTCCAAACTTGATGGATCGTGCCGTTTTTCGTGATTATTTTTGTGCCACTTGAATTAAAAGCTAATCACGAGAAAACGGCACGATCTAGCAAGTTTGGACTGTCATATCACGGCTAGGAAATTAACAAGTGGGCTGATATTTTTTTCATCTAATCAGTTTTTGTGCTCTTTCCAAATATGCAAGAATATGGGTGGTAGTCCTTGTGATTTTAAATTTATAAATCTGCAGATGCTGTACAAACGCCATATTGCATCATTCACGAGAAACGGCCTGATCCACCAAGTTTGGACTGCCATGTCACAGCCAGGAAATTAACCAGAGGACTGATATTTGTTTCATCTAATCAGTTTTGTGTGTTCTTTCCAAATATGCAAAAATCTGGTTGGTAATCCTTGAGATTTTAAATTTATAAATTTGTAAATGCTGCACAAATGCCAATTTACATTTTTTCGGGCATGTGTATCTCTTAGATAACCTATATCTTTCATATGATAGTGACTCATCAAGTTAGACATCCACCTAATAACTTCAAGACCTGAGGAAGATGAGGAGACTGAAATCTGAACAAATTGACTTATTACGGATATTATTTCACAATATAATGCCCTGATATTGACTCCATTATAAACTCGCGAATGCAGAAAACTGCCACAATTGAAAAAAAAATATTGCACAAACAAGAAGAGACACCATCACAATTTTTGGTGAACTTAGAGTATCTGAGCTGCTCTTTCCAATGATGTAAATTTTATTGCTCCATGACCTAACAAACATGATGATCTTTGACCTTGAAAATGGTCTTCGAAATGGAATTTTCCAAATTTGGAAGGCCATATGGTAGTAGGCATGCATCAGAAATTCAAAATTTTTGCATATTTTTGTAGAGAAAGTACATTAGTATCACAAGTTGTTAAAATATTCTTTTAAAAAAATTCAATTTGGCCACACCAGGGCAGCAAAGTATGATCGTCAGACATCCGCAAGTTTTTTTAACCATTTTCAGTTGGGTCCTAACATCAGAATTTTCAAGACTGATCTTTCATTTCTTCAGCATGTCATCTAACCCACAAAGACTAAACATCCTGAAAATTTCATAAAATTATCTGCTACAGTAATGAAGTTATGAGCTTCTGAACGTTGTTACAAATTTAGACGCGACTCCCAAAACGTCGAAAACGAGGTCACCCCAGACGTCTTTGAAAATTAATAACTTCAAAACTACTTAAGATTTTGATCTAAAATTTGGCATAGTTTCCTCTAATACCATAATAAACATTCTGAAAAATTTTCATTAAAATCCAAGATGGTCGACCTGGAGCCATTTGTTGAATTGAGGCGGAATGACCCAATGATAAATGTTGAATAAAAGTGATAGGCCTAATACTTATAAAATGAAGAAGAAGAAGAAGAAGAAGAAGAGGAGGAGGAGGAGGAAGAGGAGGAGGTGGATGAAGAGGAGGAAGAGGAGGGTTCAGCTGAGGTCAAAGAAAAGGTACTGTACATGAGTTCAAAGAATTAATGTCAGTCTATGATTTAGAAGATAAGCCATGAGCTGTGATTTGAATGTCTCCATATATATCATCTACCTTTAAATACTCTACGCAAATCCCTGGCTTGCCATACCATACCAAACGTTACATTACTGTACGTTGCCCTACACTGAAAACAGAAGGACACAGCCTGTCTCCTGTGTACTGTGGAGTTAAAGAGAAGGAGAGTGATGGGTTGAATCGATGGTCTACTTGAGCATGAAATGCCGTTACTTGATACTTGATTTGCATATTATGGAACTAGGCCGCTAGAGGTCTCACCAGATGAGCTTGGGTGGAGCTTGGCTTTTGTAGGAGCTGTCAGTGATTGGTAAGAAGTGGATGTCATCATTAGCTATCCATATTCTATTACTGTTATTGATATTATGTATTATTCTTATTTCTATTGATATAATATTGCTGTATTACGAAAAGGGAATTTCATATGAATAGACGGACATTGGTCAGCTGCTATTATACAGCCTGGTCAGCCCAATGCCCATGGTCAATTGTGTTTGCATCATAATTTCATTTGATTAACATGAACATATGAAGATTGATGACCAGCGAGTCTTCTACCTTGCCATCGGATCTTTCCACAGACAGTGTGCAGTTGAAGCGCTCATTTTTATTGACGTGATTGATAGGGACGCTACAGACGGTTTGCACACAGGGCACAGAAATCCGAGGATGTCTACATGTCTTGTGAGAGATTTGAAGCTGGAACGACTGAGTTGACAGTTGGGAGCGGGAGGTGCTCATAGCCGTGACCTTTCCGTGGTCGTAGTGGATCATCATCAGCGGTGGTTTACTTACGTGTCCACGGTTTGAATCCAACAGACAATTTGTTGTCAGCATTCAAGGAAACGTTGTCTGGTTTGGGGTGTTGATGTTATTGTCCCTCAGCTCCTGAGTTGGAGTTCCTTCAAATCAGCATACTACTACTGCCGTTGATGAGTGATTCTCCGATCCTGTTTCAGTATTTGACTAGAAACAATTGCTAACAGTCCATGCCACTTGCACTGTCTGAATTTTTTCACATTGTTCCAGAGTCTGAATGAATAGTATGATTGAATAGTCTGATTGAATAGTCTGATTGAATAGTCTGATTGAATAGTCTGATTGAATAGTATGAATGAGTAGTGTGATTGAATAGTCTGAAATAATAGTGTGATTGAATAGTCTGAATGAATAGTCTGAATGAATAGCCTGAATGAATTGTCTGATTGAATAGTGTGAATGAATTGTCTGAATGAATAGTTTGATTGAATAGTGAGATTGAATAGTCTGATTGAATAGTCTGAATGAATAGTCTGATTGAATAGTCTGATTGAATAGTATGAATGAGTAGTGTGATTGAATAGTCTGAAATAATAGTGTGATTGAATAGTCTGAATGAATAGTCTGTTTGAATAGTCTGAATGAATAGTCTGAATGAATAGCCTGAATGAATTGTCTGATTGAATAGTGTGAATGAATTGTCTGAATGAATAGTTTGATTGAATAGTGAGATTGAATAGTCTGATTGAATAGTCTGAATGAAGCGCCATCATGTCGTGTTTTAATTCATTATGCAAGATAGACCGGTGTCATAGACTTGTGTTCTCGTGTGTATGATTGTAACTGAGCCGTTGAAAGTCTCTTCAAGATCCTCTTAAACGTGATACTTACAAGTATTAATCCTCCATGTGTTAAAGTTCAATAGAAAAATAAGTTCATCTGTAAGCAGAGCTTATCAACCAGGCGTACTGTGCTTTCGAAAGTTTCTTAAATTGTACTGTATGATGTTTTTTGATCCGAACGTGTATGCACCCTTATGTACACACTTTATGTGTGTATAGATACATACATACATACATACACTTGTATGCATTAGTACATACATAAGTACATACATACATACATACAATACATTTACTGTACTCATATGCATGTAAATACAGACACATGTGTATATATGAGCATGTCACGTGCGTGCATGCAAGTTTTATCTTTAAAAAGTTTGAAGATTAACTGCTGGTTTGAAGATTAACTGCTGACCCGAGTCTGATCTTTGAGAGCAATTTGTAAGTTTCAGAAAAAGGATCTATCTCTTTCTGTCACTCTGTGGATGTCTGTCTGTCCGTCCGTCTGTCTGTCCGTCTGTCTGTCTAGCTTTCTTTCTTCTTTTTGAGGTCCTGTCATAGGCGCCAAAAGCTGTTTGGTGATAATGATCTACTTCAATCAGACAAAAGCCAGAAATGAATTTGTATTGAATTTTGATTTCGTGATGATGTTGGCTGAAATTAGGTTTAGATTATGTAATTGAGGATCATCTCTCATAAGATATATATAGGGTTACCATACGTCCGGGTTTCCCCGGACATGTCCTCTTTTTAGGCCTCTGTCCGGGCGTCCGGGCGGCTTTTCAGAAATATGGCTTTTGTCCGGGTTTTTCCGTCCGTCCACGATCGACCGATCCTATTTACTTTTCCGTGTTTTATACTATTCCGTTCCGTGAATTAAACACGCGTTCCAGCAATATTTACCTCAGTAACATGATTACCATTGGATTTCCGGTTCCTTACGCGGTTTTTTTGTAAACCAAACGCGTAAATTTAACACGAGTCACGTAATGATAATTGTAGGTCAAAATAAAATAATTAATTTTTCAATTGAACGAAAAAAATTGACATAAAAAAGCCGAAGCGGTAAGTGTTTTCGTGCAGGTCGCTATGGATGGGAAGCTATATGTTTGACATGCAGTAGCGGAACTTTTATATCAGTTGCCGATAAGAGTGCTTTGGATTTAAAGGCGCACGTCGAAACGCCGAAGCATGTTAAGAGTGTTCGGGGGAATTTCATATACCGGTACCAAAGTAACCAATTTTGTAGTGACACTGGTTTCGAAAAGCGACGCATCTGTCACTGTTTTGTCTCTGCGTAGTCAGTGACAGCAATGTAATGTGTAGGTTACTGAAGTGCTGGAGTACTGAACACCCACTCAATGAAGTTTAAATTGAAACCATGTACAATAAGAACAAAATTTTGTGTACCGTACTTCAACGCTACCTATATTTGTAAAACACTTAATATTGGCGTATATAGCACTATGAGCCGGCTACGGGATGGTAACCGGATGAACATTTTGTGTCCTCTTTTTCATCTGAGCACTTATGGTAACCCTAGATATATATAAATAGCAAATTGGTATTTATATATTGCATCAGTTTTTAATCTTTCCAAATAGGAAAAATTTAATAAGTGCATTATATCGTTTCATGCTTGCAGGCGTCATATTTATAAATCATAAATGCCGTTTATTTCATTTCAATTTGTTTGAGACAGACAAAGCATCTTTAGTCTGTTGAAAATTTAGGGTAATACTGGAAAATTGCAAAAGCAGTTCATAAAGGAAAGGGTGTAATTTGATATGAAACTGAATTCACTGAAGCATGAAGTTGTCAAGAGCCATTGGTTTGTCTTATTGAACTTGGCAGGAAAGACAGGACATTATTATTATTGTTATTATTATTATTATTATTATTATTATTATTATTATTACTATTATTATTATTATTATTATATGCTGGAGAAAATGAAGCCATTAGCACTTCATTCCTATGGGATTAGATTAACGGACTGCCTGTTGTCTTTGTCTTCATGTATTCGAAGAAATACATGATATAAAATAAAATAAAATGCATAATACCAAAACAAATACCGCTTTTTCTTCAGAATATGAAGTCTTTTAACACTACATTCTCATGGGATTAAAATTTATAAGGGACTGCTCTTGTCTTCATGTTCGTAGGATTTGTATTAATTAGGGAGTCTATGACATGCCGTAAGTCTCGAACTGTGAATCTGCTCTCTAGGGTTCCCTGAAGAAATCCGTTCTGTGGAGCCAATTCAGTGTCGTTATTGAGAACGCATTCATGTTTGAGATTCAGTTCACGTTGACGAAACAGATTTTTTTGTTCTGAGTGAAGTGAAGTGACGACATCGGTCATTTGAAATCCTCATCTTATTTCTCACCATTCATAGGAACCTTTATATTGACATTCTATTTGGACAATTAGGCCATCAATATAATGATAGGAAGTGTCCGATTTATTCAATCAGTCAGTCCATCAATTGAGACGATATTATGACTGTTAATTAATCAGGTCACCAATCCTCCTAACTACTCTGCTGGTTAATCAACCAGGATATTAACATTTAGAATCATTAATTAAGTGTATCATTAATTAAGTGTATCATTCGATTAATTCAATGTGCGGGGTGTGAGACTCTAAATGAATTGGTCATTTCGCTAGTCTCATCAATTAGCGGAAATCAACAACAGTAATGATAATAATAATCTTCATTTATTTTCAAACTGATACAAAGCAATCGGTGATGTACGAACGATCAGAAGTTTTCACAGGAGTCAAATTTAACTGTCTGGCAGCCATGCAAGGCATCCATCTATCGCATCTTGCTGCTTAGTTTGCCAACAACATCTGCTGAATGGAAGGTTGAGTGGAGCTTTTGGGAGGGTAGCGGGAAGCGATCCCGTATATGTGCGCTCTTTGTGCATGCAGAGTATTTACCATTGCCATAAACCACGTCCCTTACTCGTTACTCGTTTAGCCTCGTTTTAAATGATGAAATTGCAGTTAATTTACACGTCATAATTGCAGACATTCAGACAATACGGCATTGTTCCATTAACTCTGATCTGAGATTTAATTCTACCTTGTAGTGTGACCTCCTATGATTAAGGCAGCCATTTGATAACCAGCTGTTTGACCAATGATGACACTGCCCTAGTTAGAAATAGACTGAGTCTTAATATAAGGTAAACAAGCTGTCAATATTTAGTCAACGGAGACTCCTCCGTGTCTGTTTGGAAACGATCTGTCTTCAAAGGAGATTTTCATTCAGTTGAAACGGCGGTCTTGAAGACGTCTTGCTAATGTAGACCTAGGCTCCTCTGTACAGGGTGCGCCAAAAAAAAAGACCCCCCCTAGGTTTTTTGCCAATATTTTTACCAAAAGTAAGAATTTCCAAATTAAATTTTACAGGCTTATAGACAATTCATATTTACATATGATGGCCAAATTTTATCAAAATATTTCGAACAGAGCAAAAGTTATGCCACTATTATGAAGGCCACCCACCGTTTTTTGACTATTCAAAAACGTAACGCAACAAAAAGTAGGTTTTTGCCAATATTTTGGCCAAAAGTAAGAATTTCCAAATGAAAGTTTTACAGGCTGATAGACAATTCATATTTACACGTGATGACCGAAATTTCATCAAAATATTTAAAACAGAACAAAAGTTATATCACTTTTAGTGAGACCACCCTCGGTTTTTTGCATGATTCAAAAAACGTCAAAAAAGGTGGGTGTCCTCACTAAAAGTGATATAACTTTTGTTCTGTTCGAAATATTTTAATGAAATTTCGGTCATCATGTGTAAATATGAATTGTCTATCAGCCTGTAAAAATTTCATTTTGAAATTCTTACTTTTGGCCAAAATATTGGCAAAAACCTACTTTTTGTTGCGTTACGTTTTTGAATCGTCAAAAAACGGTGGGTGGCCTCCCTAAAAGTGACGTAACTTTTGTTCCGTTTGAAATATTTTGATGAAATCTGGTCATAATGTGTAAATATGAATTGTCTATAAGCCTGTAAAATTTCATTTGGAAATTCTTACTTTTGGTAAAAATATTGGGAAAAAACCTAGGGGGGGTCTTTTTTTTTGGCGCACCCTGTATATAAGTGTCTGTTTGCACTGTATCCCTGTTCCTGAATGGTCTTTCTTCTGTGCTGGTCGAAACGGCCATTGACAAAAGGTGGTGGTTGCATGATTCTGCCGCTCTTAAATAGATTGATCGAGAGAATGATCGGTTGGCAGATCGATGGATCGATCGATCATAGACGTGTGTCCTGCGAAGTTGATTAGCTCGGTTCAGTGAATCTTCTTCGATGATTGTGCGTTGTGAAAATGCACGGCACTGACAAGTTGTGCGTTGGTGAATGACTGAATTGTGCGTTCATGAATGACTGAATTGTGCGTAGGTGAATGACTGAATTGTGCGTTCGTGAATGACTGAATTGTGCGTTCTTGAATGACTGAATTGTGTGTTCGTGAATATAAGTATTAATACTTAACGTGAAATGCGCAATTCAACAATGCACTCTGCAGTACGCATTGCAATAATTAATGCATTGATGCAAATGAGAGAGTAGTGCATTTATACTGTTGAGTTGTTTAGTGTTAAGTGGTACTGCATTGCCAGTTTAGTAACTTGGTGTATTTGGATAATGCGCATTCAGTGATTTTCCAGATATTGGATTTCTTTTCTTAATTCAATTCCTGGTATTGATTTCAGAATTGGTTTAATCCAAGCCGACAACAGCGCGTTAGCTGACAACGCATGTTAACTGACAAAATGCAGGTTGACTGACAACACTCGTTGACTGACAATGCACATAACTGACAACACTTGTTAACTGACAACACTTGTTAACTGACAACGCTCGTTAACTGACAATGCTGTGTTTTCATCGTGATTGTAGGTCTGTTGTCTGTTTGGTGTGAGGAGCTAAGCCGTCTGCTTCTTATCCGACACCAGCGAAACCACAGCAACAGTCCGAATAGCAACTGCACAACGACTGCTAAGAGGACTGACAACAGCGGCATGCAGGCATCATCACTAATGCAACAGCACATGCAACCAAAGTAAGGACACGTTCTGCTATCATGCCGTTTCACTGTGGGAACCGTCTATTCATTAATGACTATCATGATTACTGTGATGACACTTTAGTGATAGCAGTTCCAGTTCTTTTTAATTCATGTTGTCATCTTTCAATCATGATGTCTCCTTTTCAATCGTGGCATTACCATTTAAATCATGACATTGTCTTTTTAATCATGGCATTGCCTTTTCAATAATGGAATTACCATTTAAATCATGGCATTACCGTTTCAGTCATGGAATTACTTTTTCAATCATAGCATTGCATTTTAAATCATGGCATTATCTTTATGTCATTCCACCGGTTTCGGTCACTTGTCACTTTTTGTTTGTTGCACGGCATTTCAATCATAGTACCATCTTTTAAGTGATATCATTGTCTGGTAGGGTTCTTGCTTCAGAAATTTACCTTTGAGTCAAACAGATTTAAATTGTCCTTTTATGCTGAAGACTTCTTCCTTGCCAGAGCTGTATTGAGAGTGCAATTGATATTTAGAGAAACAGTGGCACAGTACATATTTAGTAATTACTGGTAATATGATGGACCTCCTTCTTCTGAGCTGCTGCTAATTCTCCTTCTCTTCATAGGTCTCCTTTATCTCCTAATTCTCCTACTCAAAACTCATGCTTCTACTCCTGGTTCTGCTGCTACTGCTACTAATGCTGCTAGTATTGTCTCTACTCTACTAGTAACCCATCCAACCATTCCTTACATTTGGGTACTGTATCCTTTGCCTCCTCATGTCGGAACTTGATAAGTTTTTTCTATCAAGTTTTTGATTTTTAGAATCTGTATTATATCCAGACATTTTTTCAGGAAGCCTGTTACGATACAAAGTGCTTCTCACAAGTCTAACGGGTGTTTAGACTTTGAAAACAACAACTTAGAGATGATAGATACTTTTGTGGCTGGAAGGCACACACAGTCAGTCAACCTTAAATTCAACCTCGGTGTGAAAGGGCAAACCATTTAATTATAGTTTGATATTATACAGTGCTACATATAAAATACAGTACTACTTATAAAATCCTTCATCGTTGGCTTGCTGTGCAAATATAATAGAGTTGCTGTTGTGATGATTATCTAAGCTATTAGTTTTAGTTCCAATCATAGACGTATATAAAGTTTTATGCCATTAGTTCAGCTATATAAGTTTAATGGTATAATTCATAGATGTAAAAAAACGATGGAAACAGAATAAAAACTAAACAAAACTTTATTAGTAGGGCAAAATTAATTATAAAAACGTTAATAATTTACAACAGTTATTTTTTCTTAAAACTTTTGTTTAATAAAAAAATTGAGAAAAATTAGAAGCATTGAAATCGTTTCAAATTTAAATTGTAGACATAGTCTAAGTCCGCATAAGTTCATGCTGATGGACATTTAACGCAATTAAAATCTGATCAAAAGTAAAGACAATAGACGCATTCTAAATTATATATTGTATTTAAAATTGTAACTTATATAAGCAGCCCTAAGAAGTTTGCATCAAAATAACTGTTATAAATTTAATTCCTTGTAGGGACCTACTACATGTATTTCTTAAATGATGACATTAAGCATAAATTTTATAATGACATTAGTTAGCTGAATCCTTGAGAGTACGGTTAAAACGTAAGGAATATCAGACAAAAACTGAAATGAAGTAAAATAAGAACAGACAGTAAACACATAAATAAAGCTAGATAAATAATAAAAAACGGAATAAAATGATACGAAAAAACACACGAAAACCGACGTTTTTTGAGAAAGAATAAAAAACGAGAAAAACGTTCCAAACAACTTTGGGATATTTAGACTTTTGCGGCTGTTTATAATGTTGCATTTTTCGGTACTGCATTGTGCACTGTTTTTGCGCATATTGTATACATCGTTGCAGTAAAGTAGTGTGGCCGTTTGTCTCATGCTAATAAAGATTGCCTCCTTACGTATTTACTTAGATGAGTTTAACGGTGTTTTTGTGTACGTGTGTGTTTGACAGTGCTGACATGTTACCGTGGCCCCACGGTGGACCTCAACCGTCACAAGATGGCGGCTTGTCTGTGGCCACCAGCGCCTGGGGGGCATCGCAGCAGACGACACCGCCGGGCATGTACAACATGGGAGGTGGGGGCGGGGGTGGGGGGCACAGCTCCCGCCTACCGAGCTACGCAAACACAACGATGACGTCAGGACCCTACAGCCAGCAGACGACGTTTAGTAATCTGCATAAGATGGGGTACAACAGCTCACAGAACATGCCACCCTATGTCAACAGCAGACAGACGACCGGTCCCGGATACCAGCGACACAAGTAACTAGTCGACGAATTTATCCTATATAATTATCTATTAATTTTATTCTTATCTCTTAGCCCGAAAGAATATATTCTGAATTTAAGTAATTATGCTCAATATGTAAAGTTATCTAATAATCTATGATTTTATTGCTGTTACTCTTGCTCTTTCTAGTATTGCTCAATCAATCATATAAATTTATATAGCGCCCCTTCAAGATCTCTACTCAGAGGCACTCATTGCTATTACATTACTACTTCTCTTGTAGTTTATCATATACTTTGTTGTTATTGTTATTCTGATTATTGTTCGAACCAACATACATGTGATGCCTCACATATTAAATGGCTCCCAAGAGGTGAATTGTCTGGATTGGCTAAACCTTGTTAAGTTCCTGTGGGACTAGAGTGTTGTGAAAGGGGACAACATTATGGCACTGGATTACAAATGCCAGGCAATGAGAAAGATAGCTTATTGAGCTCTCATCCCCAAATACATGCATTAGAAGCCCTTCTGCTTCATGATAAAAAAATGAATCCAGCAGCTCAGGCTCTTGCCATTTTATTATTCTTTGTGACTTTTTAAGCTGTAAAAAATGATTTTTGTTGTTGTTTGTATTGTGTTTCTGTTGCAATTTTGTCGCGTTTTGCAGTTTTCTTGTATTAGATATTGATTCGTTCTTTAAGGTTGGCATTGTTACCTTAAATAATGAAATTAGCAATTAAATTCGATTAATTTACACTGAGTGATTGTTTTGTTGTCAGTGGTTATCCGCCATCAGCGACGGGCATGCCCAGCGTCAACCCAACTGCCTCTACGCCAGGTCATGACACGATGTCAGGGGCCAACATCGCCACCGTCACAGGGAGCGGAGGAAATGGTAATGCGTCAGGAGCGGCAGCAGTGGCAGCTATGGGGATGGACGAATCAAGGCAGCAGAATCCTCAGATGACCATCAACAGCCAATATGCTGCTGCAGCTGCTCAAGTGAGTTGTGTATGGACAGTCATTCGTCTGCCTTAACGCATAACATACCTAATCTAATCTAATCTCGGGTATGTACTATATATATATACATGCAGCACATGTTCCACAATGCCTGGGGTGTCTTACCGATAATTGATTCCTAGTTGTCATTTAGTATCCTGCAATTTTTTTTATAGGTAAATAATTGTCCAGAAAGTTGAAAAATGCTTGAAAATCTCATGCATTGCACCAGCTTCCTAGAAATATTCTCTCCACATGAGAATCACTCGACCTGTAGCAATCAGTTTAAAGATGCGTCTCAGCATGCCGTGAAGTGTTTTAATTACAAGGGGGTTGATGGGGGTGGGGAGAGGCTTCTGGAAGTGACTGGGAAGCCAATGCAGGTCATTGTTGAAGTGTTGATCGCACTACGTCTATTGAACTGATTCGACTGCTCTACTTCAGCACGATGTCTGGATCATTGGAAATTGATACAAGCCAGTGCAGTCCTTGAATATGAAGGAAACTGTGCTGGATGATTGATGAAATAAGATATATTCAGATGAAATTCTATGCTATTTTCATTCATCCATATGAAGATGTGTTGATAACCTCAGTTACCCAACCTACTCTGTCAGCAACCGTTTGTTTTGCATCTATCGGCAGCAGTATGTATGGCCACTGTGCTCCATAATAATAGAGTATTAGCTGACAATTGCTGTTGATGTTGTACGTCAGCATTGTGGCCACTTAGTATCTGTTTTCTCCAGACATTATGTGCAGACAGCCCAGTTAGCCTTTTGATGGTCGTTGTGGGCCACGTAGTATTTTCTTCTTCTTCTGCTGACAAACGGTTACGCGATCCTGGGTGGCTTATGTGTCTTTATTCGACTGAATATGGGAGAGGCGAATGATTTTCTAATGTGCCTTAATTTTATCATATTGGCTTTCTCGCTCGCAGTCACCTTTGACCGACATAATGTTCGGCTAATCACTGGCCTGTCAAAGCCGCGCTTTTGTGACAACGAGCGAGCAAGCGAGCTAGTGAGTGAGGAGCGTGTACAGGCAGACACACACACAAAACACGTTCAGTGAGTGACTCGGCCAGATTTCTTTGTGAATAGACGGCAACCTGTATAGTATGTGTGTTCTGTGCGGGAGAAAGCACCTGCCCTGGACTCAATCAAATGGTCTTTGTTGGCCATTGGAGCTGTTACTCCACTCTTCTTTGCCGTCTGCTGTGATACGGTCTAATGGACACCTAAGTAAAACATTTTCTCTCTCGGCGGCTCTGTTCTCTTGTGAATATACACTTAACTCCTACTGAACAAGTATATGGAGTTGTCCTCCAGCGCATTTTATGTACCTTACGTTTGAGAAAACTGCTCTAGCATGCAAGCCTTTGAGCATCATTTGAAGGATTCGCCCCAAAGGTTAGTTTTTTTTAGTTGCATTAATCAATGTCACACCACTGTGAGAAAATTGGCCACCTATTTTTGACTATGTTTTTAAACAGTGCACAGCTTAGCACTTTGGGTCTGTACCAGTTTTCATAATAATTTGTGTGAGGACATTTTGCTTTGTGAGTGTTTGCAGAAACGTTGTGTAAACTGTTGCAGATTGAAAGCTGTGAATTTTTGAGAGCAATATTATGACCCAAAAAATTGGGAAGATCAGGCAGTCTGGGTGAACAGTAGGGAAGTTTCTTTGTCACATTTGTCTCAGTTTGTGACATGAATTGTATTTGTGTGCATTGTGTAACATTTGGTTTGTTCCTTAAGCTATTTTTCTGAGTGTTTACGGTTCATCTGTTTAAATTGTGCAGTGTATTGTGTTGTGTTAAAACATTTATAATAATAATAATAAAAATAATAATAATAATAATAATAAATAATAGATAAATAATAAAACATTTATAGGCAGTGTGCCTATATAATAATACAAGTAGAAATCGATACAGGGATAGAGATTTTGTATAACTTATTATAATAAATTATATAATATATACGATGATAAATATATGATGATAATGTAAGAAATTAAACTGTATCTTGTACATCCAGTGAATCCCTACTGAAAGGTAATTGTAAGGTCATTTGCAATTGTGAAGTCATTTACAATTGTAAGGTCATTTACAAGTGCGTTAATTCCTCTTTCAGCAATCCTTCACGCATGTTCCTCTGTTTGTTTTAGTTGAGAAGCAGTCACAGCTAATCTATTCAAGCAGAGTTGCTTCGCTGTACAATGAATCTAACAAGACTCACTGAGAGTTGAACCTGGGTCAGAGTAGCGAAAGGCAGATACATTAGCCTCTGTGCCACCAGAGTTAAAGGATCGGTGTGTGTGTGTGTGTGTGTGTGTGTGTGTGTGTGCGTGCGTGCGTGCGTGCGTGCGTGCGTGCGTGCGTGCGTGCGTGCGTGCGTGCGTGCGTGCGTGTGTGTGCAGAACTGTGTATGCAACATCTAGGCATTTAATATGGCTTCTTTTAAGTAGCTTACAAAAAGATGCCTGTGCTAGCCTAAGGGGTGTTGAAGTTCGTTAACAACAAAAAGTTCATCGGTAAGCAAACAGTGTTCAGTCATCTAGAAAAGTCACTGCTGGTGGGCTGCTGCGCACACGAAGAAGAGCCCAACGAACAGGTTATGCCTCCTCCTCCTCCTTCTTGTACTCCAGTTATGCCTCCTCCTCCTTGTCCTTCTCCTCCTTGTCCTTCTCCTCCTTGTCCTTCTCCTCCTTGTCCTTGTCCTCCTCCTCGTCCTTCACTCCCAGGTTTCGTCGCTCCCCCCTTGGGCGTGACCAGACTTAGGCTATGGTATGGGGTAGACCTGCCTCAAGTGCTCTGGCATAAACTACTCGGTAATTCACCGACTGGAACAACTTTCCTCATCACAGGTCGCGTCCTCTGATCATCATTGGTTGACTTCTTCACCAACATTATCCTTGGATTTTTTTTATACCCGTGACGCACATCTCTTTGATGCGAAATGCACGTTGGCTGCAGAAAAGACGTTACGTCGTAAATCTTCTCGTTGTTGTTGCCCCATGCGATTCATTTAACCCTCGGGGAGAATGGCCGCCGGAGCCTTACCTTAAAAAACGCTCAAAGAATATTTGCTCGTTTGGCAGACACTTAGCAACGAGTGCTTTTATTCGGAAATGTTGATGTGGCCTTTTCTTCTTTTTCAGATGAGTGCAGGTGTTCCCATGGCAACCGGGCCAGGCCAGCAGTTTGGCCCTCAGTACAGCACGCACTACGGTAATCACTTTGGCCCCACCGGATCGCAGAAGGTTTCGACGTCATCTGGGATGCTGAGCCCGATGTCGATGGGGCCTGGGTCTGCAATGGCCATGGGCCCTGGGCCAGCCATGTCGGGACCAAACATGGGGCCGGCGGCCGGTCCGCTTTCAAATCAGCCCAGTGGCATGCAGCTGCCCAGCGACGTTGGGCCAATGATGGGCAGTCCAGGACCAATGATGGCTGGTCAGGGGCCAATAATGACGGGGCCGGGAGGACAAGGGCAAGTGAAGCGGGGTCACATGATGATGAAGGGCAGCATGTATAGTGGACTACACCAGCGCACCGGACCATATCCCAATCCGCAACAGTACATGCAGACAAAGCGAGCTCAGTTTCCGAACGGACAACAGGAGGTGAGTGACCAGCGGACTTCTTGCTGATTCACTTTTCCATAATCTAATCTATTCTGCTAAATTGGATTAAGCCGCTAATGTTCATTTTGTGCTCAATCACGTTTTTATGTTTCTTAGTAATGTACAACTCAGAGGTTGTCGTTCGTGTGTAGCTGGCTATCATCCCGTTTATTTTAATAGAAGGTAATGTAAATTGTAAGTACTGTAATTAAATGTAAATGTATTGTTGTTTATATTGTGTAACCATCTAATGGGAAATGATCAGAATGATCAAGATAAGCCAACTATTTAGTTTAGTATGTCTTTCAACAGGTTGCCAGTGGGTCAGACTAGGTTTTGCTGACATGAAATAAGATATATTCAGATGAAATTCTATGCTATTTCCATTCATCTATGTGAAGATGTGTTGATAACCTCAGTAACTCAACCTACTCTGGCAGCAACCTTTTGTTTTACATCTATCCACAGCAGTATGTATGGCCACAGTGCTCTATAATAGAATATTGACTAAAAATTGCTGTTAATGCACGTAGGGCATTTTGGCCGCTTTAATGTCTCAGAAGCGCTCCTGACCACTGCGCGGACACTGAATCAGAGTTTTACGCCGAAACGCATGAGCAATTGCGACTGGAGGACATGCTCAATGTCCCTATAAGGCGGCTTAGGGTGGATTCGAACCTGCAACTCTCCGGCTGCAGTGCAAAGAACATACCCACTACGCATTTGTGTGTGTATGTATGTATCTGTGTGTGTGTGTGTGTGTCTGTATTGTTGATTGTTGTCGTGTTGTTTCAGCCTGGCTTTGGTGCACAGCCGCCCTACGGAGCGTCCATGATGCAGTCGTACGGATGGGGCAGTGGACGACTTGGATGCCCACACATCCCTGGACAACAGTCGGCCAACTATGGCACCAGCCAGCAGCAGCAGCAACAACAGGTGCCTCCTCAGCAGACACGGTCCAATGGTTCGTACTGTGGCACCACTGGCGCCGGCCAGATGCCGTACATGCAGTCCAAGGTGCCTCCTGGCCAGCAGTGCCAACCGACAAATGGCGCCAACTTCAGTCCACAGTACTCGCAAATGACTGGCTATCCTGTAAGTACATCTGCATGTAGTACTCTACCCCACCGTTGGTGCTATTTTTTCAGTGATGTTTGTGTCACTTAATGTACCGTACACTAAAAAAAACGATGGTGTAATCAGTTTTGTATCCTACAGATCTGTCCAGTGTGAGAAAAGGGAAGATAATCAATTGGGATAGGTAATGAATAAGTAAGTAAATGTATTCTTTGTTAACCAATGTCATATCCACATTGTGGTGTACACATGTGTACACAGCAATTAGCTGTCGATAGGAGTACAACATTACCACTTAAGTAGAGATTGTAAAGACATAAGCGACTGAGCTGAATGGACCATTACAGGTGAGAGAGAGAGAGAGAGTTTGGTTGGTATCCACTGAGTTTTTCTATTGCATGTACATTACGTATAAGTGACTGATTTCTATTTCATTTACTACGCCTGTGAATATATGCATTGTTATAATTATGTCAAGACAATTACTTTAAGGACGTCACAGAGTCTTAGTTCTCTTTGTTTCTTTACATTGACAAAATGCGCTCTTTTATTCACACTCCCTTGTATAGGTAAACTTGTATGTATGTATATATTTATGTATGTATGTATGTATGTATGTATGTATGTATGTATGTATGTATGTATGTATGTATGTATGTATGTATGTATGTATGCATATATGTATGTGTATGTATGTGTGTGTGTGTGTGTGTGGCCGTGATTGGTCTGTGATTGACCTCTGACCCGTGACTGACTTGTTTCCTCTGTTTTCTGTTTGGACAGAGTCTCCAGTCCCCTGTGCTTGGCAATCCAACGCCCCCGATGACTCCCTCCTACCTCTCGCCAACCGAAATGAAGCCGGTCCTGATCAATGGCAAACTCCAACCGTCTCCATCGGCTCCGATGATGGTCAAGAAGGAAACGGATGACCTCCGCTTGACCTTTCCGGTTCGCGATGGAGTCGTTCTACCACCTTTCCGGCTTGAGCATAATCTTGCTGTCAGCAACCACATATTCCACTTGAGAGAATCCGTCTACCAGACGCTGATGTGGAGGTAGGATGTCGTCAGATCTCATTGTCCATGGCCATGCCGTCCAATAAATTTTAATCAATTAATCAATCAATTTTTATTTCAACCAATTGTGACAGTCAGTTACAATAGACAATAGACAGTATTACAATATCGATTACAATGGGAGGCCAAACAGGGATCAGGATCTTGCTGAGTAGGGTCACATAATATGTCTTTACTTCAAAACAGGGCAGCCTCAAGAGTCAAGACGCTGATTTTAATTTTCTTCTAAACTAGGTTTTTGTTGCTGTAAAGTAAGAATAACGATTTATGCACTGCAGATTTCTAATACTTGCCTACTTACAGTAGTAAGTGATGAGAGATCTAGAAGAGCGACGATGGCTGAACTTACTTACTTACTTATTTGTTCATTGATCTGGAATGACGTTTTGTCTAATTTCTTTTTGATGCTTCATACCCAAATATGATTTTGTTGGGTTTCATGGATGAACTAAGGATTAATGGGATTGATCAATGAATCAATTGATTGATCAATCAATTGGTTGATCAATCAATCAATCAGTTGATCAATCAATCAATCGGTTGATCAAGGGTGGAAAAACCAGTCTACCTGCGTAAGGTGTTTATTTCGTCATAATATGTGCCTTTCTTACTTGCTCACTTTGGCACCCTTTTTATTTTCCATGACCGCATTTTGCTTTGACTTGTCTAACCTCATCTAGCTTACCACCTACCCATGCATGACATGACATTCCATTACTCAACTGGATCTCTCCATGTTTGCTTTTCCAGACCGGATCTGGAGTTGCAGCTCAAGTGTTTCCATCACGAGGATCACCAGATGTACACGAACTGGCCGGTCTCTGTGACGATCAGCGTCAACGCTCGGATGTTGATGATCGAACGCGGTGAAAACAAGACTTGCCATCGACCGCTTTACCTGAAGGACGTCTGCCAACCGGGACGAAATACGATCCAGATCACGGTCTCAGCCTGTTGCTGTGTAGGTCATCACCGACTTCATCTCAAGACTTCAACCGACTTTATTTTTTAAAATCAAATTTGTTGGTTTGAGTGATTGTAATATGCTCTGATCTATTGAAGAGTACTTTAGGATGGTGCGATGATTTACACTTAGAGTAGTGAAGTCTTATCTAAGATAACGTACATATAATACACAGTTGATGCATCAACTGTGTATTTATCTGTACAATATCTAAACTGCAAAAGAGAAGTTACTCTGAGATTTGCCAAGGCCAAAGCAGCACTTGCTGCATTGGACAAGATTTGGAAAAGTAAAGAAATAACACTCAAGACTAAGCTGGCAATCCTGGATACCTGTGTGTTCAGCAGAGCATTATACGCATGTGAAACATGGGTAATAACCAAGGAAATTGAAAGATGAATACTGGCTTTTTAAGGAATATGTTATCGAAAAGTATTAAGAGTTGGATGGAGAAAAAAGATGACGAATGAGCAACTATACAATCAAATTGGGCTAAGACACACTCTGCTGCAGAAAGTAATCTGCAGAAATTACAACTGTTTGGACACATATGCAGAATGTACGACTCCAGGAAACTCAAGACGTTGGTGTTTGGCATTATGGAAGGGACGAACAAAAGGGGACACCCCTTCAGAGAATGGAAGGATGACATCGCGGAATGGTGTGGAAACATATCACTGCAGCAATTGAGCCACACAGCAAGAGAAAGAGACAAATGAAATCAGCATCAAGCACCTACGGGCGATGAACCCATGGACATATGATAATGATGATGACGACGACGATGATGATATTAAGAACCAGCCTTTATCGTTTAACTTCTGAGCCAGATGACATTGAGCTTTGCCTTGGTACTGTTAAACAGTCCCATGGTATTGTTGAAGCAATATCTTGGTACTGGTGGCACGTTTAAGTATCTTTTATGAAAAGATAGTTAACAATTGTTTGTCTGTTTTTTATGTTGCAGTCTCATTTGTTTATTTTACAACTTGTCCATCGACCAAGCGTCAAGTCCGTTCTTCAAGGCCTGCTTCGAAAGCGACTTCTACCGGCTGAACACTGCATCACAAAGAGTGAGAATATTGTTGTTATTATCAATCACTTTTCTTCTGCATCCAGTCTCAGAATTATTTCTGTCTAGTTTTTTTCTTTCGAGTTGACATATAATGTGCCGACTTTATAAATTTTATTAAGGATATATTTAGGAACGTTTAGGAATTTCTGCCCTAGCAAAGATTTGAACCCCCGTCCTGTGTGTGTGTGTGTGTGTGTGTGTGTGTGTGTGTGTGTGTGTGTGTGTGTGTGTGGTGTGTGGTGTGTGTGTGTGTGTGTGTGTGTGTGTGTGTGTGTGTGTGTGTGTGTGTGTGTGTGTGTGTGTGTGTGTGTGTGTGTGTGAAGAAATTCTAAATTGATCATGTTCTGTGGCTGAATAAGAGAAGGGCGACAACAGTTTGGGGTAACATATGTTGAACATCGTGTGTGAAGCAGAAAGTAAAGCAGTGTAATTTGATCAAATTTGTTGTTGGAGTTTCAGTTGACCAAGATGGAAATATCTGTCCCTTAGTTGAATTTTCATGTAATCTGCTGCCTTAGAATGTTGTTAATATGTAACATTGAAGAAGAAGAAGAAGAAGAGGAGGAGGAGATGATGAAAGAGGAAGAAGAAGATGTCCCTTAAGCTATGGTACATTGCGAGGCAGCTATGGGTATGAATTATTAAAAACAAATTTCTGCCCTAGCCGAGGTTTGAACCCCCAACCTTTTGTCAACATTCCAACATGTTAGACTATTGTGCGCCACATTACTTACACTTGCATGCATGCACTTGCATACCCAAATAAAAATGCACGTACATGCGCACTTACATTTAATATAGTACACACATGCTTATACATACATTGCATACGCGCATGCATGTTTGTTGACAATGAAGATCATGGATTCATCTTTTGGTTGGTATTTCTTTGAATTGTAGTCAAGCGCAGCTTCAGTGTGCAGCCGGGTCTTCAGACGAATTCGGTCGTTGGTGAGGACGGCGTTGAGCAGACGGCCATCAAATTACCTCTGAAATGTCCGATCACCTATCGATGCATCAGCCTTCCCGCTCGCGGACACGACTGCAAACACATTCAGGTGAATATACAGTTCTCTCTCTGTCCCTCTCTCTCTCTCTGGTCATTAATTATTAGTCACCCTTGGCACTGTTAAAGAATGTTAAGGAATCCCGTTAGTACTGTTGAAGGTCATTTTGGTCCTGTTGAAGGTCATTTTGGTCCTGTTGAAGAGTCATCTTGGTCCTGTTAAAGAATCCTTGTGGTACTGTTAAAGAGTCTGCTTGGTACTGTTGAAGAGTCTTTTGATACTATTAACTGTTCATCTTTGTACTGTTAAAGGGTCATCTTGGTGCTGTTGAGGAGTCACCTTGGTACTGTTAAGAGTCCCTTGGTGCTGTTAAGAGCAGGATTCTTGGATTTGCCAATTAGATGCTGTGGAAAGACTTGTGCATGCATAAAATAATAAAATAAAGTGTTCAGTTACAAGGAGGCCGCACTTGGGAATTTATGTATATAGCACTTTTTAAGAACCTCACAATGCTATTGTAGTTAATAAGTTGTATGTGTACTGTGTAATGTGTTGTGTCTATCTTACGAACATTATATATGTTTCTATGTATGATGTAGACATTGTGTAATGTGTATAGAACGTGTTGAAAATGCAAAGGTAATTGTAATTTATGATGTGTCGCTGTAAGCAGCTTAATTAAGGTCAGTTAGTCACTGGGTAAATTTAAGTCCTCTGAAGCTTTATGTCTTGATAAATGTATTGTATTTGAATGGAAGTATCGCTAACTACAGTTGGAACATGTTTACATGCTCCCAGTTTGTTCATTTTCCTTTTAACTTCAATTTGTCCTATGTCTTCAAGGCTACAACGTATTCCATCATGATGGTTACCACACCATAGAAGACCCGTAGTTAACACTAAACCTAACTAAATATCAAGCTTTTCAGCATTATTCTTTTTAACACGTGGTCCATTTTACATGCTGCATTTTGAGGCATATTCATCCGACAGCTTTGTTTTAATAAGTCTTTTGTTTAGTAAACGATGCATTTCAGTAACTTCCTTATTCTCTGCTTGCAGTGTTTCGATCTGGAATCGTATCTGCAGTTGAATTGTGAGAGGGGAATTTGGCGTTGTCCCATATGCAAGTGAGTTGGTCACATAAACATTGTCGTAGCTACAGATTCTGCGTAGACGTTCTTAAAACTGTTCTTTTCTGCTGGGTTGGGTTGGGTTGCCTCAGTATAGGCAACTGGAGACGCTCTTACATAAAATGTCTGAATGGATACACTTGGCGCTCATTAAAATGCAGATCAATCTGACTAGAATAATTCTGAGAAAACGCGGTCAATTGCAGGTTCGTGCATATGAAATCAGCTAAGGCAGCGTTTCCCAAAGTGGGTTCCGCGGAACCCAAGGGTTCCGCGGGGCAAGCGCAGGGGTTCCGCGAAAAGTTGTAAATAATCGACTTTTTTTGAAAATGCACTGAAAGTTTGAAACTACAGTCGATCGACTTTTGTGTCTTGTCCTCGCACATTGATTGGCTATCAGAGTTTCCATTGCCTATTAGAAATCCAGTTACAATTTATAGACATCGATCACTGCTGAGACGTAGGCTACGTAGGTCAGAGCTGTAAATCTGAACAGGAACTCAGTCATCTTTGTTATCGTTATCCCAACCGAGGCTAATCTGAGCATGATTAGGTCTAAACGCGACAGCTTAAAAAGCATCGCCAAGTCAAATTATCGCACTGCGCGCTTGTGACAAATAATAATTTTATTAGTTGGTGTAAAAAATTTACCAAAATTCAGTGACTCTAGGCTTGGATTCTCTTCTTGATTTAAATGATAGGCCTACAGCTGACAATAGGAATCCAGCATTCAAGTGTCAAGCCAATAGTAGAAAAAATGCATAAGAAGAAGAAAAAGGGATGTTCGTATTCTAGAATCTAGACTTCATGTAGGCTACGCTACTCTTACCATTGTGATACAGGAGTCATGATTTTCAAAACAGTTCAACTTAATTTTTCAGATAGGAGAAATAAACTTTCTACAGCAGTGTTTTGGTAGGCCTATGTAACCCATATTAGTATGCTTCCTAAGCGCTATGCATGCTTCAGTTCGTTTGGTTGATATTGGGGTTCCGCAAGAAAATATTAGGACACGAAGGGTTCCGTGGCCCAAAAAGTTTGGGAAACGCTGAGCTAAGGAGAGGGACGATGTAATTGTTTGTTGTAACTGGATGGAAGTAGATACATGAACAAATGCCTAGTCTTCACTTGCTATATATTCAGTCAATCAATCAATCAATGAGCCCTTTATTGACTTAACAACAAAAAAGAAATCTCAGGTAAACTTAGAAATGAGAAAGAAACTGAGAGTTTGAGATTAATCTGCAGATGTTGTCAACGGGACAACCGTAAAGGAAAAGAAAATCTGCTAATTAGTGCAGAGCTGTCCCTTCTTCATTCATGTTGTTGCAGATGGCTAAACAATATCGGATGATCAGTGTGATTATAAACGTCAATTTGGTTCATTTCGCTTTATCTTACTCACCTAAACTCGCTAGCTAGACAATTCTGAGACTCTTGTGTTTTAATCAATGATGTTTGATGAGAATGTTTGAAGTGACTGTGGTGCATAATTATTTGTGTGTTGCAGTAAGTCTGCCTTACTTGAGGGTTTGGAGATCGACCAGTACATCTGGGGAATACTGCACAGCCTATCCGAGACCGACTTTGAGGAGGTGACAATTGACACAACCGCTAGCTGGAAGCCAGTTGTTATGAAAGCCATCAAGGAGGAAGACTCAGGTATGGGAGAAGCTGTTGCCACCATTTCATAATTAATTCAGGTAGGGGGGATCTTTAACAAGACCAGGAACCATTTTCAGGGTAGATAAACATCGTTGATTGGTTTGTTGGTTGATTTACTGATTCACTGATTTTCATTGTTTTATTAAATTCAGTTTTGATTGATTGATTGATTGATTGATTGATGCAGATGGTTGCAGCAAACGGTGGATGTCTGCCATATCGCCATCTAGCATGACCCTGCCAACGATGAGCTCATGGCAAGACAGGTACCAGGATCAGCTCGGACCGGCAGGACAGTCGCCCATGATTTCACAAGGTACAGGGCTTGACTGTTCTGCTTTTCATGATGAATTGCTGAAAAGAACAGTTTTACACTTCAGCTGAAAATCATTTCAGTGGGATGAATAGGATCTGTAATTAACAAGCAGAATCATTATCATCATTGTCATTGTCACCATTGTCATCGTCATCATCATCATGAGCATCAGTTCCTGACATCAGGCATTTGGCAATGATGGGTGCAATGGTACATACAAGCAGGCAATCTTTATTGTGATTGGTCATTTGTTAACTCTAGTAGTGTTGTTTCTCTCCGTGTTAGTCCCATGTTATTTACTCATTTATGTTTGCCTATCCATTGCTTGACTTTACCTTCATTTTCATTTACATTACATTGCCTCTTTTCGTCTTCTTATCATGTGAATAGAATAAAGTAAGTGCTAAAGAAGTTTCTGGTTAGCTCTGGAGGTGGTCATGTGAGTTTATAATAGAAGGATAAAGAAGTTCCTCTCTGGTCAGAATCCATATATCTGGAGAAAATCTGCCACATTAGCGGGCATTTTGAGCCAAAGGCGACATTTATTCGCATCTAATCTAAAGCTAATCTAATCTAAAGCTAATCTAATCTAAAGCTAATCTAATCTAAAGCTAATCTAATCTAAAGCTAATCTAATCTAAAGCTAATCTAATCTAAAGCTAATCTAATCTAAAGCTAATCTAATCTAAAGCTAATCTAATCTAAAGCTAATCTGATCTAAAGCTAATCTAATCTAAAGCTAATCTAATCTAAAGCTAATCTGATCTAAATGAATAAAATTTTAACTTCCGTCGGCCTGTTTTCAGAATGATCAACGTATCAACTAATGTTTTAAGTAAATCTGCATATTAAATTCAAATTAACCGTCCTTTGAAGAAAATCAATCGAGACTTCATGGGACACAAGTCTCTTCTCGCCCCACAGCGGATCCCACCCTGAAGTTCACTCAAGTGGTGCGAAGTCTTTAAATTTTATTTGTTTTCTTTTGTCATTGTTACAGTTGGTCCAATGTACGGACCAAACAGCAGCACCGGACCTGGATTCAGTGAGGCCAGCCACGGACCGAACCCTGCCTTCCCGACTAGTAATACGCCCGACTTCCTGAGTTCACTGTCACAGATGGGCGACAACCTCCTCCCATCCGACCGGCTGATGGGCAATGGGGGCAGCCACCCACGCACCCCGATGGATGGCCAGACGACCAACCCACGAACGCCCAACGACGGAGGCCAGATGTGCCATGCGCGTACCCCTCTCGACGGCAACCAGATCGGACATGTACACACCCCGATGGATGGCGCCCAGCTGTCACACCCTCGGACGCCCGTCGATGGTCAGTTATGCCCGTCTCGTGCTTCTCTCGACAGTGGTCAGTCGGGCCAGGGCTGCCTGCCCTCCGATGGGGGCCAGAACAGCAGTCATATGCTGCGACACGGCGCCCCGGGAACTCCCGGGTCGCTCGGGAACCCGCTGACTCCTGCGTCGTGCAGCAGCGGGCGAACTTGTCGCAATGGGAGCGCGGAATTCGGAGCGGGCAGCGTCTGTAGCTCTGGCAACAACAACAACAACAACAGCAACACGAGCAACGTCAACAGCGGCAGCGAAAGCAACAACGGTGGCACGGCTAGCAGCGGCAGTAGCACCGCCACACAGTGCAGCAGTTCTAACAGCTTATTTTCTAACGCACTTGCAAATAACAGCTTTGCTGGTCAGCATCAACAACAACAGCAGCAGCAACAACAACCACAACAGCAGCAACAACAGCAGCAGCAGCAGCAGGCTCTGTCGGCAGGCAACAGCCTTGACAGTGGATTCAGCACTGATCTGGGTTTTCATACGTCTGCTCTTATCGACGGCGACAGCATGACGGGACAAGAATCACTCGACGTAAGTTTCCATTTTGCATCTGTGTGTCATGGCCAGCAGTTCTTTCCGAATGTTAACTGTGAAACCTCAATGTAATGCTGTTTGCCTTCAATTCGATGACATTTCGTCACGTCTCCATATCACAGCAGTTAAGCTTCTATGCATATATGTAGCTACATCTGCTGAAATTGACCTTGCGTGTTTATTTGTTAGTATGTGTAATGTGTATGCACAGGATGTGGTCGTATGATTGGCACTGTTCTCAGAAAGAGATGACTAACTGTCTTAAGGGCTATTTTACAGGGAGGAATTTACATTGTCCTTAAAAGGGTCCATGATCAGAGGGCATTGTCTTACAAAGGGTCCATGATCAGAGGGCATTGTCTTGTGAGGCACACAGCTGACCCGATGGACCTGCTGAACAAAGCTATTGTTTGTCTGTGTAAAAGTGGTTCTTCGTAGGACCGTAATCCAGATTTTCTGCTAACTTTCTCTGCAAGTTAGCATTGCCTGTCATTCGTAAAAAATTAGACTTCCCAATGTGAGACATAATTTGTGTAAAATAGTTATAAATGCTTTTTCGCTGTTTTCCTAGCAGTGGTTTGTTTCTTTTTGAGAATTTGAGTGGAACTAGTTTAATGTTCATT
The DNA here is from genome assembly GCA_949752735.1 of Lumbricus terrestris. Lineage (NCBI taxonomy): Eukaryota > Metazoa > Annelida > Clitellata > Crassiclitellata > Lumbricidae > Lumbricus > Lumbricus terrestris. The sequence continues at coordinate 56,944,621 of OX457038.1, read as the reverse complement.
CCCCAATGGTTGGTGTTAAAGTGGATGATGTAAGTGGGTGATGCGTCACAATAACACTTAACTTTCAGAATGTCTGACTTGCTGTAGGATTTTTGTCGAGTTAAGTGGAGCCCTTTCTTACTTACAGTGGTAGAGTTTTGGCAAAATAGTGCTAGCTTATTTTGCATCCAGGCTCAGTTTGTATCATGAAGTGCTCAAGAAAGCCTCTTAAGTTTTGAATTACTCCTCGGAGTGCTTTGGTGTAGATGATTAGCTTGACGATGCGAGATAAATAATAAACATTACCTGCCTAGAAAGTGACAATGTTCTGATTTTCCACAAATCACATTTCGCCTCATAGTCACCAGTTTTCCATACAGAGGGACTATTATGCCTGCAACTATCTGTGATAAATGTTGCAATATGAAATGATTGATTTTGATTAAATGATTGCAAAAGTCCCAATTAGGACTGAACTGGGAATGGATTTTCAAGTATATGAGCTCTGTAAAATTACTGATTGATTGATCGATCGATTGATTAATTGATTATCTGTCAAAGCTGTGCAACTGAACTGGATATACTTATTTCTATTGTAAGAATTATTTAGAAATGCCAGTTGTAAGCATTGCATTTCTGTTTGTGTTTCTAGTTATTACCCGACAACATTGGTGATCCGACGGAACTCCTTTCGTATCTGGGACCCGGAGAAAACGAAAGCAACAGCGCCAATGACGATCTGCTGTCACTGTTTTCGTAGGAACTGTCGCCAGAAAAACTTACTTGTTTATAGTTTATCAGAGGCAACAAAAATCCAGATCCTGGAGGATGGAATTTTCATCAGTTCCACTTTGAGTGCTTTAGTCGTTGTTACACGACGAAAACGTGCAAGGCAAGTGACAACATGATTTACCCATTTTCAGCGGTCGGTATTTCGACGCACAAGCGCCGCACGTGTGGGAACCAGTTGTCTGCAACGTTACGTGAGGCCAATCCTCATCGAAGAAGTACACGACTTGTGTCAAACGCTTCTTGGCTTAAGACAAACAGTTGATATCAAAACAGATGTAAAATCGTCGCGTAAACACTCGCGTATCACAAGCGAGAGGTGACTGATCAAAACATCTTTCGCGTCGTTGGATTAAGCGGCCGCAGTTTGGAGGAGAATTCTTCGGCGGAACATTCAGGGAGGACTTCTTGCGCTGTCGTTTCTCCCGACGGACGCACGCTACATTTGTCGTCAGCGTGTGACACTGTTCTGTTGGACTGCACGGCAGAAACTGAGAGGTCTGCCATTTTGCGTTGACTTTGTTTGATTTGACAGTTCTACGATCGATCAATAGTAGTTTGGTCGTCGTGTCTTCATCATCGTGTCTCAAGTCGATCGTCCATCCCGTGACAAACCTTCGCTCCTCCTCCTCTGCGCTGCAAGGACATCTACTGTTATGTAGTTACGTAGTGTTTACTGTACAGTTACGTAGCGTCGTCGTCCGCGTAAGAGCAGCGACTGACTGCGTAGTGTTTTCTGCATAAAACTAGGACGGTTTATCGACGATAATTATTATACGGACGCAATGCTGCTCGTAACCTTTTTAGAATCATGCACATCATGTTGCTACTTTGCTGTTGCTGTCAAATTGGGACATTGAAGACTCCTTTTGAGTCTATGCTGATGATGTTAATGGTCTTGATAGTTACCCTCGCATTGATTGGAACGTCCTTACAACGTTAATTGTAGTACATACTACGATGTGGCATTGTGAAGTATTCAGAATCACTAGTTTGCTTCATCTTCAGATTGAAACCTTGATATTTACATAACCTCGTTATAGTGTGCTAATTGTAGTGACCAGTGATATGATGTATGAAAGATACAAGTGACATTGAAAGGAGGTTACCGATAGACATGCTCTTCCTTTCCGTAGATTTTGTACAGAGTAGACTTACACGGTACACGACCCATGACCTATCCAGTGTCACTGCAACTTGAAATCAGTGTGTAATTGGCATCTCAGGAAATTCTTGTTCCCTACTTGCAAATGGAATGCATTTTAAATGAGTTTCTGTTCAAAGATGGTTATATTACAGCTGTTACAGTTTGGCATTCATTACTGTACAAGTGCTAAGCACAGTCTTCATCTTAAAGGTCCTTGTATCAATTTTGCTGGGCGCTTTGAGAGATCGGTTCATTATAATCTGATTTCTACTACAGTAGCCTACACTATAAAAATGAATTTCAAATTAAATTGAGTTTAAATCCTATTTCAATCATAGTAAAGACAACAATTGCAAATCACTGCAAGATATTTGTTGCTGGATGGAGTGTTGCGATGATCTAATGTTGTTTTCCTTGTATCTTGCTTAGTCCATCAGAACCTCCTTTTTATGGTCTTTGTTGAGCTCCAGGTATATTGCATGGAGGAGGATACCTTTCAGCACGACCTGAAAGCTTTGTAGGTATTTTGTGTCTTACGGACAAAACTGTTCCAGTAGATCGGAATTCAGAGGATGCAGACGAGAGTCAATTTCTTCGATTGTTGCAGATTGAAATGAAGTGCACACCTTCGACATAGTTATATACATGTACGTAAGCTAAAGTTGTCATCTTTATTTTGTGTATTCGTGACATCATTGCAAACTGACTTGCATGAATACATGTTGAGTTATATTATGCATAATGGTCATTAATGAATATTTACGTACTTCTTACATGTAATAAATTTATTGTTTCCAATCGACAGAGTTCTTTTCGAGTTTCTGTAGGCTTGTTAAAACTCTCAAAAGTCTGGCAGAAGCATACTACAACCAGAAGTTGATTATTAGGTACAGAACCCCATCTATGTTTTCACGGAATCCCTAATAATTGAAACCATTTGCTTCATTGACTTCAGTCAGCACCTATGGATAAGCCTAAAGGCAGTGCTTAAAGTGTATAAAAAGAAGTGCCTGGACAGGCTGAACGTTCCTTGCCTTTCCCTGCTTTGCATGCCAAATAAGTGGCAGGACTGTTCGGATTGTAAAATAAGTGCCTGGACGCCGTCCATGACCGTAGGCACACTTTAAGCCCTGCCTAAAGGCTTCATATAATGTTTGTCCATTACGTAACCAGTTTCGTCCTTGGGTGCACAAGAATAAAAACAAATGGATGATTAATTCAGGTCAAATTTTAATTCTTTCTATAATAATAATCATAGCAATAATATTCATAACAAACAATTGAATCCAGATGGAATACGTTGTACTTCAGGCAAAGTGCAATAAATATGGTCATGGGAGGAGTTTGGTTTCCGTTCTTAGAGGGGCTAAATTTTTTGGGGCTGAGACTCGTCCAGAAAATTGGGAAAATTTTCCCGGCCAAAAAAGTTGACCTTTTTTTGTCATTCGTATGTTTCGCGTGGGGCTAGGCCCGAGAAAAGATACCATTTACACGGTAAAAAAATGACTCTGGGTCTTCTTGGGGGGGGGGGCTTAGCCCCTTAGTCCCTGATAAACTCCGCCCATGAATATGGTATTAATTAATAATAATCATCACCATTTAATAAGCACGACAAAATAGAAACTGGTGAAAATGAGTTTCTGTTGTTTGCACTTCCTTGCTACTGTCACTAAGTCTTCTGCTTCGGTTCACATTCAAGCAAGATTTACATTTCCGTAGTTCTGTCTTTTTTCAAAATTATAATAAGCAATTGTACAATAGCAATAGGCTGCATTGGCTCCTACTATTCCCATTGCTCAAGAAGCCTTTCGTCGCGTGGACATGACGTGTCACCACTTCGACAGTTGTTCTCCTTTTCCGGATCATCGGCCTCTGCGTCATCATCTTCGTCCTCTACGCACTTGACGTCCTCATCCATCGACAGCTGAACCCTGCGCATGCACGACGACCTTGCCTTGACCTTCTCCTTCTTGTCGAACTCTATGACCTCGACCTCGTTTCCAAAGCTGATCGTTGGTCTGCTCGTGGCAGTACGCGCAGCCGCGCCGCCACTTTCCGAGACGGACAGCGGTCTCTTGAGAATCGTAGATCCAGATACTTCGTACGGAAGGTCCTTTCTGCTACCGAACTGTTGGTCGGAAGCGGGGGCGGGTGCGGCAGAAGAGGAGGCCTTGTCGATGTTGTGCTTTTCGAGGTATTCCTTCGAGAATTTATGAACGACGTTAGGGTTGTCGTCGCCCGAAAAGTCGCCACTTGGCGGCGCCACATCGCGAAGGACTCGTCTGTATCGACGCGAGGAGGAGGAGGAGGAGTTGGAGGAGGATGGAGGGGTGCTGTTGTGGCGATGTCGCCCCGACGGACGACGGACGTCCATTTCGGACAAGGATCCCTTCATCTTGTAGCTGCTTTTCTTCACGTCCGTGTCCGACTTCGACCGGAACAGTCGCCTCAGAGAAGAACCCGCATCGGTGTCGGCGGAAGAGGTGGTGGTGGTGGCGGTGGTGGCTGGATCGGAAGGCAACCAAGAACGACGCTTGAATGGAAAACAACCGGATGGCAACATTTCTGGAAATGGTCGCACCACCAAACGACTGTGCGGTCTGGTAAAGGCGTCAGACACAACGCTGAAAGGAGATTATTATCAGAAACAATAGTAGGCTATAATTATATGCTAAAGTTCGCGGTTTCGACTTGGTAAAATACTTTAGCAAAGGGCTTTATAGCACAGGCCTTTGTCAGGGAACATTTTGTAGAGCATGTTTTTCAAAATATAGCCTAGGCCTATAACAGCCCCCAAATTATATTATAGCCTACGTTTAAGGTGACAACGGTCCTTTCACGGCTGCTGTTACACACAGAGTAAATACTGAGGTGGACAACATACGACCCGCGTACCCTGTCCGGCCCCTGTGGACTTTTGAACCGGCTATCATAGGCTAGGCCTATAATAAGCATTGTAGGCTGTCTGGCACTTAAGAACATTTGCTCCCCTTTGTGTATTTTTATTCAACAAGGATATATCGTCATAATAAATAAGAAGTCCAATCAAGACTTAGTAACAAGGGTATCGTAGCAGTAACATTTTTAAACAAAGCGAATGACGTCACAATAGTGTTTGTAGATAAAAGACAAATCGTCACAATATGGAATAGCCTTTATCATAGCAACAAAACGTCACTAGACAATAGACATAGCTAATGACACTACAATATTGTTAGAGGCCAAAGAGATGTCGTCATAATCAATAGTAGGCCTACAAAGCTTATTATCATATATAGCAGCAACATGCCCATACAAAAAGTTAGTGACGCAACACACATTATTGTCGGCTATTACATAGCAACATAACATACAAAGCCTACAGAACAATTAATAACCTAGCAACAGCATCATCACGTCAAACTTTATCCGTATACAAAATCGGTGACGTAGGTAGGCCTATATAGTTTGTAGAAGAAAGAGATGACGTCACAATTATTGAAAGTCCACAGCACAAAGCTGCAGATAGCATCATGAATAGGCTAGCCTAAAAATGATAAGCCTATTCCTATCTGTGTATGAGCGGAACCTTGTCAATTCAATTTAGGTTTATTCCGTAACCAAATTGCATGGAAGGAATAGAGATAAAGATACGAGATGAATCAGATGATGTGGTAGAATAGAGGAACCTAAAGGTCAGGCTAATGGAAACCACTTTTGTGTCCCTCAAGCTATAGGCCTATCGACGGCCTGCCAATGTAAATTGTATAGTCACAAATCAAGAAAGTTTAACTAGTAGGAAATACACTTAATTAATGTCTTAATTAAAGTCACTTTTAACTAGCACTCCCCTCCCCTAAAGGTTCAGTACCACAATTGAGCAGAATCCACACTGAAATCACTCAAACTCTGGAACTGTCTTCAAGTAAATAATGGTGGAGTTTGTTCAATCACCTTGGGTTTGGTTGGTCCAGTGGCGGAGACCTAGGGGGGGACAGGGGGGGACGGTCCCCCTCAAAAAAGGTGTTGGGGGGGACGGCCCATGTATTTGTCCCCCCCAATGTTTGAGCGTCAAGACTAAAAAAAAAAAAAAAAAAAAAAAGGTCATCAACTTTTTTGGCGGCGAAAATAGAAAAATTTCGAGAAAATTTGGCCCGAATGACTAAAAAAAAAAAAAAAAAAAAAAAAAAAAAAAAAAAAGGTCATCAACTTTTTTTGGCGGCGAAAACTGAAATTTTTCCGAGATTTTGGCGGATGGCCAGAAATTTTTTCCGGCGAAAGATGGAAATTTTTCGGTCCGTCCCCCCCAAATCTCCGCTCAGGTCTCCGCCCCTGGGTTGGTCTATAGGCCCTAATAGGCTACAGTCAAGTTAAAGCGCTAACGAAAAACAACACTAGCGCTAGATTCTAGAAAACCACCACCAGCGCCTCTGCAATAATATTGACACCACATCGCCAATAAGATTCGTAATGCACACAAAATCATCTATCATCTAAAAAAGCCTACAAAGAAGGTAGGTCTGCAAGTCGGGCTCTCTACCACACAGTAGGCCTAGGCCCTATAGATAGCTTTCCAGCGGGAGCCCTGCGCTTGCGAACGGGATAATATTTATCTGCTGCGAATAATTCACGTGAAACAGTCATCAGATAAACTTACCATTAATCAGTTATAGCTTGTCTTCAACGCAGGCTCCGTCCAAACAAGAAGCCCCGCGGAAGCAGGCTCTTCTGCATCTGAAACGCGCAATAAGATCTAGAGAGAGCTGCAAGCAGCAGCATCAGCAGTTAGGCCTACTGTAGGCAGTTCAATAATTCGGGCTCAGTGCTCCAAACAACCGCTTTCGAGCGTTCGCTCTCAGTATTGCGATACACGCGAATTGGTTTGGATGGAAAACGACCAACCTCAGTCTCAGTCTGTCTCTGTCTGTGTGTCTGTCTGTCTGAATTCGCGGAGAGTCACGCGTCAATCACGTGGACAACCTGGTTTTTTCTCTCGTCCCAGATAACACGCAACTTGTAGACGAGGAACGACTAGTTGTCGACTAGGCCTAAGGCCTACGATGGTCGGATCTCTTCTAATCGCCGGTTATAGGCCTAGCTAGCGACGAGCCTATTAGCAGAACGCTCAGTTGTACCTGCGCTTCACTATCGTAAACACCGCTAACCTCGAAAGATTTATAATACAGTGCTGAGTTCTACGCAACGCATCCCATGATTCCCATCTACAACGAGGCCTACTTTAGGATCTATACACCGTCGTGTTCTGTGCAACGCACTATAGGTTAAATCTAGGCCTACTTTAATTCCAGGCAAGAACACGTATAGTGACTCAATGGTGAATGCCCTAGCGCATAAACATCTAGGTAGCCTAGCCTACATTGCATAATGTGTCTAGAAGTCTATGCCTATAGCGCTTGCATAAACACAAGTCCTTGACTCATTGGCATATTAAGCAGTAAATATGCTTATTCCTCAATATGCTGCGCAATTAGAAAAACACATCAACTACTTAATGCTGTATATGCAAGTAAACTTGTCCAAAAATAGGCCTATTCAATTCAAGTGAGGGGAGGCAATGTTTCATACTGAAGTATCGAAGATAAAAATAAATCTTTTGTTTTCATTATGGAATTTCTGATAGTAGTGATCAGTTCTTTTCGTCTGCTTCTGAAGAAACATTCAATCTTTCAAGAAAGTTTCCTTGATCAGCCTATGAGGGCATGCCTCCCGTTGCCCGTGTCTTTGCTTATTATCCATGTGTTCATTGTTCTGCTAACGTGCCCACATGGATCCTCTGAGTAGGTTTCTTGAAGAGGCGCTATATAAATACTTGAAATAAATAAATATAATATTATAAGACCCATAATATTCCCTTATAGAACCCGTATGGGTTCCATCTTCCAAGGAAATTCTGAAAGTGTATGTGTAGTACACTATAAAAACTGTGTTAATGGCCATTGAAAAGAAACTTAATCAGTCAGATTATGGACATCATACATAATAGGCCTACAATAATTATTAATGCTCAGTGGCGGCGCCAGGGGGGGGCTGGAGGGGGCTAAGCCCCCCTGAATGCGGCTCAGCCCCCCCAAAGCAAAATGCGGAAAATGTCTATAACGGCTTATTTCGTAATAAGAAAACTAGACAATGATCAATGGGATCTAAATCTTCTTTGAGAATGAAGTTAGCAACTTCATTTCTTGGCCTCAGTCTATGAAAACGGGTGACAAGTTTGCACCCTTACCTTTTGACCATACAACCGTTACAACGGGACAGGTTTGTCGAAATTGTCGAAGAAACAACATGGCTCTTAGACACCTCGTTTCAGATTAACATAACATGGGTAACATAACATGGGTTTTAAGTGGTTCAGAAGACCCTGGGTCTGTGTTAGAACCACTGCAAATTAACCTGGAACACCTAGTAGCCCAATTTTCCTAGCTTCCTTTTGAATGCTGAGACCGTGTCCACCGACACAGTGCTGTCATCCAAGCCGTTCCACATGTCTACAACTCTAGCACTAAAGAATTTCTGTCCCAATGTTCCTCTCGGCTTCTTAAACAATTTGTACCTATGACCCCGAGTTGCTTTGTTTGGTGCTAATTCAAAGAATTTCTCCCAACCTAGTGCTTCCTTTCCAGTAATGATCTTGTATGCTTCAATTAGGTCTCCCCTGCTTCTCCGTCTTTCCAGTGTTGTTAGCCCACACCTCTCCAACCTCTCTTCATAGCTCAAATCTTTGTAGCCCCAAATCATCTTCGTAGCTCTTCTTTGCACTTTCTCCAATTTTTCAATGTCCTGTTTCAGGTGTGGGTTCCATGCCTGAATGCAGTATTCCAACTGTGGCCTAACCAGTGATTTATACAACCTCAGTAACGTGTCCTTGTCTCTAGTAACTAATGTTGAATTTGCCTTTTTTGATGCTTCCGCACATTGTCTTGAGGGTTTTGCACTCTTGTGCATAATCACTCCTAAGTCCCTTTCTTCCTCGCTAACCCTCAGTACCTTACCTCCCATTTCATATGCAAACTCCTGGTTTCTTTTCCCCATATGCATCACTGAACACTTTTCCAAATTGGAATTCCAGATTGAAACCGTTTTATAAGTATTAGACGCATAGAAATTTCGAAATTGCATAGTCCTTCAAAAAGTGGTGCAAAGCTGTATTTTCTCTTGATTTTCGTAAATTTCACAAAATTAATCATCGTCACAAAAGAATGTTTAGGGTTTTCTCCCTCTTGCAATCAACTATAATTATATTCATAGCGTAGATGCTTGCGCCAGTGGCGTCGTCAGAGGGCTAGGGGTTATAGCCTCTAAATGCGGCTCAGCCCCCCAAAGCAAAAAAGCAGAAAATATCCAATACGGCTTATTTCGTAATATGAAAGCTGGACAATGGTCAATGGCATCGAAATCAACTATATATATACAATATTATATATATATATATATATAAAATATGTATATGTATATATATTAAGTTGTATAGGTCATTTAATTCGTTGCATAGCAAATGCTACAAATTTAGTGAACCAGTTTTGTTGCATTTAGTAGCTGCTTACTGCAAACCGTGTCTTCTTTATGGAATGGAAGCTGTCAGCCCTACCAAAAGTGATCTGAACTCTTTAGAGTACACTTACAGCTCTGCAGTATGTAAATTTTTTAAAGTCCCACATAGTAGTGTTGCATCTGTACTGCACATCAAGCATGAAAATAATATTACAGACTGCTGGTTATCCAGAACATTGCGTTTTATCCAGAAATGCCTTTGACACAGCAATGTAGTTGTCAGATTTGCATCATGTTTCTCTTACACACATCAAATGTGTGCGCTCTTGTTATTTTCGGTATAATAATTACTATATTCTTGTTGTGTATACCACCACTGTCTGGGAATGTAGGCCTACGTTTGATATAATGGTCAACTAAGAAGTAAAGCATTTGTGTTCAGATAATTATATATATATATACACATAAAATAATTGTGTGCATATATCTAAGCATGCATATTTTTGTATTAAGGAAACTTAAACTGTTTTCTGTCATTAGTAATATTCAGGCAGATAATTATAATAGTGTCCTGTGAATGCTATTGGACACCTTTATTGTGATTTATTTTTATTTGTGATTATTTTAATTGAATGTCCAGGGTGACGGGCTCTGTTGTCAAAGACCCTGGTCAAAACGGATCCATCCATTATTGTGATTACTTTTTTATGGTAAAATTTCTGAGTATTAATACTGTGTTGGACACCTTTATTGTGATCACTTTTTTATTGTAAAATTTCTGAGTATTAATACTGTGTTGGATACCTTTACTGTGATAACTTGGAACTTGAGTCCGTGTCCATGGTCGACTTTTATACGATAATACTGAATTGCACACCATTTTATTGGGGACTTTTTGAATATTAATTCGCTGTTGGACACCTTTATTGTGATTTATTTTTATTTGTGATTATTTTAATTGAATGTCCAGGGTAACGGCCTCTGTTGTCATAGACTCTGGTCAAATCGGATCCACCCTTTATTGTGATTACTTTTTTAGTGTAAAATTTCTGAGTATTAATACTGTGTTGGACACCTTTATTGTGATTACTTTTTTATTGTAAAATTTCTGAGTATTAATACTGTGTTGGATACCTTTATTGTGACAACTTGGATCTCGAGTCTGTGTCCATGGTTGACTTTTTATACGATAATACTGAATTGCACACCATTGTATTGTGGAATTTCTGAATATTAATTCGGTGTTGGACACCTCTTATTGTGATAACTTGGAACTCTTGTCAACGTGGTTTTTGAGTGCTTGCATATCGGTATGTCAAAGACAATAAGGACTTTCTTCTATGACTTCTTTTAGGAGGGAGTCTCCTCTTAACACGTTCCCAACCCAGTTCTTTTGTCTTTCTCTTATTGTTGTTATTAGCGATCGCTTTTCACCAACCATTTGTAGCACCTCCTCATTCGTTATATGCTCCGTCCAGCTCACCTTCTCCATTCTTCTCCAAATCCACATCTCGAAAGCCTCTAATTTCTGAATATCCTCCTTCTTGATAGTCCAGGTCTCCGACCCATACAGTGCCACACTCCATACCAGTGTTTTGACCAGTCTTTTCTTTAAGCCTTTGTTTAATCCTCCTCTCAACAATTCTCCTCTTTTCGTGAATGCATCCTTTCACATTGCTATTCTTCGTTTTGACACCTTTGTTTATGATAATTCGGAACTTAATCTAGGATTGCGGCCGGATACACCAAAAATCAAAAACCTCAACAATTATTGCTGATTTCGTTTAAATAACCCACTCAATCTCCAACTCCATCTTGCAATGTGGAGCGCGTTTGTGCCAGTGCACAATTTCTTGTAAAACCCTTGGTCGGTATGTGCTTCGTTCATGCATTCGGCACTCGCTGCTTCGCGCGATTGCAATATGACCGCCCTGGGAAGAAAATGTTCTAGTTGCGTCTCTGGGAGGGAGGAAGGCTTGGGGCTTCAGCCCCCCCAAACCTGAAATCCTGGCGCCGCCACTGTTAATGCTTCCAAATAAGCTGGTAAGCCTACTTTTAAATAAGAATAGACATAATTATCTGCAAATAAGAAAATGAACTGATATACAATTACTTCTTTCAAAGATATCAACCGCCATAGCCAATAGGATGTTGTTATAACTTTTAGAATGATAAAAAAATCTGGGTGTCCACCCAAAATGTTGTCATTCAGTTTCATGTCAATCCGAATGAGTAAAGAAATAATCATTTAATATGCGCATATTATTCACTTCCCCGAAACTGTAGAAAATTCTACATCACCCAATTTAATGCAAATGGTTTTTTTGGTAGTAAACACGTTTCCATTTGGCCACACCAAAAGGGGGTGAAACTCAGGGCCCTCGGCAGCTTGGTAGTTACATAAAAAAGTTTGTTATTGTATGCTTTTTTAAATACACAACTTTTAAAAATTAACTAATAATAAAATCGTATTCGTACATATAAAAATATCGTGCAGTCGTATGACTCGTACCTGCACTTGTATTCTTTCAATTTGTTTTTAAAATTCCCTCATAAAGCTCGCAGTGGCCCTGAATTTTCGTTGCTGGCCCTGGTTTCCATAACAGCATTTAGGCTACGTCCATACTGAACTCAAACATAATTCTATGCTAACTTTAACAATGAGTCTTTATTCAGAAGCATTCCTTCTCAAATTCATTAGATTACTGCATGAAGTAAGTTAAGTCTGAATTTTAAAAAAAACTGGAAAGATCCTTGCAGACAAGACATAAATTCAGATGTTCAAATGTAAAGGGAAGTCCGAGTTAATAACAATAAATGCTGTACATAGTTATAAAGATTATTGCCACAAGCAGATACTTCTATAAGTAAACGTTACACAGATGTATCGGCAGAATGCATTTTAAATGCCATTCTAAATTAGTTTGCATTCTTGTGTTTGTAGAGGCATCATTGTAACTGCATGTGCTGTGTTACAGCGCCATAGAAATTGTCGTCATTATTATTATTATTATTATTAAAAGTAATGCAGCATAAATATCTGAAACTTCTCTGTGTAACACAATTTAAGCAACATCACCGATGTCTGGTCAAAATCATCAGCACTGCATCGAATCAAGTCCACAAGTAGAAATGGGATACATTGGGGTCTGAAATGGATTGTATGCATCAAATGCTAGCAAATTGATATAATTATGTAGACTGAGTTCGCAACATCAAAATCATGGATCAACCTCACAGAAAACTTACCAAAATTACACACCTTTTAGTAAGTGGCAAATACTTGATAAATAAATCGCTAAAAATCAAACTGCCAATAACTGCTCAATCACTCATCGGTCCTGTCACATTTCACAAGGAAGGCAGACATTCTGTGTCGCATTGTATGTCTGAATCACAGTGGAACAATGAAACTGAATTCCTGTACAGTCGTAAGAAGAGTTCTGGATGGAATTTCTAAGGATCATCTGGAAAATAGTTCATCTGCATTAACGGTGCACCAGTTTAAACTGGCCACTTCAAAAAGTCGTAGTCAGAATCAGGGTTTAAAGTGTGCCTGGACGGTCATGGACGGCGTCCATGCACTTGTTTAAAAATCTGAACGCCGTCCAGCCACTTATTTGTCGAGCACAGACTGGAAAGGTAAGGGCGTCCAGGCACTTCTTTTGGATAGGTAAGGGGCGTCCAAGCACTTATTTTCCCCCACTTTATGCACTGGTCAAAATCATAAAAAATTGTGAAAATTCAATCTAAAATCTGTATTTCAGGGAAAGCAGAAGTCAGGCCACAGGGCATAGGCAAGTTGAAACACACACGTTAAGACTTGAACAACATTAAATTAAAATAAGAACAATATTTCCGCTGAATATTATTCACTGTCCACTCTGCTCACACGTACACTAGGAAGAACCATGCTTTCTCGGTCGTAGAACGCCTCCTCAGGCATTCCTTGCTCATCTTAGGAGAGTTTAATTTGGCCGCGCTGGGGTTCGAAGCGACTGTGAACAGACTCACATCCCTTTTGAAGGGTTTCCAAAGTGGATATATATATATATATAAATATATATTCTGTTAAATTTATGCAGAACTAAGCATCGGATGTGAGTAGGACACCAGGGAAAACACTGTTCAGATGCATGACATGTGTAATGCTGTTGCGATCGTATTCATCTCCGGATTTGTAGCTCTCGAAGAATCGGTTGAGTTTCTCGACTTTCTCCGGCCAAAGCCCGTAGCTCTGCAGACCGTAGGAGACGCCGAAATTCGTGAACGCGAACTTAACACTTCGCTGTTGCGGATGGCGGCAGAAGTATCCGCCATCAACGCCTGCATCAATCCACATCTTCGACAGAGTCTCTTCTGACCTGGAGAAAGAATACATGGATTAGTCTCTTAAACAATAAACACCATCAGATAGAGCAGATCAGGGAGTAAGCTCAACGACTCAAAAAATAATATATTGTTGTGTGCTAATGATGCATGAATAAAAAATTTAAAATTCCTAATACAGACGTGAAGTTTAAAAATATAAAAATACTTTATTTCTAACCAGCATGCAAAGACTTTTAAACAAAGTTTTCATCCTAAACGATAATTATAAATTCATCTTGAAAGTTCAATAAAAAACCTTTAAAGGAACTTCAGAGTAACTGTTGCTTTTTACCTCTGCCGCACAAGCTTAGCCCAGGGTTCATCCGCAAAGAAATGACTTAACCAAAGAGATTCACCAAGACCAAGATCCTAAACAAACAAAACTTTATCGTTATTCTATTATAATTAACTTCTAGATGTCCTCACATAGTAATTTGTTTTTTAAACTATTAAAATGATATTTAAAATGACGAGCTCCAGCAATTCCAATACTTTCCACGATCTCCACAAATTCGTAAAATGAAGGTAAATGAAAGTACATGTATATGGTAAATGCAAATGAACGATCATTTCAGCCTGGCGTCAAATATATACAAATAAAAAAACAATGGCCGACCTGCGTGCAGCTGAAGTGCTTGTAATCTTTCTGCACAAGGTTCGACATTTGTCCGATTTCTTCGGACAGAGCAGACGGATCGAGGAGCTTGTACTGAACGTAGCCATCGTAACAGTCAAGTCCACCCAAACCATAACCCTAGCACGACAACAACAACAACATTGACCACTGAAGCGCATTAATGTCCACTGCATCAGACACCAATCATCCAAAGTAGGCAGAACAACACAATGTTGGTCACTAACAGGGTAAGTTGGGCACGTTGGTGTAAAGGTATGCTTGGTGCCTTGGAGCGCTTCGAAGTGAAACTCCGATTCAGTGTCCGCACTGTAGTCAGGAGCGCTTCTGAATAGAAACTTGAAGGAGTGCTGTAACAAGTGCTCATGCATACAAACAAGAACAGATAAACAGATACAGACATGACAGAACGAAAGCCTTAATTGGCTGTGAATGCATGTTCAGGCAAAATATTCTGCTCTCACTACCTACTTATAAATCAATCTAAGGCAAGGCCGTTAAATGTTCAAGTACTTTACAATGTAGTCGATTGACTAACTAGTGTCACAATGAAGAAGATCCATTGATTGAACTAGCCTCAGTGGCAAGCATGGAAGTATGCTGTTGATTTTAATTATAACATAATCGATTAATAATCGGTCAGAGTTTTAATCAATAAATTTCAGCCTGTATGATCAGTTATTTCTTGATGTCGAGTGGCCGTGGTTTCTTTGCACAGCAAACAATATGACAAGCAATGATAATTATGTGAAATTACGTTTGAGTGGAACATCAAGTGATCAATTTGCATATGAAGTAAACACTGAAGGAAAAATCGAAGATGGGGACAAAATCAATTCTATTTAATATTGCAATAAACAATTCACTTGGACATCACTCAAGCATAATTTTATGCATGTTAATTTATTAATTTTGTTTAATCAGTTTAATCAGTATCAGCCCAAGTAGGAACCGAACTAACAACGTCATTTTCTTCGTCTCGGCATGTGTAAGTGGATGGCCAGTCCTCACCCTCACCATCTGATCTTCCCACTGACAGTTTATGGTCAGTGTACTCACTGGCTGAGCTATCTGATGGCGTTTCACTATATCTCTAGTCAAGTTGGTGAGATGATAATTATGCAGATGGAGCACAACTCTGTAAACTGATTTCTTAGGGGTGGGATCTTAAACCCCCAACCACTCAGTTAACAGTGAAGCTCACTAACCAATAGACTATCTATCGTCCTTTAGCTAGGGTTCGATCTTCCACAGTGCTTCATAGTAGCATTGCTATGGTTGGTCCGTCTTTTTGGAATAAGTTACCTATTAGTCTCCGCAATGAACTTCTTTGTATTTCTTTGCCCCTTTTCCGCAAGCATTTGAAAACCATTCTCTTTGATTGTGGTTAGGTGTCAGGTCGGGAGCGCCTCTGAGGAGTTCTCTTGAAGTGGCGCTATATAAATGTACGATTACAATTACAATTACAATTTAGCTGAGTCACTGAACACAAATACAATGATATTATATGGGAATAATTACTTTCTAGTAATGCCTTTATAAGAAGCATGATGTTTCTTACAGGGTATGGTCCAGAGAGATCTTCCAGCATTTTCCAGTGGATACCAACTCCAGGTATAACAAATGATCTGTGAATATCCTTCACCAAATTCACTGCCTTCTCGTGA
The DNA here is from genome assembly GCA_949752735.1 of Lumbricus terrestris. NCBI lineage: Eukaryota > Metazoa > Annelida > Clitellata > Crassiclitellata > Lumbricidae > Lumbricus > Lumbricus terrestris. Next base: position 56,928,546 of record OX457038.1, on the reverse strand, counting down.
TACTCTGGTTTAAATCTGGCACAAAAATATAAGCTATCTATTTAAACAATACATCCAGCAACATTAAGTAAAGAGCATTAAAACATTTGTCTAACATAGACAGGCAATTTCATGCATTCTAATCTTAGCTCAAAAGTAGAATTCACGACTACAAAATTAATTACCTCGACTATCCACAGTCATGCCTCAAAGTGTCTGAATAGCCCTGCATTTCTACCTGAATACTTTGATTAACCAGCATTCAAGAACAACTCACACCAAAGGGGCATACATGGGATAATATATATATATATATATATATATATATATATATATATATATATATATATTAGGGTGTCCCAACAAATATTTTTCTAGAAACTTGAAATGCAGTCCCCCTAAAAAGTTTCCATATGGTCCCATAATAACACCTGTAAAGTTTTATGACACTAAAAAAATATTTAGGGGTGGCTCAAGCCGCCCAAATTTAACCCATATTGGCATAATTTGCGCCTGATGTGTCCAACTTCTAAATGCCTTTATATCCCAATCGTTGATCCTATTATAACAAATTTACTACCCTTGGAAAGCTCGTGAATGGTAGAATTAACAGGTATTTAACTTTATTGGATACAATGGATATTTTGGGCATAGTCTTATGCTCAAAAAATGCAAAATCGAGAAAAATTTGAGATTTTTGAACTTTGGACACAATATCAGTGCACACACAACTAATCATTGGGAGTAGTCATTACAAACTCTTGATAATGTAACAAGTCGTGGTTTTAGCTCCTCCATACCTTCATCTGCTTCATAGTAAGAAATTCTGAGGGGGCTGTGAGGTTCAACCCCTATTTGTCCTAGGACCACACAGTAAAGTTTTAATTGCACACCCCATGCAGCTACACAACAAATCAACGTCTGGACCGTTATTTTTTTACTATTCTCATACTGATCTGCTGATTCTACATCACTGCACTCAAATTGTTCTTCAGTTCTACGTTCTACATTTACACATGTCAACAAGATTGTCACAATTGTGGTTAGAAAACATGTGCCTGTGTTTTTCGACAACCTGTACGAGAAATTGTCTCCGATCTACGTTCTTCGTTATCGTTGAGCTGAAATTCTGTATCAAAGCTGCGTCATGTTTGTTCAGCACAGTCATTTACACAGACCAACGTTATGAAAAATCACACGTGGTCTTATACGATTGGCTATCTCGCCACTCTTTCACCGAAAGATCGAGAAAACTATATTTGAACGCAGCATGGTTTGGGAAAAACTTTTAGGAAGAGATAACCCCGTTATTCCACATTAATGAGAACTCACTGAAAGAACAGAGAGAATTGCTATCTCTTATATCTTAGGTGCTGGTATACCAAGAATGATGTTGCATCATTTTCAGACTTGTCATCTAGAGCAGCATTGCCAGAATTATAAAGCTATGGATTAATTCAAAGAGAGCAGTGACTCTACATGAGAACACCGCCTGACTGTAGATGTCAATCACAAATCTGAGACTTGTTTGGGTTGGATGCCCTGTAATTCACGGTCGTCAACTGTATATGTGATTCGTTTCCATCATAAAGCAATTAGATCTATATTGCCTTACCCATCCAACTTGCTCTGTGATGGCAACAGGCTTGCGAAATGCTACCGAATTGTTCAATCCAACCATGAATACCAAGAGTTTTGAAAATTCTTGATAGTCATATTTCGAGTATGGCCACGCTAAAGCTGTTCAGTAATGAATTCTTATGATTTGTTAGATGCAGACTGCAGTAGCATTGGTCGAGGGTTTGGTTGATGGTGAACCAGATTGGAGCATTCATCTTTAAATGGCTTGCAGAGCTTAATTACAGACCATTGATGGACAAATTTTTACCAAGGACACAAAGAATGCACCAGGCAACTGGACTTAAAAGATTTCTGTGATGTTAACAAGATGTTACGACTGATGGCTGATGTAGAAGGGTGCAAGGCATTGCAAACTCTATTTAATATGCAGTTATTGAAAGCCGTTGTCTCAAAGCATTTGCCAATAATTAGGCCTAATGCATCACACTTTCACGACTTCAAAAGGTTCAAACTGCAACCGTTGATTCCTGTCCTGGTCCAGAGGTCAACTTTAGCACACCAACATGTTTGTAGGCTACTTCCACCAACTAGAGAAAAATCAGACTGACAATCTGTTAACCTTATTCATTTCTACTCCACTGATGATTGCCATGTGGAGGTAGCGACCTGCAATCCTAGTGCACGACATTTACATCATTCGTTTGCTCGAGAGCTTAACTGTCGTCCTTATGCTTGAAAAACCTCATTCGCAAATACAATAAGGTTGCATATTTGTAGATTTTAGTATTTCAGAGCAATATAAGGTTATTAAGCAATACATAAGCACGCTAGTGGGATCAAAGTGTGGACCTCCGAAAATTTCAAACTCATAGGCCTATATGTCGCACGTATAATTTGTGACAACTTACACATATTATATGTGAGCTTTGAGCGGCCTCTAAATATTTTCAAAATGTCCAGAAATTTGGCAGGTACTATCATAGGACCATAAGGAAACTTTTTGGAGGGACTGCATTTCAAGTTTCAAGAAAAATATTTTTCCTGTGCAATCGTGGGACACCCTAATATATATATAAGGCCTACTTTAAAAAGTGGGGCAAGAGGATTTCAGTGGTCGTAGCAGGTTGTCATAAAAATACAGGACATTTTACAGGACACAAAAAATAAAAATACAGGACATTTTACAGGACATATTCATAGTAAAAAATATCCAGTACAGATTTGTTTTCCTTCTAATATACTGTAGCAGTCAGTGAGTAGCGTTTACTCATCGTCAAAACACTGCCAAACTTTAGTTCTGCATTGTTGATTATTTTTTTCTTGAGCTAAGATAACGGGGATGAATCGGTAATAAACTAATTAATATGCAATAATTGTCTTGCATTTAATCAGGTTATACATGTGCTAAATATTGCTCTACAGACTGCATACACAACATTTGGAAACTATTATGGTACTAGAATCTCATAAAATTTATCAAGTTGTCACAACTGTTGTTGCAATTATTTATCAGAAGCTTGTTAATTTATATGCAATAATAAGAACAATATATTAAATGCATTTTTCACAAACATCAAACATAGACTATGTTCAGTAGTTTGCAACAGTGCCTATCACAAGACATCTACAAGATTCTTAAAATTAGGGTAAATAATTTAAAAAAAGATTTACTGTCAGTACAGCAAACAATGAAACTGGAAAACAATATACAAAAATTTCAACTGCAACTATGCGCAGTTTGTCCCATTGTCTAAGCTCATGAAAGTCATGCTCTGACTTTATTTGGTCAAACTGTCCGCTTAAATCTAGTGAGTCATGTAAGAACAAAAACTTGGAAATATTCCAGCAAATGATAACTCCTTCACCTAATCATTCAATCCAGAGTGAGCAATGTTCACCAAAGTTAGCTGATCAAAGGCTAAGGCTGCGATTCTAGCTACAATTAGCTATTTCAGGAGCTTTGGAGTGCAGCTCTTCAACTTAAGACTCATGACGTTCCTTTTTCCCACAGATTTATTGCTTTCCCGCAAAAACGCAGTTTTTCAGTAGCAATGTCCAAACCAGTGATAAAATGAAATCATATTCATGTCTCCAGACTTAAATGCACCTGAAAATTTCTTTCCCGCTTCCCTTAACATGTTGTGCGGCCAAGTTTATGTGATGTAGATTTCAACAGTTTTTTACAACCTTTCAAAACTGTTTCTGCTCAACTTTTTCATATCTTCTTCAGTTTTCAACTGGCGTCTGCTTCTCTATGCTTATGCATCTCTATTTTCTCTGATCTTTTTTCCTTATGCTTTGTTCACCTCTTCTAAATACTGTTTGTACTTGTTTGATTTGGCATTACTTAGCAAGGCAGGAACAATAATGACACCTGTGGAACTCCCTCCATGGTATGTAAAGCATCTTCAAATAATCTAACTGCCTCATGTTTTCTGGTTTAAAAGTGGTTCGTTCTTGTGTAACCATCCTCTTATTCGCTGACAAACATATTTCTGTATCAAGCTCCTCCATCCATCACCTCCTGGGCTTTCCATTTTAAACTAAAGCCTCACCTCTTCAAGAACTATGGAACCATACTCAGACCTCCTTTGGACTGCCCTTTAGAATTCTGACTCAAAGCAGAGCTCATGAATAAGTTGGTGACCCGTGCTCGGCTTTCGAGTGGCGTTAAAGAAGTTTGGAGATTATGATAACGAATCCATTCAGCACTTTCACTTCGTGACCTGTTTTGCATCCAAAAACTTACATCTTCATCTCTCAAGAGAGGCTTTCAAACAAAACAGATGACCCAATGCACAATACAAGACATGAACCAGTCGAACTTGAAACAACTGAAGGACATCGCCAAAAATATGACCAACATCTGCAATGATTTGCTGAATGATAAAATTCATGGACTGTCATGCAACTTCTTTGTATTTGATTAAAAACCAGTCATCTAAAGAAAAAACTGATAAAATGTTGAATAAATATAGTATTGAATCAGCCTGTTTATAACATATACCACTTTGAATTATAACAGAAAAATATATATAATAAAAATTATAAATAATCACGGCAATAATAATTCGCGACAAAAAAGAGCGTGAAATCTGACTTTTGCAAAAATACAGGAAATACAGGACACTTTTGCAAAAATACAGGATTTTACAGGACAAGCAAAAAAATACAGGACATTACAGGAAATACAGGACCGCTACGAGGACTGGGATTTTTAATGACCTAAAATGACAATGCCATTGTTCAGTGCCTCAGAATTTAATTTTGATTACATCTTTAGTTTTGATGACTTTCTTACTTTGCATGTATAGCATGCCTGAAAAAACAAGCTCTGAAGTCCTCATGCTAACCTTAAACACTTTGATGACAATTCAACCCCTTAACACTGCACGACTGTCCACAATGCAAAGCACAAATATCAAATTCTATGGCTTGCACACTACAAAACTAGACAAACAATATAGATTTTAAATCTTTCCACAACAAGTTTCAAAACCCATGCACTTAATTTTCCAGGCTAGAACTCACTTTCCCAGCTGATTGAGGGCAAAGATCCACTTTGTCAGATAGTGGAAGTACTGGCCATCCCGATCAGGTGCTTCACCGATTCGAAGACCTTGCTTGCGTCCAAGAACTCGATACACATCTTTAACAACATCCTCTGCTGCGTCCAAATACTTCTTATCCTTAACGTTAACAAAGTCATCAAATACTAATTTAGCGCGATGCAGCTTATATAACTCTTATGGAAATATTACATTCAGCCCAAAATGTTCCCAACCTTTTTTGACTGTCGGCCCACTTTTTCTAAGTTGGAGGACACGAGGGCCACTTTTTCTTAGTTGAAGGACATTAGGGGCCCACAAGACTAAAATTTAAGTAACTACAGGTGTATACAATTTTTATAATTGAATCAAAATAGAATGTTTGATGCGATTTATTAACGTCCAAATAAAATAATTTGTAATAGAAAGGAACTATATATTCTATCATGTCCAAATTGTTAATTTTTAGATATTTTTTCCTTAATTCATCGAGATGCTGCGGGCCATTTTTGTAGGCCAAGCGGGCCACTTTTGGCCCGCGGGCCATGGGTTGGGAACCGCTGTTTTAACGACTTGGGTTGTGTGTTGTGATTGAGATATACACGCACTGTGCATATTATATACTCCAAGCTGGCTGCTGTCAGAAGGCATCATTGTAAGGGTCGGCTATGGTCAAGGTTAGAGTTATATGTTTGCCATGCAATTAAGTAAATATATCCTTTAAAAAATGTACATCACAATACAGTAGTGTACATGGATACAGTAGGTTGTGGAAACATTGAGCTATCAATCGGCGTAGGTCAGGCTGCTCTATTCTGCTCCAATCTGTGACGGCCATAGTGTTTACTTGCTACCGAGTCGTCATTTACCTCTACACTGAAATGTATTACCTGAAGGCTGAAACGTACACACCCCGATACTATAAGGCTGCCCTGAAACCTACATAATCACTTGTTCGGTAGATATTAGGCAAATATGCAGGCCGACCATTCCTTCACATAAACCGTGGGGAACGGTGGTGTAGTGGATATGTTCGTTGCCTTGCAGCCTGAGGGTTGCAGACCTGTTCGAATTCACCTCAGGCCGCCGTCTAGGGACTTAGGGCAAGTCCTTCACTCTCTATTGCTCAGCGTTTCGGCGTGAAACTCCGGTTCAGAGTCCGCGCTGTAGTCTGGAGCGCTTCTCAGTAGGAATCTCGGCGAAACTAAAGAATCCTCGGCGAAACTAAAGAATCGGGGAAGGGGCGCTATAACAAGTGCACATACAAACACAAACAAATATCCCCATTTCGAACGGGCAGGATCAGACCTTCAGGTGTTGGTACAGGCTGACCAGAGCGCAGATCCCATGAGCGTCCGTCCACAGATACCGAAGGCCATTTGGCCAAATGCTCTCATCTCTCATCCACTGCAGCTTATTGAGAACTTTTTGCACTTTATCACCAACCGCAGCCATATTTATGAAGGAAATCTTAAAATTCAATGCATTTACGCATCTATATTTAATTGTTCTAAATTTAATTGTTGTTTTGATTCTTTTGAACATAGACTACATTTAAAATGACAGAGGTGGGCGAATAATTACTCGAAGCAAGTGTTTGCATAGTAACTAATCGCAGTTTGAGTATTGTCTGTTTTGCAAATAAATAAAACAAAAAAATAGACTGCGCCGTTGATATCAGGACCCGTAAGCCTAACTTCCCGGGGAACCATACAGTAGCTCATCATCATAATAATTATTTATCTGCGTCTGGCAGCCCTCCACCGCCGGTCACAACTCATCTCAAGTTCGCCAACCGAGCCATAACCAACACAGCACCACGCCTAGTTTAATAGCCTATAGCCTATCTGCCTCTTGAATTCCGTTCATTTCGGCTCCTCCACCATCATTACTAATCACTGACGATCAACTTCATCAGTTTCCTCTAGGCTCTAGGCCTTTCCATCACACCTCGGGCTCACCATTGAAGCCACCACTGAAATTGATGCCACACCTCTTTATTATAGGCCTAACGAATAATTGCAGACATAGGTATAATTAGGTCTGTATACATAGGCGTAGGAGACGGGGGTCCAGAGGGGGCAAATGCCCCCCCCAAATTTCGGGCAAGTCTGTTTTTTCGGGCAAGTAGACCCGGGAAGATATTAACCAAACTTCTTGAAGTTCAACGTTCATTAGCATACCACATTATCTCCCAGTTCCATCTTGCCCGAATCGAGTTAGATATTAGCTCACAACAACCATGGTGAGCAGAAATTCCCGAAAAAGTTCTGAATTCACGGTAGCGTTTTATAAATAAGCTCAATGGCGAGAATCGCAACAAATTCAAGAGCCGAAATTTGCCCGAAAATCTTGCCCGAATCGAGTTAGATATTAACTCACAGCCATTGACAGCAGAAATTCCCGAAAATTTCTGAATTCACGATAGCATTTTGTAAGTAATGGCGAGATTCGAAACAAATTCAAGAGCCAAAATTTGCCTGAAAATCTTGCCCGAATCGAGTTAGATATTAGCTCACAACAACTAGTATATAAGGATGGCAGAAATTCCCGAAAAAAGTTCTGAATTCACGGTAAATAATGGCTAGAGTCGCAGCAAATTCAAGAGCCGAAAATTGACCGAAAATTGCGACTATTCGTGGCATTTGGGGAAATTCACAGCTTTCAAGCTAGGTGCAATAGAACACGGAATTCACTGCCTGAATGACATCGAAATTTCTACTGGTCATTAGGCAAAATAGGCACGATAATCTTGCAATCATCAACATTGAACGTGTAGATCTTGGTCTGCTCTCTTAAAATTTACAATCTTTTCCTGCTTGTCAAGTGTGCGGGATCAGGGTGTTGCACTTGATAGCTCACTTATATTACGGGAAGGATAATACCTTAACAGAGCACATTTCCAAAAGCACACGTTCTTCTTATTTTCATTTAAGGTGTCTCAGGATCTTTCGCTGTTCTGTCTCCACCCATTGGCTTCCTTTCCGTGCTCACATACAATCAAAATTCCTCACTCTGATCTTCAAGGCTCAGCGAGGTTTTGCCTCAAATATCTGACCGACGCTATACTAAGGCTTCCTCCAACCGTCCACTTCGTTCATCCAACAGACAGTAAGACTTGACTCTTGCTTCCGCCTTCTAGAACTGCAATGGCTCACTCTCGATCATTTGCCACAATAGATCCTTCTCTTTGTAATGAGCTTTCTCCTTGCGTTCGCTCTATACACTTTCTGTGGCAGTCTCTCTTCTTCATTCTTTCATCTTAAAACCTCCCTCTTCGAGTGCGGTTTTGCGCACTAGAAGCGCCTCTGAACGGTTCACCTTACTAGAGGCTCTTTGTAGATGATTACCTGTAGATACAATACAAAACAATGTACAATTATGAATTTAATAAGTTGCTCGTGTGAAGTTTGAACTGGTTAAGCGTCAGGAATATATACATAGACTACATAATGAATTTGCATATATGCAAAAAATTACCCAGCCTGGTCCCTATAATATGGCCGGACCCCGGTGTATTTGTCCCTTGTCCCCGGGTGTGGGTGCAAGAACAGAGATGGCTACGTGTGCACGACGTAAATTATTCCGGTTTTAATTTTTCGGGCAAAAGTAAAAATTTTGCCCCCCCACTGCTGAAATGTCCCCTACGCCTATGTCTGTATAAATTTATTTAGTAGCATTGGAATCAGTTTATCTCTGCTGCCCAAGACCGTCCTGAATTGCTGAACAGCAGAACAGGACACAGGTAGCAGAAATTGGCACAAACAGTATACAACCAAGCAGGAACTAGCAACTGGACCTAAAATTTGGAAGTGATGTAGTAATTAGTACTAATTACAGTTCGAGTCTTCAAGGAAAAATACATTTTGAAATTTGACAGTTCAAATTTGAAAGAAGACACTGGAGAGAAATCATGAAGTTGTACAAAAGTAGACAAAGTATATTTGTACAAGTATCAACAGTAAGTCATATACACCATTTGATCAGGGCTTTTTTTAACGCGCAGTTGTACACAAAATGTGCAGTTTTAAATGGATTTGTGCGGCTGTAGAAGCAGTTCTGTACAGTTAAAACTAGCAAAAGAGGTCATTGTCCTCCGATTGGAAGTAATTTACCATGGAGTATGGGAAAGGAAAGAAGGGGTTGTGCAGTTCTAAAATTTCTTAAAAACAGCCCTGCATTTGATTAAAAATTATAATACAGAGGAATTAAGAAACTTGTTTTTTTATCTGAAAGACTGAAAGAGCGAAATAGAACCCTCGAGCCCCACTCCCCCAAAAACTCATCGGATTTGGAAAATTACGTGGGTCACCATTTTCAGGGGGTGCACCCCTGGTTGCACCACTGCACACGGGTTTTTATCGATCCTATATGGGTCGGGCTCAACTTGAGCTTGGTGAAAATCAAGGAATCAAAAATGAGACAAAACTCATGCTGGGATGGAAGGCCGGCCCAAGGATGGACAAAGGTTGGACAAATAATTGCAGAGGATGGAGAGCTATGCTAATCATAATTCAATCAAGTCTCACGTACTGGACACATCAAGTCTTCTTCTGTCATTTTATGCTTTCATCCCAAGACAAATTCAACAGACAAGGCTAAAGATAGGCCTATTCTATAGGTAGGCCTATTATACTGTATTTGATTAACTGCTTTTTTGTACCTGATAGCGGTGTGTCTATCAGTTTTTCATCAGTATCATTAAACGAATAAAACAATAATAATAACTTAACAAAGAAAATGCTTGCAACAGTTTTAAACTGTTTGCCACAGTTTTCTTCTCGTACAATCGACAATAGTTCAACAGTCCAACAAAAGACAGACAACAGACGTGCAGAAGACAATAATAATGATAATGATGATGAAATGAATCAAGCGATAATTATAGGCCTATGTCTATTACCTAACTGCAATTGCAGAAAATTACACCGAAGTGAACGAAATTCTGCAAATGACAAACATCTACTGGAAGCATATACTTAAGAAATTAAATCTGTACAAGGTATTAGACATCCATTTAATGAGAAAATAATGCGACAATTGTTAGTGAAATGCAATAGGCCTAAATGTCACGTAAAATGGTAGAAATTTCATATAAATAACACTTAGGGGCTAATCAAATAATAATAACAGTAATGGAGTAAACAATAAAAATTGATAATGAAATAAGAATACACACAACAATGAGAACAGTAATAATGATGGTGATAATGATGGTGATAATGATTACCAATAGCTACTAAATATTATAATAGTAAATAATAATTGAGAAAAAAACCATAATAATAATAATTAATAATATCATAACAAGCAATAATGTCATGAACAATACTGGCCACACAAAAAGTGCAGAAAGTGCAAATAACTACTGAAACGTTGTGTTAAAACAATAAAGATCCATAATAATAATAAAACAATAATTAATGTAATGCATGTATACACCAAGACGACTTACATGGCCGACGTAAATGATTTAGCACAGCTTCACAATTCAACACATTAGGCTGGTTTAACATATGAACAAGAATAATGCTACACTTCGCAGGTACTATTCAAAGTATTCATTCAGGCAAAGGCGCCACAGTAAAATAATAATAATAATAACAACAATAATAATAATAATGCCATTGCATTCAGAGGCACACTTCAGGATGGCTGTGAAACCTGGGACAAGGCCGGATTTAAAAAATAACAATAAAAAAATAGCAATTTTCTTAAATCCTATGGGATCCTTGAGATTATAATGCAGAGTTCTAAGAAAGAAGCAGCAATCTGATAACTCTGCTAAACCTAAGTTATCATCTCAGTTCCATCTTCCCTAGGTTAGTGAGAAGTGAGAAACAGGGTATAAAAAGAAAACATTTAGAAAGAGGTTAATCATCCTATTTTGGAGCATATTAGGCCAGTATTCTGCGCTCTGAAAAACTTCTAAACTCCATCGTGTCTTGACTCAATTCAGTATGTTCCACAATATTTATGTCAAATTCATTAAAATAAATTGTTGAATACTCAGAAAAGTTCACAACAACCAGTTGCTTTTACCTGGAGTCCAGTATTGCAAATGGGCTCATATGAACGAAAGGGTAATTTTTCTTGATAATCAAAAGTTTTAACAGGAGCCTATTCATCAGTAAATCTGTTTTCAGTCGCTTCTTCGTAAAACAGGTAGGAATGGTCTGTAATGTAGTGTGTTTGGATTCAAGGCTTCTACAAGACAGTTACTGTATGGACACAATGTACAAGATCTTGACCTCCTCAAGATGCTATAATATAACAAACTCACAACAAACCTAGTCTTGATTTATGCTGCAAATGATCTGAACATGCATATAAGATCCTCGTAAAATTGGTTAAATGTAAGAGGCTGCATTCTGCCAGCCTGAAGCTTTGAATAAACGAAAATTGCAGTGCATTGAATATAAACTGGTGCAATATAATAATAACAATAATAACACAGTGGTGAAAAAATTTGTGAACTGGCTATTTACAGAACATTACGGACGCAGCAAATGACGATTGTCGACCGTTTAAAAAAATTGGCAAACAAACATTCGGTGAAAATCTGACTCAATGCGCGAGCAGAGTTGGCTCTAGATTCAGTTAATTTCTATGTACAGAGCTTGCATATGTGCGATAGCTTAGTGGTAAATGTGCCAGACTGTCAACGGCAAAGTTGAGGGTTCGAAAACTTGCAGTGTTGAAATACGTTCAAGATTTCTTTTCCACTTGCAACTCCGTGAACTCAGCTGTCGATCGAGTACACTAATCATTTGCCCGCGGTATCGAGTACACTAATCATTTGCCCGCGATATCGAGTACACTAATCATTTGCCTGCGGTATCGGGTACACTAATCATTTGCCCGCGGCTTCTCTGCCGTCTCTGAATTTTCTATGCTATAAGAGGCACTCTATAAAAAATATACAATTTCTGCTCCTCTAATGAACTCTGTAAATAATTCAACCTTTTAAGACAACGATTTAGTTTACGATTAATGCCTGCAAGTGTGAGTAGACTGTCACATATTCAGACAAACATAAGAATTACCTAAAACACTATATACTGACTATTCGTACACACGTATTTTACAGACAAACTTTATCATGGTCAATAGTGCTGAGCCAATGTAGAATAATTCAAAAGGAATTGCAAAGTAATGGAAAAACAAGAGATTGCTGTAGGCAATCGACTTAATTCCTATGGTCAATTCTTTACTTGTGGAGCCATCACATTGAAGGTCTTGAAGTACCATAATGAAACTGACACCAGAAGCAAACTGAAAAAACTTAGCAAGGGAAGGTAATGTGCATTCACAACTTTTCTTGATTGTGATAGTGTTCAGCAAAGAAAGTTAAACTCTCTGGATAAATAGTCACAATCATTTGAAACACATCATGATGAAGTATGTGCTCGTTAAAAAAGGTATATCTTCAGCTAATATGCAAATATGAAAAAGGGTAATTAATTCAACGGCTGAGCAAGACATTCTCATGGGGCGCGGTGGTGTAGTGGTGGCGTCATTGCCTTGAAGCCGGAAGGTTCGAGGTTCGAATTCACCTCACGTCGCCGCGTAGGGACCTTGGGCAAGTCCTTCACTCGCAATTGCGCAGCACTTCGGCGTGAAACTCCGCTGCAGTGTCCGCTCTGCAGTCTGGAGCGCCTCTGAGTAGAGAGAGAGCTTGAAGGGGCGCTATAACAAGTGCACATACAAACAAACAAACATTCTATGACTTTTGCGACGGAAAAACACCGAATTCGAGCGCAGCAGACTTTGATTTCAATGCATTGAAAGTCTTGAATTGGCACAGTACACTCAAACGAAAAGCTTCACCAACATTGAGCGCATCTTCCAGCATTTGCACTCTCCTCAGAATCCGGCAGCCTGGATAATCTTCATCCACTTCACACATCGAAACTATAGGAAGAAAGTTGGTGAAAACTGGGAGAGTGTGATTTCTTCCAGTGCTGTTGATTCTTGGCATCTCTGGTCCACTTCAAAGATCTCCGTGGCTAGGCTCATCCTCCAGCACGCAGAATGCCCCATTCCCGGCCAAAGTCTTTTCTGACTACTGCTAGTCCAAGATCTCTTCTGTCCACCATGACTCTGCTCATTCACTGCAACCCATCTTCACCTCTACAAGCTGTCGCATTGCGCTCTTAATGATGCTCCTCTCTGCAGCTAAGTTATTGGAGCTGGATCCTCTTCCGTTGTTCCTAATCCAGGTTGACATCTTCCCGTCTTCATCACTCCACACTGTAACATTTCTCTTCGTGAATGGGTGCTGCCGTCTTCCCAGAAGTGATCACTTATCACTTCAATCTGCCGGGGGCTTCACCCATCTGTCGCGTCTAGCTAATGTTATTTTCATGTATAAGATTGTATTGTATTGACAACCTGGTTTTCTGGCTGTTTAACTACTTGACTCTAACAACCCGCTTCCTTTATGTCAATCTGGGCTCTGCAGAGGTTAAAGAGGCCCTCCTGCCACGTATACTTTCTGACATCTATGGTGCTAAGGGTCATCTTGAGCCAAGAGTTTTCAATTGCCTAGCTCATCACAGCATTGACTCGTTCCAGTTATTACCATATGTGCCAGCTGCGGGTTGTCATCAACTCTCTTTCTTCTTCATCTGTCTCCACTCTGGTCTATGCCTTTACTCTTATTGATTGGAATGCTGCTCGTCGCTCTACTGGGAGACTACCAGTCTCTTTGCATCCTTTAGAAAGCATTTTCAGATGAATTTTAGTTTAATTGGTGGTGCCCCAAGTTCGGCCACATCTCTGTGTCTATGTGTGAGGCCTACGCTGGCTCCCGGTCCAGCAGCACATCAATTAAAGTCTCCTCTATTGCTTGGCACTGCACTCTGTCTATCTCTGGGAGCTTTTTACTTCAACCTCGGCCTGCTCTGGTTGCCGATCTGATTCGCTCAGTCTCTAGATGCAACTTGATCGTTCTGCATGCTCAACATGACACTAGACAGTGTCGTGCTTTCTGGATCATGGGTCTTTCTCTTTCGAATATCCTCCCCTCTGAACTTCATTTTCTTGCTTCAGGCCTCTCCAGTTCTTTATACAAACAACTTAAGACCTTCCTTTTGACTTGGTCTGGGTCGGGAGCATCTCAGAGTAATTATCTTGAAGGCATGCTATATAAATTTCATAGAGGATAGATAGATTGAAAGATGAACCCTGAAGTTGGAAATAAGTTCCCATAAGTTGATTTAATAGTAAAACCATAACAGCACAATGTAAGAATGTGGAAGCATCATATAACGAAACGCAGTCACCGCAAAAAGCAACAACACGACTGACAAAACTGCTTCTTGAACCACCATCGTTTTCCTCTTGCAGCAGATTTCGAATGGCCTTCCACCATTAAACTGACTGATAAAGATTCAACCATTCACAAGATCTGCTGTCACCGTTGACCCATATCAACTGCTACGCTCTGAGAACAAAGTACACAGCAAAACCAACGCGAAAACCTTTCCAAATCATCTGTCATGGATCTGAACAGAACTTCTGCTCTGCAGAATAAAACCAAACTCCGACCTAACGACATTCGAAAATGCTCTCAACATCTCAACAGCTCCTCTGAGTAGGACACCTCGCCATCTTCTCTAATCACTGTTCAACGGCTGGCCAGTCCAAAAGAGAAGTCGTACTTCTCATCTGCCAATTGAATCCAGTCCATTCATCTGCTTTACATCAAGAACCAAAATCTATGCCACAGACTATTTGTAAATTCGTCAGCCACAACAACTATAGAAAGTTAAGGTTTGCTTTCTGAATCGACGATTCAACGCTGCTGTTCGGTTGCTTGGAATTGTTCGCTTTCAGTTCATTCACGACGACCTTATATCGATGTTCGGAATTCGGTGAACTAGACCGATCCTGCTTCAGCGGTTCCTCGTCGGACAACGTCTTTTCCACGTTCCGCTGCAAGTCGCTCTGTCCAGATGTTTCGTGCGTGCGACAAAATCGTGAATGCTTGTGAATAGTCAGATAGTAGCCGATTAGAATTCCAAGAAGGAAGGCAAATATAGCTGGCAGAAAAGCGACCAATAGTAGAACTGCAAGTGGATAGCCAGTGTATTCCAAGCGGTCGGCACATGATCGTGAATCTGAAAAAATCAACAGAATTCATAATACATGTGACCAGTGTTAAAAATCATTTGATTGTAATGCAAAAACTCTGCTAGCCGTTGTAAGGATATCTTTTTAGATCAGCGCACGGTACAATGAACTGAAAGGTTAGTGATGAAATCCACTCATGATGATGAATGCCTTAGTCTTTAAGAGATTTCTAAACGAATGACTAGATACGACAGAATAGAAGGATTTCAACTTGACAATAAGAGCTGATTCCTTGTAAGCACACCTGGTACATCTTCGTCTACGGAGGTAACTTCGGCGCTGGAGAAACCATCTGCTCTCTGCTCTTCTTCTTCCAGCTCATCATCAACATCTTTTGCCAACCGAGAGACAACTCGCGGCTGCATCCGTTGCGTCACTCTCTGCGTCGAAGCAGTGGTTGCGAGCAACGAACCTGTAAACAAATTAGAAATTTCAGATGAACTACAGAGCAATAATATTGCCCTATTTAACAAAAATCAAAAACACGAGCAGTTGCTTCAAAAGGCAAGGATCAACAAGAATTAGAAGGAAAAAAGAAGAAAAAGAAGAGGACAAGCAGGAGGACGAAAACAACGAGAAACAGTAACTGAAGAAGCCAACTCAAGAGGCAACCACGACACTGAAGTGCTATGACATCATTTTCTTCACCTCATCACTTGAGGGCGACTGGACAGTCGTTTTACTTGACCACTGATCAAATCTTCCTGCTGACAGCATAACTTTCATATTTTAATTTTGTAACCTAGTTCTTCAGAGGCCCAAAGTGGAAAAAAATCTTGGAATATCAGTCTTCACATAGAATCATCGTCAATACATCCCCACCTAAGCTTTCATTTATTTTTGTCTTGGTACTTACTTACCTACATACCTGCATACATACATATATGTACAGTTGTACACATGCACAGCCAAATAATATGAGGTACAAGATGAAGTAAAAGCAAGGACGAAACATTTACCTTCCTCGTCGTCATTCCTCAAGGAATTTGACCCAACTTGTGGCTCGCTAGCCACAGATACTCTGCAAAGACATGGAGGACAAAGACGAGCCGTCGGAGGGGGAGAAATACCTACAAGAAAATTCAACGTTCAATCAACTCATCTTCCTAATTTGTTTGCGGTGAAAAAATCATTCAAAACCAGCGTTATTTTCCAACGCTCATACTCCTAATGATTCAAAATTATCAATTCCAGCATTTAATCAAAAATTAAGGGTATAAAAAAATTCAAACAAGAAAAATTATCATCACAATCGTCATCATCATCAATACCTCCAAAAAAGCCCTTTTTAAAGTCAGTCAGTGAGCTTATTGGTTAATAAATAAATCAACACAGCACTTGTGAATAAGATTGTGCCCTGCACTTGGCTTTCGAATGGCGCTCTAGACATTTGGGATTACAATTACGATTACAATCAACCAACCAAATAAATATATAATAAAAATGAGATTTAGTTTTAGTATTAGTCGTGGTTTATTCTTATTTAAATAAAATACCCTATGTATGTATGTTGAGTTATACACCGACTTACTCTCGGAAACTGTACTCGATTGAGTCGTCCTCACTTCTGCCGGGCATCTCGTATGGCGACCGGTTTCAATGCTCTGCATTCTATAAAACACATAGACAGCACTATAGGACAATAGATTATAAAAAATCTCTAACTAAAGTATTTAATTGAATACTATTTACAGAATACATGTAGATTGTGGAAGAAGAAAAGCAGTTCCTAGGGCAGTCATGGGTATGCAGTGCTGGCAATTTCATATTTTTTCTTAGCCTCGACATATGAATTGGGTGGCAAGTCCTCTCCCTCACCGTCTCATCCTTCCACTGACAATGTGCAGTCAAAGTGATCATTATAGTTCAGTCAGCTAATTCTAAGTCTTTTACTTAATATCGAATACAAGTATTCAGCGTAATAAGGTAAATGAGACTTCATAACATTGAAGCAGTCTAAGATATATTCTCAAAATCTCTTAAACTGTTTAGATCTAAAAATCATCATCGTCGTCATCGTTGTCGTTGTCATCGTCATCATCATCATAATCGATCTGTTGTCTCTTATATCCCCACCATTGAGCGCCTCTGAACGGTTCACCCTAGTAGAGGCGCTTTATAAATGTTTTTATACAATACAATACAATACAATTGCCATCATCATCCTCACCATCGTCGTCATCGCTGTCATCATCATCACCGTTGAGCTCAAAAGCACTGTTTAATCTCATAAATGTAATCTTTAATCAACAACCATATAGCAATCGCAGACTATGGCTTACCCTTGGTTTGTGTTCGCACATTTTCCATTCAGCCACGAACAATAAGGATCTTTTAATGCCATGCATGCGCTGAAAAGAAAATTTCAAACCCACATTGCATGAAGATAACTCTTTCTGGCCATACTCAGAGCCAGGGGCGGATCCAGGAATTTTCGAAGGGGGGGCCAAAAAATTTTTGGGCTGGGGTCGGAAAATTTTTCGTTGATCTTTCGCTGAAAAATCTGATGAACTTTTTTAGTCGTTTTTGGCCGAAACCAGAGTTTAATTTAGCCCCCACCTCTGGGGGAATTGAGGTTTCCGGAGGGGTAGATAATTGACCGTCTGAAGACAATCATGAGGCGTGTAGCGCCGAGAGTGATAGGGGAGGGGTGTGGGGAGGGGATATGCCCCTCCCACCAGAAACTTTTTGAATTTTCACATTGCAATGGTAGCATTTTAAGCTGTTATCTTAACAAAATAGCTGTACTTTTCAGTGCTTATAAGAGTGCCATAAGGTCTCATTAAATATAGACTTTACTTAAAAACTTCTTACCCGAAAACTAGATGTTCTTTTTTAAGTAATCCGCCGGAAATCTTCAAAAAGGGTGTTCAATTTTTCTTCCCAAAAACTGATGACATGTTTTGGTCATCCGTGCGAAATCTTAAAAAAGGTGTTTAATTTTTCGTCTAAAAAGAGTGATGACTTTTTAGTCTTCCATGCGAAATTTTCAAAAAAGTGTTCAATTTAGAATCCAAAAAACTGATGACTTTTTGTAGTCAACCGTGAGAAATCTTAAAAAAGGTGTTTAATTTTTCGTCTAAAAAGAGTGATGACTTTTTGGTCTTCAGTGCGAAATATTCAAAAAAAGGTGTTTAATTTAGAATACAAAAAACCTGATGACTTTTTGTAGTCATCCGTGCGAAATCTTAAAAAAGGTGTTTAATTTTTCGTCTAAAAAGAGTGTTGACTTTTTGGTCTACCGTGCGAAATTTTCAAAAAAAGGTGTTGAATTTAGCATCCCAAAAAACTGATGACTTTTGTAGTCATCCGTGCTGAATCTTAAAAAAGGTGTTTAATTTTTTGTCTAAAAAGAGTGATGACTTTTTAGTCTTCCGTGCGAAATTTTCAAAAAAAGGTGCTCAATTTAGAATCCAAAAAACTGATGACCTTTTGTAGTCATCCGTGCGAAATCTTAAAAAGGTGTTTAATTTTTCGTCTAAAAAGAGTGTTGACTTTTTAGTCTTCGGTGCGAAATTTTCAAAAAAGGTGTTTAATTTCGCATCCCAAAAAACTGATGACTTTTTGTAGTCATCCCTGCGAAATCTTAAAAAAGGTGTTAAATTTTTCGTCTAAAAAGAGCGATGACTTTTTAGTCTTCCGTGCGAAATTTTAAAAAAGGTGTTCAATTTCGCTTCCCAAAAACTGATGACTTTTTAAGACTAGAATAAATAAAATACTTCCCACTACTGAATGAAATATAGTAAGATATAAATAAAAACAAGGAGTAAACATGTGTTATCATTCACCGCATTTTCTTGCACATATAGACTAAACTCAAAACTTAACATGTTTCGCCCTGAAATTTTTTTGGCATCTGCAAAAAATAAAGTACATCCCAAACACTGTTGTTAGTGTTAACTTGATTTGTAATTAATAATTAGTTGTACTTAGTTATAATTGTGTTTATTGGTGTTAATGTTTTTACAATTTACTACGAATATATACACGAATAACATACATTGCATGCCATAAATCATAGTTGGATACTGTTGAAAGATTGTTTCATTTCGATGCTTTATATAAAGACAATGCAATTGCGTGAGAGACTTAGATTGGATTTTAATTACATCTATACATTATTTTTATTATAAGTTTTAATTACATTTATACATTAATTCTCCTGTGCATGACTGACACCCTGAATTTTTTTGGGGGCCACCATGGATGGGGGCCACGTCCCATGGTGATTTGAAATGGGGGGCCATGGCCGGATTGGCCCCCCCTGGATCCGCCCCTGCTCAGAGCGAACTATAAATCATCATCATTAGGATCCATGGGATGTACTTACTATTGTACTTGTTTACTGCATTGTTTATCATTTTTTTCCAGAGTTTCCAATCATGCGCTGCTATTCCACCAGTCCCTAATATGTCATCTATCCAACTATAAACACATTGATATGTCATCTATCCAACTATAAACACATAATTATATCAGCTCTAGGTGTCATACCTTTATTAGTGTCAGACCAGTGGCAATATTTCCCAGGCCAGGGTTCCCAACCTGTCCCATGTGCCTGAATAAAATCAGGGTAGATATCTGGGAGGGAGGTATCCTCAGACATGCTTTTACAAAGCTAAATCTCAAATGAACCATTATATAGCACACAATAAGTCAAATTAGGCCAAACATTTTAAAATTAATTTTCATATTTGTTATGAATTATGAACATCACATAAAGCCCTAAAAATAAAAATAAATTAACTTAGTCTTAAATTGTGTAGTCTTGTGGGCAAGGGTCCACAGGCCAGAAAAATATCATTAGTGGGCAAGAAATGGTCTGTAGTCCAGCTATTTGACATCTCTGTTTTTATGTAATCATTCATTTCATTTTGTTTTTCATGCTCAGAGCACCTCTGAATGGTCATTCTGCGAGAGGCGCTATATAAATGTATAGATACAATACAATGCATTAAATTCCTTCATTCATTTATTCTATGGACTTATACAGAAGAAACTACTAAGGAGCGCACTCAGCCCAGCCATGGCTAAAGAAAACAGACTTGAATAATTTTTAAAATGCATAGTCAGAGGTAATATACGTATACATGTATGTATGAGTGAAAGTATGAATATACCAATGCATGTATGTCTGTTTGTGTGTATGCATGTGTATCAGTATATGTGTGCATATGTGATTGTGTGTGTGTACGGTAGGTATTTGCGTGCATCACTACGCTTGTGAGTAAGTTCCTATGTGTGTATGACTGTATGTATATAAGTACACACATAATTATACTACTGCTGCTACTGCTACTACTACTAATAATAACGATGAGACAAACATGCATATATATGCAGGTATCAAAGTATATCAAGACCAAAATTGCCAAAAGCAATTCTACCTGTTGTCTTCCCCAATGACATCATAAAAATAGCAAAATAAAAACAGTAAAAAAACCAGTTCAATAAAACAGTTAACTTGATCAATATATTCGTCATCCAAAATATTAAACCTGCAGGACGTCTTGAGGTGACATCTGTGAAGCGACACCGACCGTATCTCATCACGTGACACTGCGATCAGCTTCTTCTGCACCTGGCTCCCATGCTCTCGACTCACACGGAGGCTTGTGATTGGTGCGCCAGTTGGAAACAGCTGCAGCACTTCGACAACTACTGTCTCTATGCTGGGACCACGACCTTTGTTGAAGGCTTTGAGAACACGACCGTCATCTAAAAACACAAGACAAAGCTATGCAAGCGCACAGTTCTGCAGCTCAATGACCTAGAGTAAGCCGAGGTAAGGTAAAGGATTGGTAAAAATAAGTTAATGCAAAATAAGGTAATTTATGCTGAAGTGAAGTAAAGTATAGTGGGTAATGAAAAGAAAGTTAACATAGGTCAGTTAAAATAATTATAAGGTAATGTAAGGTAAGTTCAGTGCACAGTAACTTATGTTACCAACACTGTGAGGCAAATCACCTGAGAAAAGTAAGATGCATCATTCATTTAACAGAGTGCCTTCCAATTACATAAGAATAGTAAATACTGCATGTATACGACTTTCTATCTGATCTATTCATGACAAAGTTTCTTTTCATCTGACTCTTGAAAACCTAAACAGGCAACTGAAAAGTCAATCTGGCAATCATCCAGCGAATTATGTGAACTGAAAGGCTGAGAATATCCTTTACCTGTTCCGATGAAGAGTACATCATAAAATCTCTGGTCAGCTGCATGGACTTGCCAGTCAATTGCAATCTGACTGAAGGAGAAACTGAAAACGTTTCAACATAAACTGCACGAATTAAAATCAGACACGTAAGAGTTACAAAACTATACAAGCACAAACAATGAAAAAATAATAATTGAATGATGGGAACTGGAATGTGAAATCCATATACTATTATACATTCGAAATCCAAAGGCCAATAGAAGAAATCCAACAGCAGCAACCAACCTCTCCTTACCAAAGCTGCTCAGTCAATTTATATAAACTTGGAAAGCAAATTATAACGGCAAACACATTAGCACAATCCCACGGTTGCCACCTTAAAAACGTAAAAAAACAGCAATTTATCTTAAATAGAATTATCTGTGAAAAATCAAATTTTGGAACTTAGAAATTCAATACCATCACTACAACAACTGCTTAGCATATTGACTATAAACAAACATAGCACACAACAATAATTAACGAGCAGATAACCATTGTATCAATCAGCCTAAAACTCATCCTTCTGACAGGTCTTCCTATTGTTTGCAATGCAATGGCTTGTGGTTTGTCATACCAACTGATAATAAACAAAGGTATACATACATAGAACGTCAAAGTCATACTCGAAAGAGTAAGAAAGAATGATATCCCATGTAGCAAAAGCAACAGAAATGGAAGGAAAATAATTACAAATTCAATACTATATTCATTAAGTTAACACTGCAGTTCAATTCAACCTGTACCTTAAACTTGTCTGTACGATAATCGGTTGTCCACCAAAAGCGGGAACGGATTTATCCATAAGTGGATGCGACTTGATGAAATTCAACGTCTGATCTGACAGAATCTGGGAATCATTTGGACACGACTGAAAAGAAAAATCCAGTATTTTGCTATGCAAGCAGATGAAGTGACAATGAGGTGACACTTTAAGATAATGAAATAACAGTAGTTCCCATGTTAGAAAATATTTTTATTGACTATTTATTATAGCAGGAAATAGAAAGCAACGTGAAATGGAGTGTGGGCAATTTTGCTCATCTCTGCAGAATGTATTGTATATTGAGCAATAACGAAAGCATGGCAATATTAATAGTTAAGCATGCAAGTTCATGTTGTAACTTTCAGTTCCACCTTCAGCCAGATTACGTCACTGTAACTGCTTTTATCACTGTCATCAGTTAAAATGTTCAATCAGCTGCAGAAGCTATGCTCTGTGTTAAGGACTAATATGAAATTCATACACAGAAGCGGCCTCAGACTCAATCTTTAGTTCCTGTAAGTGGCACTTTACTGATACAACAATATAACAAGAAACAGCAATAACTTTAAACAAAAAAGCCTTGCAAATCTTTTATTTAGAAAATGCAACATTGTTATTTTACCAAATAGAATGTATCCACGAATTACATTTATAGTGATTTCACCCTTCTCAGTAAATACATTCATTAATGTTTTAACTAATATTTAAGTATCAGCATTAAGTTTATCTCATGATGAAGTGACAAGCAGTGTGGTACCCATTCAAAAAGGCCATATTTTACTAAATTTACCCACACCCTAGTTCTGGTAAAATCACTGCTTACTTTGGCTGGATGAGGTTCTGGAACGTCAGACTCCCTGACAGGAAGCCAATTGGAGTAGGCTGTTCTCTGTTCCTTATAGGCACCTTCGAAAACCGAAACGATCTCAGAGAACTTGTAAGCGCAGACCGCAGTCCCTCTCAAACTGTTTCTGTTGCGAAGTGATAACCAGTGCGGTGTTAATACACACATGAACATATATATATAGTTAAGATGCCAACTAAGCACTGTCAAATCGGAATCTTCAAACGACTATGATTAATGATAGGATCAAGAATGACAGCAGTTCCAGCAGAGTTATGCACAGACATGTCATATTAACCTACACAGATTTTCTACAGAAATGTATAAATGAGCATGTTCGGTGTGCCTAGGGGGCTCAGTCGGCATTTTGCTGCGATAGGTCCCTCCACATGCAACGGCCTTTCCCTTCTTCTACCGTGGGCTAAGCTCATGTCTTGGCTCTTCCCCCACATCCTTTCGCACTCTCAAGACATTTCTTTTCCACCCGATGGGGCTTCAGTGCTGAAGGCAACTCTGAATAACCCATGCTGGGAGAGGTGCAAGCGCTCTTTAGATACGATGTGATATGATGCGTCTCATCATTACTCTTTGTCTTTTATGCATCAGAGGATTTATATAGAGGTATGCAAGCTCTTCTACCTGTCTGTTTAAGTGAAGACAAAATATCTTTTCATAAGGTAGTTCAACGCATTGGTCGTGATGAGGTGAGAAGATTAGAATACCTTGGAGTTGAGAAGAGTGCATAGACCATAGGAACCCGATCACCGTGAACCAACGTTGGGAAAAGATTTCCCTCTCCGAGATCAGATGTTGACTCTACCAAAGATAACAGAAAGCAACTTGCACATACAACACAACAAAGTAATTTTTATCTCTCAAATATTATCACTATCATTGGAAATTAATAATGACAATAATTTCCTATCTTGAATGAAAAGCACCCCCTCGTTCGACTGCCACAGTTATGTTTGAGCGTAAATGAAAGATCTTTCAAGATCTGCTCAATGGCACAGCTTCCACAAAGACATAAACACAAGCATCACCTTGCTTCTAAGTAGATGCCCTGAAGAGGTGCCAAATAAATTTACTGAAACAACGAATGAACCATAAATTAATGAATTTTTCATTGAATTAATGCACTGTATTGCCAAATGGATAGATGATTGATTGTAATGGAGAATCGAAGTCTACACTCACGAATCTCGTCAAAGTAGAATGGAAATTCTCCCGGAATGGAGCAGTTGAGCCTCGCCTTAAAGAACGATGTCCACGTGTTGCGAAGAACCCGGGAGCCACCTGTGTCCCTCCGACAGACACGCGCCACTCGAGAAAACACGGCCTGCACGGAAAAAGCACACAAAACCTCAAGACATCGTCACTAATGTCATCGTCATCACTGCCATCATCAACATCATCTCCATAATCAAGAAAAACTCTCATGATCATCTTGCTTTGCAGTTGTAGCAGCACCATGGTGCCGTAGAAATTGTCGTCATTACATCACATTACATTACATTACACTACTACCATTACCACCATCATCATCCCCCATAATCAACTCATTAACATCCTCACTACCACATTATCATCATCATCATCATCATATTCATCCTTATCTGTCTCCATAACGACAACAACAGTCTACAATCACAACAAAGCAACCAGGTATCTATCTTATTCCTTAAAAATTCTGGATCCAAATACCTTAATGAAAGCCTTTCCACTGAAGCCCCCCATTTCATCCATGCAACGAATTGGGACTACACACACGCACACAGTGGCAAGAATTCATCATATTTTCAGTTAAAGAATTCTTCTCAACATAAGAAAAGCCATCTCCACAGAGTGGCTTAAAATTATTTTCCCGAACCAGATGTCAAAATACAGAACTGTGAAAAGGAAACGAGATCCCAACAGGAAATTCCAGGCTGAAATGAAAGCAAATGCCACAATTCCTCACACTCAAACTAACTTACTTTTCCACAGTTGATGTTTTCGACAGCCGTCTCCCGGAAAAAGAAATAGACTTTGTCGTTGTGTGCGAAAGAACTCACGAAATTTGGATCTAAATACAGAAACATCAAAGCAAAGATTGATGCACATCTACAAAGACCTCTCAATGCACACTATCTAACTGGTTCATAAGATGTCATTCTTATGCAAAGTAACTTGGCTTTTGATGTAACTTTTACCCAAACAAACTGGTCTCAGGTGTAATCCTATAAAGTGTAACTGATTTACGATGCAATAATTCCATGCAAAGTACCGTAATAAGGTTACAGGCATAACTTTGTAGAAAGTAATCAGTCTATGGCTTAAGATTTATAGAAGGTAATCAGCTTAT
Source organism: Lumbricus terrestris (assembly GCA_949752735.1). Classification (NCBI taxonomy): domain Eukaryota; kingdom Metazoa; phylum Annelida; class Clitellata; order Crassiclitellata; family Lumbricidae; genus Lumbricus; species Lumbricus terrestris. The sequence continues at coordinate 56,903,148 of OX457038.1, read as the reverse complement.
GGTCTAAGTATTATACAAAGTACTTAATCAATTTATGGCTTAAGTCTGATGCAAGCACGTAAAGTTCATGCCATAAGTTTCGAGCAGAGTCACGGGTTTACCATGTAATTTTATGCACAGCAATTTAGCTGGTTGTACCATTCATGCAAAGTGACTGGATAAGCATTATGCACTTGCCGTTTAGCCACTGTGAGTCGTGCTGCTCTGTTCTCAGCGGTTTACTGAAGATGAGAGAATCGCGTCCACTCAGATCGGCCACAGTCGCAGAGTACAATCGATCGCCTGAATTTTACAAGGAACGAATAATCTTTAAAATCTCAAAACATCAAAACTTTTGTTTCATGATACTAAAATATCTGTATGTAATAAAGTGCCATTATGAAACGCTTGATGGAGCTAATCAATGTTGAGAATATATTTCCTGAAGATTGTAAACTATGTTTGCACTTTACCTCTGCATCTGAAGATCAAATTACAAAGATGTACACAAAACTGACAATCTATTTTCAGGAAACGGTTTGCTGTTGTCATGTCAGTATATTTTCAATCAAAATATCATTCAGGATCAGAACCAAACCTTTGAGAACTAATGCAACCTCTGTGAGAAAATATACCCAAAAGATCTCTGCCAGTTCTGTCTGTGGCATTTGCACCTGTCCGTCTGAGAACTTCTCTGCTTGGCTTCATTCCTGCAGTGCAGTATAAACCACACTTTCAAGCCAGTTCTGCACCGGCATCATCCCATCACCTCCATCCAAAAGATTTTCACCACAACATCGTGCTGTTGCTCTGGGTATTATTCCTCTAGATGCTAATCTGATACAAGACTACCAGTTGCTCAAGACCTATCTTTTTAGCTGTGGCTGGGCTGGGAGCGCCTCTGAGTACTGTGAGTAGGCTTCTTGAAGGTGAGCTATATCAGTTTTTGGAATGAATGAATGAATGAACACTGGTCAAACTAAAAGACTTCATCTGATATACAGCTGCTGGTGAATTCACTGGTTTGTGTTATGCATCGTTTGTGCCGTGCTGTGAACTTAGGAGATTTAATCTATACTACATCACGTAATGTTGACAGAGGCATTATATCAGAATTACATCTGTTTGATTACCTAACTTTACATTATGTTATCTATTCTAATTTGCCTTACCAACTGCACCTTATCCTACCACGCACTACATGTGACTACTAGACTACATGGGAAGGATACAATCAACACAAGGCCAGCACACAACCCTTCAGCAGATATCATCATTTGTTGATGTCAGAATATATCAGTGCTATACTTATCACCCTTATATGGCCACAGCAGCATGGAATTGGTCATAAATGACTTTCTATCTGATCTCTGAAACACAGGGTCATTAAAACTAATTGCATTACTAATGATGATGAGTAATTAATTATACCTTATATGACTCTGTAATTGTTTCTGTGTCAGCATAATAGAAACTGTGCTGCACGATACAGCTTCACGGACATTCTTTGATGAACTCAAGTGCTGTCATATACCAGAGTGTAATGTTAAGTAATGCTCCTGAACATTTATATAGCGCCTTAGTTGCCAGGTGCATGATTGCTAGTAACACTAAGGCAGCAGGGAACCTTCAATCTGGAGCATGTCTAGGGCCACAGGTTACTCGAAAACGGTAACACAATATGCAATGAGATAAAAGTGTGAAACTGACAATTTAAAACCGTGAGTGATTTTCACCAGGCAAGTCATCAACTGATCAAGAACAGAATTTGAATCCAAGGTCTGTCACATGAAACATAGATCATACGTTGGTGGCTGAACTGCATACATGTGCAAACTCTCGGTTGTCAAAAACCGAGCGGACAGTGACTACTGAAATGCAATTGCTTACCGACATAGACAGCCGTACTGTTGTGCATTGGATCATACGGACATCGGGCCACACCATTCTCTTCTTTGTCGTACGTGTAACTACGCCTCTGTATAATGAAAACAGTGAATATCACATGCAAATACAACATTAAGCATCACAGTGTGCACAGAGATTAATGTGTGTATCTTGTCATATAACATTCTTGATACATCAGTCTAAAGTACCGGGTACAACTTCAACCATTATGGTTGGATTTCAAATTTGTGCTGGCATGAATTTCAACACATATTTCGGGATGCAGGTTCGTTTAGAAATTGACCACTGATTTATGGCTTAATGGTGGCCATAAGATCCGCTGTACAATGGAAGTGTCCACTGTCCAGATTTTAATTATTAGAGTTATATAGCACTGTAAATCATTTGAAGGCATTGAATAGACATGAGATTGTATACAAACTCAGTCATCAATAATATCCCATGATCCAGTAGAGTGTTTCCCAAACTGTGCACCACAGAACCCTAGGGTTCCATGAGGGAGAAGATAAGTGTTCTGTGAGGAAATTGGATACAAGTATCATTTGAATGTGTTGCAAATAACAGATCGAATCCCGAGGTGAAAACAAGAGAAGATTTTCATTTATAATAATTTCCAATCTATAAAAGAGAATTCCTCTATTCATTACTGAGTCATTAATCAAACCTACACTGCTTCACTGCAGGCATTACATATACCTCTGAGTAGAGAGCTTATTGCAAATGCGAGAAATACCAGAATGTTCCATTTAATATGGAATTCCATAAAGAAACTGTCAGATCAAATGGATGCCATAGGCAAAAGAGATTGAGAAGCACTGATCCAATCATAAAAATTACGACGAAGGCGATTATTGCTCTGTAGGTTTTGCAGAACTACGTCAATGTATTAAGAGCTTCGAATCATTCTCTTCATTTCTGCTGCACTTGATAGTGGATTGCCAAATGAAATGGTCCTGCTGTGCAAGTAATCTCGTTACTTGCACAGCTGCCAGGAATAATCTGCAGGATATGCATTCCTGATGGAGCAAATCAAAGTTGTTTCCACGGACAAGAAATCGAGAAGGATTTTCGAATCAGGATCGAAAGATAGCTGCGGGTCATGAGAAAGACGACCGTATCCCACTGACCAATCAACAAACGCCATCAGAAGCAGGCAATAGGCATGCATCTGTGTACCGGTATGTACAGTTGTACACCTGGTTATTTATATAGCACCTCCAGGAGTAACGACTATTAAAAAAGAGGTGTAATATGCCAAACAAATTTCTGTCGAGGGCAACGGCCTCTGTTGTCATAGGCCCTTGTCAAATCTGGATCCACCACCAACGACTATTCGGAGATGCTCAGTATGATGGTAGTCGTGTGAGTAGCTACGGTAGATGATAGTAGTCACTATATAGGTCTGTGAGTAGCCACAGCAGGATTTTGAGTATGCATTGCAGGTTTAAAGTACACAGCATATGTTTCGAGCATGCAATGTAAGATCGATTTTTATGATCTGCACATTATTGCATATTTGTCAGTAAGTAAACTAAGTATGGTAGTTATATGAGTAGCTACTGTAGGCTATGGATTGTTGAGGTATATAATCTATGGTAATCTAATCTAATCTAATACGAACATTCGTAAAGCATTTCTCACAGTAGAGCTATTCAGAAGCGCTTTCAGTGTGACAAGCCCATTAAAAGAGAATGGTGTTCAGGCATCGAAAAGATGCAAGTGAACTCCCACCAGAATCCTGTTACAAATCATATGGGATCATGCTGTGGGGTCCATCATTTGCATTCTGGTAAAACCGAAGCGCCGTAGATGCCATAGAAACAACAGCATACCAGACGAAGAACTGACGGAGAAATGCAATCGCCTTCAGCAACACAGCTGGCTCCATGAACATCAAATCATTTGCCTGTTAGCAAACTGTAGAGATACGCATGTCAACAAGACATAGATTGAAGTTCATCCAGCGATGACAGTTCTACTAATCTTGTTCTGCTGTTCTGGCTCAACAGCAAGCTAATCTGCTTCTAAAGGCTTTTTTGTTTTTCAGTGCTCAGTTGGTCATAAAAACCCGGAGGAGGTCTCTCTGACAGGAAACAGACCTTCGATGACCTAGTGGTAATCCATCTGCCTTTACCACTGCATCTTGGGTTCAAATTGTGATGCATAAAAATAACATCATTTTAAAAGTTATTGTACTCCATGCAAATTATTGCCAAGTTTTCAACAGAAATCTTGAATTATCTTCTGTACTGGATGAACAGAACAGCTTTTTGGTAATTGAATCATGGCTGCACATTAAAACGCACTTCCGAAAAATAGATCTATAAACCAGCAAGATATGAGAGGACAAATGCTAAGAGTTACCTCACCTAATGTTCAAATTTAAAAACATTTATATAGCTCCTGCAGACGATGATTCTAACCTTTGTCGATCGGTATGTTCGACACGTTGGACGAAACGAATTCGTGCCACAAACAAGATATTCATTTCTCGATGTTGTCTTAGCGATAACTCTGATGTAGTTCTGACATTCAAGCTACCAAAAATAAAATAAATAAAAACGTATTATTATGGTTAAGTAAAGAAAGGTAGACACAGAAAATGAGGTAAACTGAAACAGGAAGTTGTCACCCCTGGAAAAACGATCAACTAATTATTATTATTATTATAACGGAGAAACAGTAGTTCTAAGATAAGATCAGATTAAAATAACAAGAACAAAGAAACTGAAAAGTACCCAAAATAAACGATTGGAACTGATCTTACGGAACTTACAAAGTCAGAACAGAAACAGCAAACAAGACAAACACTGTAGTAAAAGTGGATAAATTTCATGCCGATCAGGCCTCACAAGCATACAAAAACAAACAGCCAATAGCACAACGAAATGCATCAAACATGCTGTGTATTATTATTATTGTACAAACACCAGCCATAGACTAAGATTGCTCCCCTGTTCCGTAAGGCTCTCATCCTGCATGGGCAAACAAACTGTGGTGCATTAACTTACTTACTTCACAGAGGGAACACCTCTGTGAAGTTTTTCTTCTCTTAGTTCTATGGCAACATATAAATTGACTAAGACAATAAAAACAGACATAAGAAACAAAAGCAGAAGATCAAACAGCTCTACAAACTGCTATAAACAAACAGAAAGAAGTAATTTTAGATAAGCATATGTACAAACTAACAAGCAATAGAAAGAAGGATAGAGAGAAGGACAAACAAGGAGGCAGAACGGTGGAACAGACAGACAGACAGACATTTTGTACAGGAAAACAGAGGCAGGTAGACAGACATACATGCAGATTATGGCAATCCATAACACTAGACCGGAAAAAAGACAGCAAACAGAAAGATTGATGGGTTAATGACATCTCAGCAACGTCAACAATTACTATTAATTAATTCAAATTAACCCACAGCAGGTCAGAGGTCAAGAACCAATTCGTGTACATAGATTGAACTGCTCTAATTCTTGTACACAAGGCCAACGCCAACAGCAGGACACCTAATCCACCAGCAATGTCGAAGGGATAGCAGTTCCCAGGCTACTTAGCTACTTCAAAAGCATTCTCCCTCTCGATCACCTGTCAAAGATCTCAACCTGCTTCAACATTTGCAAACAAGGCACAACGAGGCACATTGTTCAGAGCATGCATGTATGAACTTCTGCACAATAAAAGAGTACGGGTATGCAAATTCGGCACAACCAATTGTTTCAACTTGCATACTGGTCCGCTGTTTGCAATGCTATGCATACATGACATGTAGGTAGTAGGTACGACCGTGTGGCTCACACAGCACGTTTTACAGTTTCTTTAAAAGCCTGCTCCATAATATTTGAACTCATTGTGATCTACGGTAAATGGACTTTCCTAGTGGTGTGTAGTCATGTGAATGTGAGACGGACTTCCCCAGTGGTGTGTAATCATGTGAATGTGAGATGGACTTCCCTAGTGGTGTGTAATCATGTGAGATGGACTTCCCTAGTGGTGTGTAATCATGTGAATGTGAGATGGACTTCTCTAGTGGTGTGCAATCATGTGAGATGGACTTCCCTAGTGGTGTGTAATCATGTGAGATGGACTTCCCTAGTGGTGTGTAATCATGTGAATGTGAGATGGACTTCCCTAGTGGTGTGTAATCATGTGAATGTGAGATGGACTTCTCTAGTGGTGTGCAATCATGTGAGATGGACTTCCCTAGTGGTGTGTAATCATGTGAGATGGACTTCCCTAGTGGTGTGTAATCATGTGAATGTGAGATGGACTTCCGCAGTGGTGTGCAATCATGTGAGATGGACTTCCCTAGTGGTGTGTAATCATGTGAATGTGAGATGGACTTCCCCAGTGGTGTGTAATCATGTGAATGTGAGATGGACTTCCGCAGTGGTGTGCAATCATGTGAGATGGACTTCCCTAGTGGTGTGTAATCATGTGAATGTGAGATGGACTTCCCCAGTGGTGTGTAATCATGTGAATGTGAGATGGACTTCCGCAGTGGTGTGCAATCATGTGAGATGGACTTCCCCAGTGGTGTGTAATCATGTGAATGTGAGACGGACTTCCCCAGTGGTGTGTAATCATGTGAATGTGAGATGGATTTCCTAGTGGTTAGTAATCACATGAGATGGACTTCCCTAGTGGTGTGTAATCATGTGAATGTGAGATGGACTTCCCTAGTGGTGTGTAATCATGTGAATGTGAGATGGACTTCCCTAGTGGTGTGTAATGATGTGAATGTGAGACGGACTTCCCTAGTGGTGTGTAATCATGTGAATGTGAGATGGACTTCCCTAGTGGTGTGTAATGATGTGAATGTGAGACGGACTTCCTAGTGGTTAGTAATCACATGAGATGGACTTCCCTAGTGGTGTGTAATCATGTGAATGTGAGATGGACTTGCCTAGTGGTGTGTAATCATGTGAATGTGAGACGGACTGCCCTAGCGATATGTAATCGTGTGATACATGTTTCTTTCACAAATGATCATCGGCTGAGGCTTAACATGCCATGGTAATGTTCCATTGGTATCACTGGTGTTGACCACAGGCTATTATTAGTTGCGTGATGTATGTCATTTGGCCATCAAAAGTTAACCACATTTAACAGTTTACAATCAGTCTCTAGCCCTAGGACATGACTTTGCATTGTTTTAGTATTGGTAAAAGTTGTGTCTACCCGGTAGTACTGTAAATTGCTCTACAGCACAAAATATCTTGGCACAGTCCACATAACTAGCTGGACTATCGGCAAAACTTCATAATATTCAAAACTTCAATTATCTGAAAAGCTAGTCAGACTGGTATACATGTGAATCTATAATTTGAAGTAGCAGTGTAATCTGGACTAAAAAATTTTTAAACATATTACATGCACAGGCAATTCGCCGAAAATTGACTTAGCAAAAGTCGTGCTCATGCCAACTTTACAAATGGCAAATGCATTACATTCCTTCGGTTATGTAGAAGTGGAAAACATGTTTGATTAAAAAACATATACGTAAATGAAACTGATAACCATATATTGGAAAAACACAACATTTTTTAATATATTATCATTTAAATAAAAAGTGTGTATTTAATATAGGAAGAGTTTAGTAGACACAGCATGTATTTGGAAAACATGTTTGATTACAAAAAATATACGTAGATGAAACTGATAACCATATATTGGAAAAATACAACATTTTTTTATATATTATCATTTAAAGCAAATGTGTATTTAATATAGAAAGAGTTTGGTAGAGACAGCATGTATTCTGAAACTCAGGCATTGAATCATGAAAACACGTCCACTTTCCACAGATCATAACAGAATCTGTCAACACCATTTAATGGAAACCTGCTATATACCAAATAGACAGAGAGCAACCAGTACAAGGTGAGGAGCAACCAGATACCCATCTATACAACCAGATGAAACTACAACCCATCTTGCAAAACCCCTGGGATGCAAATCTAACCCCCACTAATCCAGGCCAATCCTGTTAATCCCTGAACATTGGATGATGTGATCAAACTTTGCAAAACATCTTTATCAAGTCAGTCCACGATGTTTAGATGGCTTCAGCAATTTCTGTAGACGGGCTTTCGCTGTCAATATGATTAATTCTGCCTCATCTCTGGCTCACTGGGGAGCTTTGGAAGTGATATACATGTATCAGAGCCTCCTAATAACAGGTTTCATTAAGACACAGATTCTGATTTTACAGAGTATAGGCCAGAACATAATGAAAATATTTAGCCTGGATTTTGAGGGTCTTAATGCAACCTCATTGCATTGCAAATGTAATGTAATAATGACAGTTCGTATTCGTATGGCACTGTTTGTGATAGTTATACTATTCTTGGCAGATGCTGTGAGTTAAGCAATATCGAGTAGGGGTTAGCACTTTGATGGATGCCACTCTGCCTCTCTGACATCTTCCGCTATCGTAGTCAGTTAACAGAACCAAACTAGCAATACAAGTCAGGAGAGTAAAAAAACGTATTCTGTCGTTGAATTGCAGCACTTGGTCATGATTGCAATCTCAATGACACTCAATCACATTCTAATGAGTCTCCACGGAAGTACATGCAAAAATGTGTTACCATTGGTATAACTTTACTCAGTGGTTAAAGTGGTTTGGGTAAGCAGTGGGAACGCCAGGGTTCCATGCATGGTGAGCAGTGGGAATGCAAGCCAATAAATTCAAGAGCAGTGGAAACGCTGTTCCCACCCACTTTAGACCCAGACTTTACCATAATTAGCAGACTATTTCTGAGTTCCTTTCTGGATTTTACACCAGACTGCAGCAATTTCACCATCTCTCAGGGACTTGCAAATGAAACACATAATTACATGCATGCTACGCATCTGGCTTATAAGGATCGTCATTCTGGTGTACAATGTGGACTGCAAGCAGCAGTGGAATGGCTGTTTCCATTTAGTTACTTACCGAAGTCTTCTGGCGGAAGAGACACATCTGGACATCCTCAGGGCTCGAATACCATGATACACGCTGGAAACAAACAAAAGAATCGATAAACAATGAGACGATTCTGAGAGCAGATCATACGAAGACTGAAAACAGTTTCAAAATGTCTCAAGTTGAATACCTTAGATCTGTTCGACAGTCCAACTTTAGCACCTTCGGGAGGCTATTAAGGCTGACGATATAAATAGTCAGCTATAAATAGCCAGACACACACACACACACACATGCATACATACATACACATGTATACGAGGACTCGTTGGTATACATAGTGTGTCCAATCTAATCTCGGAACATATAAATAGCACCGTTATTATCATAATGCAAAAGAGATAAGTGGACAGCGAACTGCGCACCACTACAAGAACTCATAAAGATTCACACCAACACAGAAACAAAAGCAATAATAATAATAATGGTGATTAAAAATAATAACAATGCTCTAGTGCGGTTGACCTTCGAGAAACTTTGCCGAGCCAATCTTAACAAGGGAGAAGCCGTTCTAGTTTAATATCCTTTCCATCTCCGGACACCTCAGGGATTTTAAATACCTTGGGAAAAGTAATCAAAATAATAATATTATATATAACTTTTTTATTGCTGTGGCTTCTATGGGCTCCTAATTGCAACGTGATATTCATTCATTCATTTCAAACACTTATATAGCGCTTCTTCAAGAGTATCTACTCAGAAGCGCTCCCGACCCAACCACGGTTAAAAAGAATAGTTTTAAGAGCAGAGTAGAACGTAGTCTCAAAGGCTCTAGGCACAAGACGTAGTTCCACAGGGAGCCCATTCCAGGTTGCAGGGCCAACGACAGAAAAGGCACGGTTCTGTGTAATAGAAGTGCGATATGGGGGGCAAGAACCCATAAACCAAATCTGTAGTTTCATAGAGTTAAGAGGGAGGATTCCCTCTTCTTCAGGCAATAAAATATTTAATAATACACTACAATATCGCCCGAACACAATGCTTTTGTGGCGGTAGCACTGGAGACAGAGGTGCTTGGATTGTGGACGGATTGAATTTTGTTTTCGAGTTGGGATGAAGGTTGATGGATCGAATTCATGACACACTTGAGACAAGATATCTATGCACAAGACACTCTGCAGATGTCCAATAATAAGAGAATGCCATCTTCTTGTCCTCAACAATATCATGCTAAATTGTTTGCTGGGTTATAGCAACAAAGATGCTGATGATGATGACGATGATGATGACGATGGCAACGATGATGATGAAAAGTAATAATAGACAAAAAAATACAGAAAAAGACTGTTTCTCCATCACATTGGACTGACTACCAGGAATTGACCTGATTGTGGTCAACCATTGAGAGCTCTAGATGTCTAATGAGTGTTTTTTAAAGGCAATACAAATATTACATGATTACATCAGATTAGCAATCTATAACTGAGCACTGGAAAACTTTAAAGTGTTAACAACAGCACAGAGTTCAATAATACATTTTCATGAGACAACCTTAACAATAATAATAAAACTAATGGTGATCTGAACAACAGCTCCATTGAAGTCAAACAGTATTTCACAATCAGTCAAAATCAGACTGATGAAAAGAGGCAACATCTTTTTAAGATAACCAGCAAATGGTTGTGTGAGCATCAACTATTGTTTCGTAATAACTATTATATGGTTCTGTGAAAGCAATTTACCTTTTTAACACAGGCATGAGACTATTTCGGCATTCTAACAATGAACAGGTACCAAAATGCATGGACAAAGAATGAGAGACAGAGGGAAAGATACAAGGACGAAGAGAAGTATGGGAAGGAGAGTGGTAGAAAGAGAGACAACCAGACAGAAAAGTGAGATGCCAAGAAAAGAAGGAGCAGAGAAAAGACACAGGGTGTGAGACAAAGACACTTGCAGAGAAATAATAACTTAATTAAAGCAACAAAAAGAATGATTGAAAACGAGGAACACAGAGACACACTTTGAGCAAAAGAGACTGACCAAAGCAAACATACAGAGAAGACGACAAAGACATGGACGGATACAAGTTGACTCACAAGGGCAGAGGATGCAGATGCAGTCTTGCGTCACACAGACAAAGGCAACATGCATGGAGCAGACACAGTGACAGCCAGACACACGTAATGACACAGTGACACAGACAGGTACACAAACAGACAGACAGACACAAGGGATCATCCAAGTGCGGTGTCCCTCAAGCAGCACCACCACCAATTCAAATGTTCATCCTCTACCCCACCGACCGCCCAGGATCAGTCGCCGCCACCGCCACCACCGCCCCCAACCACCGCCACCCCCTTGACCATTGAGTCAGAAGAGCGGCGGCTGGTCAATTAAAGTGCAACGGTCTCGAGACACGAATTGTGCAGCTACTACGACGAGTGGCATCAACGCATCTGACACATGCAATAAGGCGCGCCATCGTCTGATTGATTGCACGCAATCAGCCGCTACTCAAGACCACTACACGCAGACACGTAGACTGGCGGGCGGGCGGAGGGAGGGAGGCTTCAAGTCAACTCAACTCACAACAAACCATCAGACAGCCAACCAACCAACCAGCCAGTCAGTCAGCCACCCTCTGCGCTTCAGCAGACGATGATCTATCGCTCCATGGATTCTTTTCTCGCCAATGCAATCAACATTCGACGGCGTCATTGATGTTGAAATCAATCGATACATTTGGTAATTCACTGAACCCATAGAACGTGGTGCAGAAGTAGAACGGAGACAGGGATGTCGTTCTCGTCCCCATAAGCTGCAGGAACATAAAGCTCCTTGATCTCTTTGGGGGTCACCCTGACCTCGTTCAAGAAGAGGATCTTGAATCTAATAACACTGGGAGCCAATGAAGCTGTTTCATCAATTACTTGACATGTGAGGGAATCTTAATGAGTTTGTCATGATTAAAATGTCATAGTTAAGGACATATTGTAACTATTCTATATAATAGTTTGGCAGTCAGTGGCGTAGACAAGGAGTTTTTCGAGGGTTAAAACCCCCCCATTGGCCTAGGAAAAAGGTTTTTTTAAAGGTCATTTATCCACTTAAATATAAAGAAAAAATAAAACAAAATTGCTTGTAGTAACAATTGTTTTTCTTACTTTATTCCCTTTGCCACTTTATTCCCTTTTTATTTAATGTAATACTGTTGGGTTGGTGTCAGAAAGGGCACCCGCCAGGCAAAAAAACCCTCCAATCATAAATTCCTGGCTATGCCACTGTTGGCAGTATATGTACGTATGGCCAGCAACGACTACTTAATGAGAATCTGACGATCATTTGTGTGAAATTCTGCTCACACATCCAACAGAGCATCATAATCATAATCATAATCCCTTAATATCAACAGCTTCCACAAAAGCGAAGTCACAATTCATAGCCGAATATAGCGTCAAGTGTCTGGAGTCAGGGCATCATAGAAATCCATGATGAGTAACCATCTCTTTGGAGCAGCTTTTTTTGGGGGGGGAAATCTGATATGCGTAGCCGCTTCAGCATCGGGTTTCATGCTATCAGCTATACGGCTCCATTGCTTCCCTGCAACTTTCTGCACAGCCTTTGATCTAAAGGTAAGAGATTGGCTAATAGATGCTGAAGTCATCTGGAGCCACTTCACGTTTCTTGACCCATGGCAGTAAGCCACAAAGACAGCAACTATCAACCATGGCGCTTCCAATATCCACTAATGTCCAGAAACTTCAAACTGTTGATTGTAATTAATGTGACCAGTGAAGAAAAGAACGTGTATAGAAGAGCATGGCAGGCGTCGATATGCTGGCAAGCCATTAGCATAAAAAGTAGGGAATCATGCAAATCGGAGGGTTTTTAAACCCGAGTTCACAGGTTTAGTAGTTGCCTACCCTGGTAGAACAGAAGGCCCCAGTGCAACCATCAATAAATTAGTTTACTCTAATCATGAATAAATCTGACTGCTTTGGCAGTTACCGGTACGTATACATACATATGTGCATAACATTTCCTGATGTGATTGATTCGATTTATAAATACAGACAGACAGACAACTATGCTGACATTACTACACCTATATAAACTTAATACTTTTGAACATGTATATACAAATACCACTTTTCATGATGTATCTATTTGATGTAGGTACAGAGCAACTGCATGGCACCTCTTAAGAACCTATTGTCAGAAGCACTCTATACACACACAATCACTACAGAGATGAAGAAGAATTGCAGTCTTTAGAAGCCTTTGAAATGTGCGTCCGTGTCTGCTTAGTGTAGACTTGAACTATGGCAAGATACTTTTATGGACCAAATCGTGTGTATAAAAACTTAAAAAGCATTTCTTCTTTGTCTTCTTCGGCAATAGCCTGCGCTCATCCTCTCTGTGGCCTCTCCATGCTCAACGAACGTGTCCAGCACCTCCTGGTACCTATGATCTCTCAGTGAATTGTGCACTGGGGCATAAAGAACCATTTATAAACCTGTAACACACTCTTCAAGATGACCTCAGTGAACCACTTCAAACGGTTGGTCACAGACATACAGCCGTGTGAAAACAAACAGACAGACAGACAAAGACAAACAGACAGACACACAAAGACAGACAGACAGAAGAGGACCTAAGAAATCCAAATTTCATCAACACAGAGAATAACATAAAAGCAAGCGATAATATTGCAACATTCCAAGCATACAATTGCAACGTGACAAGCTCTCAACAAAAGACGTCAGTCACTCCCTAAGTCACACCCTCTGTCACTCCCTATGTCACTCCCTCTGTCACTCTGCACTGTCATCTGACAACAATCCCAGTAGAGTTTGTTGTTTGTTTGGCACTGTTGACAATCAATCAATGCGTGGCTCATGACCTACAAGGCGTGACCAAGCATAAGAAGATGGATGACAAATCGCACAATGTGTTTGCTTCCTCCCAACCACAAAGTCTTGTTAGTATTGGACGTACACTTCATCCAGGCACTCCACAGTCCACATGCCAAACGAGATTACATTAGTAATCCGTGTATTAACTCAGTAATCCTTTGGCTAACAAGCATTGTTGATCAAATACCGAATACCTGCAATGCACTCAACTCCCTTTGTGACAGGACAAAGCGTCCTTTGTCTTCATATTGCAAAGTCCTCTAGATAGACACAGCTTAAACCCATGCTCTCCAAAGTAATGTCTAAGTCTTAAGAGCAATGAGTTGTGTGACAAGCAGCAGAATATTCATTGCAAACAACAGCAATACAAATCACTTTAAGCTCACTTGTATAATCACAAATATAATCACCAAAGCCAAAGTAATATCCAGCTACAGACCACAGTTAGCCTACTATCATTTTTATCAGATACAATTTTATGTTAATGAGTGCTTTGGCTACAATACAATATACATTAGACTGCAATAGATTGGTTGCTATGCAATAGACTGCATAGCAACCGATACAACTACCTCACAATCCACAGAACAAAGCGCACCAAAAATGTTGAAAAGGAAATGTGCATTAAACATTGGAATATCAAAAAAAAAACCACATCAAACCAGTAAACATTTATATACAAGAACAGTTTCAAAGCACTTAATAATGACTCATCAATGGTTTCCGCAGTGTCTAATATAATTAATCACTTATATCATTTTGTAATACAATGTAATACAATACAATTACATTTGAAATTGCCCAATTACATTTGCTCTCCTTTCAAAGTTCAGAAATGCACATGACCATATGACAGAAAATCTGTGATGCAGAAAGCCATTCTGAGTGAACTGTGATAAGCTAAATATGTCCAAGCACAGAAGCTTCCTCGGGCAATGCTTGAACTCGCACCCTCCCATTAAAGGTCGCATGTCCTAACCACTCGGTCATCATGCCATACAGCTACCATCGTCAGCATCTGACCGACTCGCTGTTGGTCGGACGCTTGGCGCCACACAATCTGCAGAAACCACACAGTCACACAGCAGCACTGCCTTCAGCAGCTCTCTGTTATTTAAATTCTTTACAATGGCCTTTATGTGCAATTTCCGCTTATAATACAAAACACCAATGTGTACTACGATAGCAATTCCTTACGATTTATACTTTCTACAAAAGTCATTCTGCACAATTGATATTCTATACGATTGCCTTTCTGTACAAAAAAAAACTACTGCCATCTGTACAAGAAGTCTGCGCAACATTCTGTACAACTGCCATTCTGAATGACGGCCATGTGTACGATCGTCATTTGTTTTAAAAAAAGCGTCTGTGCAATTGTCGTTGAGTAGGACAGCCACAATCGCTATTGATTGGATGGCGTCTGCTTCCGATTCGCCATGAATGACATCTGGTGCCAGAAGCAGTAAGTGAATTGCACTCCAGAATGGGGAAAACAAATCGGTCTAGGAGGGAACCACACACCCCTTCCCCCCCCACTGCACACAATGAAATAAAGAACCGTCTGCCGACACAGCTAAGCGCTTGCAATACGCTGGAAACTTGCTATAATGCTGTCCACTGACTGTCCGACATTCAGATTTACTACGGAGCCACAGATTCAGATTTACGCAGATTGTGCATGCAGTAAGTGCTTCTTCAACTATACAAATATAAAGAGAAAACCTTGGAAACCATTACAGCAAGTAATCCATAACAAGGCTATAGTGAATTGACACAACAAAATGTAAATAATGCACTCGATTGTTGTATCTATCACTAATCAATTGTATAGGCCTATATAAATTATATATATATATGTATATATATATAGTATATATAGTATATATATATATATATATATATGGCCTCGACTTAATTGCTGATTTCTCAATGATTCGATCATCGTAGAAGATCTTTCGCCACTGCTGCACATTTGAATAGACACCATGCTATTTACGGCTCCAGTGTGCGGCCTGCATGATATAGCCTGCGATTGAATATTAAATAATCCAGCATTGCCATGTGAACCACTAACCACATGCTCTTTTACACAGACGAGTATGCAAAACAGCCTATGCTCTAACCCAGGTGTTTCTGACTTTTTAATGATGAGCCCGCAGCAATATTTTCCACAAATGGCGGGTCAGAGTGCCGATGACACCTGAATAAAATTGGGGAAAGGGGCAGAGATCTGGGAGGGGGAATCCCAGAAAATACATGCAAAACTGAATCTTAAATGGTCCATTTTCCTGCCATACAAAGAGTCAAACTACGCTAAAAAATATTAATCTTGATCTTTGCTGAGTCATAAACATCGTATGTTATTTATCAAGGACACCTGGTCACAGTACGATTGGCCATAGAATGGTCAGTCATAGGCAGTGGTTAAAGTGGTTTGGGTGAGCAGTGGGAATGCTGAAGAGAGTTTTATTGGAATGCATGTGTTTCCAGAGTTCCATATAAGATGAGCAGCGGGAATGCAAGTCAAGAATTTCGAGCGCAGTGGAACGCCTTTCCCATATGTTCCCACCCAATTTAAATCCCGGCCATAGGATTATCGGTCATAAGGACCATTGTTCATAGGGTCCATCAGTTATAGGACAATTGGCCCATATGCCATAAATAAACATGAATCTTATATTTTTATAACAAATAAACCGTTGATAGGCAATCTTCTTTATATACATGTAATTACCTCCACGCATCAATTAGGGGGCATTCTGCGTTTTTAGACAAATACAATTAGTGCCAATCAAGAAACTTATTATGATAATTTCATGCATCAACTGACTTCATAGAACTTTTAAAAAAATATTCAGAGCTGATAGTATTCGTTTGAAGACTCACTTCAAAGAATCGGAGGCTGATTACCATGGCTTATCGGCTTATGCTTCACTCAAGTAGTGAGTGAACTATCTTGTAGTGGACATCTTCAAGTTCGTTCTGTTCTGCTGTCATTCTGATGACTTTGCACTCTCTAGAGTTTTACATATTTCACAATAAATGATCTTGTAAATGTTTGCTAGTGTTTTTAACCTCTTCAATATTAAAGTATATATATTCGATAATTATACTTACTAATTTAAAAATGTAAATTATGCCCGATAGACCATATTTATGACCAATCATCCATATGAAAAATAGACCGTACGACCAATCATGTATGCGACCCAAAAACGGCCCTTTTACACTTTTTCTAACCAGTGTAGATAACCGGGCAAATAAAACCAAATTTGGGATGAACAAGGAGCATGACACTCTATATAAAAAGCTGCCCTGCATCCAATTCTCGGCCATATATAACAAGGAATTTTTTAAGGAGGCTCTGGTGTAGATGTATTTCTGAATTGCGGCAAAAAAACTAATAATCCCGCCTGCCAGAAGGAGAGGACAAATCACGCAAAACCTTTCCAGCAATAATTCATTCATTGGCAAACGGTTTCTCTTCTCAAAAGCTGCTGAGAGAGAGTTCTTCCTTCAGCCGCAGAAATGGAATGAGAAATCTCATGACAACAGCAATTCTGTCAATTTAGCAAATAGACAAAGTCAGCCAATAACGAGACGAAAAATTCAAAGTGGCAGCAGGAATTCTATATCTATGGCCTTGGCTGTGTAACATCACCACCATCAGCATCTTCTTTCTTCATCATCAGTCATCATTCATCATCAACATCCACATCATATATACCGACATCATCGTTATCACCACTTTATCATCACGGTCTTCGTTAAACACTGAAAACAGAACCTATGCTTTAGGTTTGCTAAGAGCTGCTCATTTTCATCACCTTCATCACTACCTTCACCATGATCATGATCACTGTCATCACCATGACCATCACGATCATCACCATAATCATGATCATCATCATCATCATTGTTAGCATTATTGTTATCATCGTTGCAGCCGTCTACCCATTGTCTGGCAGTATTGTGTTCTGTGCGCAGAGTATGTAGGCTTTCTATGTTTAGCCATCCAAATACCCGGAATGACTACGGCAAAATAGCGACCTCCCATACATTATCTCTTCTACGCCATTAAACGCAGTCATAAAGGCAGAGAATAAACGTTCCACATTCATGAAACTGCATTCATGAAAACCTTTGTCATACACTGGAAAACAATCTAGAAACGGTTCCAAAAAGACTTGGCCTTTCTGAAATAATGGTCGGTAATCGTTCATTGATCGATCCCAGTCAGCCGAAAAGCGATTGCAGAAGCAGCCATTCTGCTATAGGAACTGCCTGCCTCCGCTACTGCATTGCTACTACATTGCTGCTACATTGCTACAGAAATAGCCATCATCACAGCATATTACAAAGCAGTATTGTCCACTATGCTAAATGAACTTCTTGCATTTGCTAAGAACTCCTATCATCTGTCAAGAAATGTTGGCATTTGCTCAGATATACTGCTCAAAATTGCTAAGAGTCTGATTTTTCATTAAGAACTATAGGCTATATGTAGACTGCTTGCATTTACAAAGAACACTTAATTTCCAAAAAACTGTTCGCACATGCAAGCAATTACCTGCATTTGATGAAATTTCATGAACAGCCTACATTTTGTTAAGACCTGACTTTCCCCCCCCTCACCCTCCCATCTGCTGAAACCGTTTTCACTTACTAAGAACTGCCTGAGTTTCTACAAGAAGAACTGCTCACAACACAAGCAAAGAATGAAAGAAACATCTGAAATGCTTCAGCGCTGATTCCTGGACAGAAACGGATAATCGTCATCATCATCAGGAGACACTGAATGGAATTTGTCTGGTTGCTGGCTCAACTCGCCTCATGAGACCCTAATGGCCGACAAATGAAAAGCACAGACCAAGACCAAAGACCAAAGACGAAAGACCAAAGACGAAAGACCAAAGACCAATGGACCGACACATCAACGCCAATCGATCAAATCGAAAGACTAATCAGATCATAACAGTTGAGTGGATGTACACTGAAGCGGTATCGCATAAATTATTGTTCACACAACGTCTATCATATATATATACAAACCAAGCATACATGCACAAAATTGCATACATACAATGTCATACATACAAACATCTATGTAAACACATATACACAAATAAAAAAAATACGTACATGTATTAACATCATTATTATAATAATAATTACTATTATTATTGTAATTATTATTCATATTATTATTATTATTATTATTAACCAAGAAGATTAAGATTATTATTCATATTATCCTTATTATCCTTATTATTGTTCTTCTAAATATTTACTATCTTGAACAGATTTTTAATTTTAAGTTTAAGTAATACTTTCACCAGAATGACCAGATACACAAAACGTTGGATAACCAAAGAGATTATTATCATTATTATTATTATTATTATCAAGTCAATAATGATATTATTAACAACAATAATATACTCCCATGACCCATGTACATATATTGGTACATAATTATATTCTCAAACACATACTTCTGCACATAATTTTTTTTACATAGCGGTATGTATGGATTGTATGCATGTACCAAGTAAGCACCTACATAGACAACAAGAGAAATATTTTGTCAATAAATTATTATGTATGGCATAACTGCTTGTAAATCAGAAAAAGATGAGAATTTGACCAAATCAAAGATCAAATGAACTGATACTGACCTTATTTTCTGTTAAATTTGAAAGACTGATGTTGTACATAACATTTCTGAAATTATAAAAAATAATCATGAATTCAAAGATGGTGATTCAATTGCAATGTATCTCCATGGTTTGCATCATATCGTATCGCATCAAGCTACCAACATGATGTGGCTGACAAAAGTGAATTCGGGAACACTTTCACTTTCAATCCATGGTCACCAGTGGGGTTATCTCAAGGGTCTTCTTCTTCTTCTCCCTCTTCTTCCTCCTCTTCCTTTTCTTCTTTACAAGTCTTCTTCTTCGTTTATTAAAACTATGGCAGTATGGCTGGTGTCTATCTGGTGCTTGCCTTTTACAAATCACTCAAATCCTACTTTTTAGCTGTATCTGGGTTGAGAGCGCCTCGGGGTAGATCCATTGAAGAGGCGCTATATATAAATTCTCGAAACAAATGAATGAAGTAATTAATTAATCATGAAATCTATCTCCAGAATTTAACTTCAATTAATCGATTAAATTCGATTTAATTGGTATTGGTTGTGCAAAGCATGAGAAACTGTCAAAAATGTAGTCACTTACCGTACTTCCTTTCTACTAAAAACCTAAATCGAATCCCCATTTGCAAAATTATCGCTTTATTATTCAGTCAAAAGTCTCACAACTTTGTTGTTTGTCAAATTGTATACTTCAGAAGTGGTCCGCATAACATTAGGTAAAAAGAGTGAGAAAATTAACTGAACAAGACAAAAATAAATTTATTAGAATTTTCAATGATTAATTGATCCTTAAAATCCACATCCTTAATAAAAACCTATATTGGTAATAGCGCATAATTTCTAGCCAAACAGATATTTTATACTTTATTCAGGCAGAAATGTAAAATTTTACAAGTCAATAATTTCTAGCCAAACAGATATTTTATACTTTATTCAGGCAGAAATTTAAATTTTTACAAGTGCTTAAATGTGAGAGCCAGCTCTTTAGGGTTGCAAATGACATCGTCATATTTACTCAACAGATATTAACTTGGTTAGAATGTTCCCAGACATCAATTCTCTGCTGTCAAGCAGATGTTTCTAATTACTGCATAAGATCACAGTAATGTCTCAAAACAGGCCACAGTAATTTACTGCCAGAGGGTTATCTCGTCGCATCTCAAGTTTTTTCTAAAAGTCGTATAGATTGAATTGTAGCAGAATTTTTTTATCTGTCTTTAGTTTCAATGGCTAGGATATGACAGGTCGTCCTAAAGATATTCAATCAAATCTAACTATAGGACGTTCTGCGTCCAGAAATCTTTTATTTTATCTCCATGGTGCATTATTACTATGTTGTACGTCCTGAGACAGTTCATTGATTGGACGCATGAGATACAACCGTATAGCGCTGATGCTATTGGTTGGACTATAGTGTTGCACACCCAGACAACAACAAAAAATCTGTAAAAAATCTGCACTATATCCATGAACATTTAAATAATTTCAAAAATTGGTCGTTATCTAATGTTTCAGGAGGACTACCGGTATTTGTCACAAAATATTGGAAATTTTATCAAAAAGAATTTTATCAAAAAGACTGTCAATTTTTTAATGCAACGTCTTTATGCAATGTTGGTGCTTTAATATGATGTCTGCATTTGAAGTTTTATTGCACTGAATTTTCTTTTTTCCGTCCAAAGCTGCCAAAACTTCTACCGTGTTTTTCTTGGCATGTTCAAAATAAAGATACGCAAAGATAATTCTCAAGTGACGAAATGTGCTTTACTCCCATATAAATGATGTTAAAAGCTTCGTAGCTGGTGTCTGTGATTACTTATTAACAACCCTTCCACGTAAGGTTCGGTGAGCAAATGACCTCGTTCTCATGAGCTCTGCAAAGGTTGTTCGGTTCATTTAGAAAACCAAATTAGTCCTGAGGTATAGGCTGCACAGAGTCATACGCTTAGCTGTCAACCCCAGCAGAGCTGCAATAATGTCTTTATGAGGAGCAAGCAGCCCGACTGTAAAACTACTTTCGGGCAATTACTGCCTTATAATGATGTCTGTTAAAGTTCCATGTCACTGTGAAAGAAAATCGACCAATTAGGGAACCATCCGGTCCCAAGGACATCACTGCCTATATGAAAATGATGTTTGACTTCTGGCAAACGCTTTCATTGTCGACATAACATTATATGTGACCTTTTTATTGCCTTAACAGACAATAACAGTGCATAAACTGCTCGGCTACATACGACATTTTGTGTTATGAGGACTTGGACAAAATGTTTGCACTGCAGAAGTAGTCGTTTTCCTAATTCAGACCAGAGAATCTAAAAAGACCTGAAGGATCCCGGATTCATTCATTCATTCATTCATTCATTCATTCATTCAGAGCATTTATATAGCGCCCCTTCAAGAAACTACTCAGAGGCGCTCCCAGCCCAACCACGAACAAAGAAAAAAGACTTGAGCGACTTGTAGAACCTAGCTGGAAGGACCACAAGTAGAGAGCGAAGCGTAGACGGGAGGTCGTTCCAGACAGTAGGCCCCACGACTGAGAAAGCACGGCGCTGCTTAATAGCCAAGCGAGCCCGCGGGACCAGAAGCTCACCCCTAGCCGAAGAGCGAAGTACACGACGCACTGCAACATCAGAGACTGGACAGCAAAGATCACGCAAGTATGACGAAGCACAGCCAAGGACACAGCGAGAGACTACAGCGGCAATGCTAGGACAATGTTAAGAGACCGAACCAGTTTGTAGTTGGAATGAATTTACCAACTGAAGATTTATAAGACTCATCTGAAAACTTGGCCGAGTGCTTGCATGCCTTGCAGTGCAGAATCTGCAGGCTCAATCCTCCTCTGAGACACAATTAACATGCTCACTGATGCAGGCTATTAGCCTCCGAGTAGGCTTCTTTTTTGTGATGGTCCTCTTGTTCTCAAATGATGGCAACAAGTCTGAAAAAGTCGTCTCCATCTTCAAACAGTGTCGGTTATCAGTGCTTACATGCATGGTCCAAGTGGGGGTATCCAGAAAATCCTCCGAAGAGGGCACAAGTGTCACACATCCAAAGTGTTGAGTTTCTTGTTTAGGACCTCTGGAGTGAACCATGTTTCGCACCAGCAGCTACGATGCTGAATGTCATTACCAAACAGGGTTATAAGGCACAATGTATCAGCAGCATCAGCAGTGACAGTCTCAATTACGTGTAGAATCTCCTGAGATTTAAATGTCACTCCGGTATGACAATGGACTGCATCCTATTAGATCTAGCACTCCCCCCATTAGACAATTCCTCAGTCAAAACACAGCTGAAAAGTCCCCTTCCCCAGTGAATTATGCCAATGAATGTAAGCACCCATATTTATCATTGCTATCATTGTCATGTTTTTATTTCTGCATCATTGTGTGATGACAAAGAACTAAATTTGCATTGTGAATACAGAGAAATAATAATCACTCCTGAATATTTGCAACCCATACCTTGCACAAATATCCAATTCAGTGTTTCTCAGTGAATCCCAAACGCTGTAAAAACCCACCCCAAAATTCACCCATAGGCAAAATGAACATTTATAGCCATCCCTCCAGTTAAAAACCACTTTAAAAGGTAATATTAAACGTATTTTTGTTCACAGTAATATATACAAAGCACTTGCCTAGTCAATGGGTGCAATGACATAAAATTGATGGAAGAATAGCAACAGTTAGGCTGCATCATGCCATACGAAAGATGAGAAAAATTGGTAAAAAAAGTGTTTTACTGGCATGAACGGCATTTTGCCATTAAACTGTCGCATATGTACATCTATGCAATAATCAACTGGGAACTGAAGAACTCATGGAGGACCGTACAGAAAAAGCCCATGACAAGCACTATGAGTACTTAATCAAACAGAAACTGAGTGGCACCATGTATGGAGAATCCAGATGAAATTGTAGTCATTCGGATCTTTATCACAATTTTAAAAATGTACATGATTCTGACAACCCTTTTACTTTCCATGATTATTTATAAATTTCAGTTAATAACCAGTGACTTTAGTTTTCCAGCTTTATGACGACATTTTCCAATTTACGATTTCAGAAGTCAACCCCCCACCTTAGCCACTACCACCTCAGAGGAATACAGCCCAAAATCAAACAGGGCTACATGGGTAATCGATAAATATGAGAGAAATAGTGAAGTACTGTGGATACCTGGCTCCGATGAGAAAGTAACTGTCTTCCATGTGTGGCTGATGGAAGAAGTCAACGCCAGACACATTTCCACGGAAGATTCGGACGTCTCGGTTCAAACCTGCAACAACAAAAAACACAGCTACTCACTTTCCAACATCAAACTTCGACCATAGACAGATTGCTACAAGCTCATCAGATGGCAGGCATGTAAGCAGATGTAGAATCTTTGTGTAATTCTCAAAATGTGCCATGCAAGTTTTCACATAAATATATACATACAATGTAAGATTGATACATGTGTGGACTTTGCAATGCCATTTAGCAACGAAGCCAGCATAAAGACAGCCATATAGTCTATACAACAGTCAGTCATTCACTCACTCACTCATTCATTCATTCATTCATTCATTATGACTGAATGAATGAACGAACGAACGAACAAATGAACAGTCAGTAAGCCAGCAAGCCAGCCAGTCAAAACAACCAGAGAGCCAGCAGCTAGCAAAGAAGCCAGCAGTCAGGCCAGCCATCAATGTCCAACTTGAACAAGGTTTATTCATTCAGTGCTGCCTATGTCAATACGAAATAATTGCAGGGTTGTGACAAGAGTAATGGCGTCCAAGCTCCCGCTGATCGTCATTTGCATAGTCCCAGACCCTCCTTAGCTCCACGTCATTACAAAAGCTCAACAGGGCAGACCAAGTGACGTGACATGTATTGCCGCAGGGCAACTATACCATCTATATTATGCCGCCTTCCCCACCCCCACCCGTTAATGTATTTTGGGGCGCATAGATTTGGATCACCTCCTTAATCTTACATACCAAACAGGTCGATAAACACACAAACGCTACGTTGTAAGGGAAAACATCGACAAACACAGCTGCGGACATCCAAAGACCAAAGAGAAAAAACATTAGAATGAAAACAAGCCCACGTCTGTGATCAGCAGACAGCACGCTCCAAGAATCAGAAGGGGCTCCTCGACTGTCTTGCCTTGTTTTTGCTCCAAACCCTAAGGCTAACAAACCTCGTCTGCACAAAGATGTTACACAGTAAAGAGAAGCAGAGAAAAAAAACCACAGAGAATGATGCGTTTATACGATAGCAACACAGACGATGATATCTCAACCACAATCACCGATCTACACAATAATGCTACAATCCAGAGTAAACATATTCCGACGTTACATTTCAAACCCGCCCTACATCCCCCGGTACACGTGATGCACAAGATAGTCCTCTACACCTCTGCTGCTCCTCCCTGAAAGTAGGCTTAATCATAGACATCTAGATATATTGCATGCTTAATCAATGGCTCCTATATTCAAGATATTATTATCCAGACCTCTCTGGCTTAATCTTCACTGTAGGTATCATGCCATAGAGTATAGATCATGGAACTCCACAGGCGTTTTGGCCTGCTTCCTGCCATCTATGACCTTGCCTGACCTTTGCCACATTCCATTCACATCGAGCATCCGAACTTACAAAACATGACATCGTTCATCAAAATCTCTTCTGCTTCTCATAATATTGCTAAGCGGTCCTCAACATATGCACGTACCTAAAACGTGCTATAGCACATGTCTCAATACATGCATACATATTACACACACACACATACATACATACATACATACATACATACAAGAGGATAAACAACCAAGGAAAAGTTCTCGAACTTTCTGCTTAAAAGTTACTAATCTAAAACTGCTATATATATATATATATATATATATATATATATATATATATATATAATCAACTATATAATTATATATATAATTATATATATATATGTAATTATACATATATATAATTATATATATATAATTATATATATCGTAGCCCAGGTCCGTGCCAGACACCACAAAACTGATGCTTAACATAATGATCAATAAATAATTCTGTACTATAAATACAGTTTTACAGTACAGGAAGCTGCCCGACTTCCTCCAAAGTCACTGTGACTTCACTCCAACTTCCCTAATTAAATCCTGTTCAGATTTGTTCGTCATCTACACTGCTCCTCCTGCATCTGGTTAATCTCCCCTTTGCAAAGACTGTTTTCCTCAGCTTTCATAATATCTATATTAAAAACGCTCATAAAAAACTAGGCCTATTTCTAATTTGAATGGCATCCCTCAACTGCTTGAATGTTTTTTCTCGTACATCTTCAAGCAGAAAATCTAATATTGTGTCTGTATTTAAGTCCCCTGGGTCTGTTTATTGTAAATGTCATTCGACTGAGACTGTATAATCACTGACACATTTCACAACATATTTCATTATTCTGTGGAGGATTCTGACATTGCACCACCTCTCCAGCATCTATATTGGAAATGTATTTGATACAGTTGTCGATCACGGTCCTTTCATGGTTTTTTTTTCTTAACTCTGTACTCACTTGGAGTTTCAGATTCAGCTCTTCTCTTCCAATCTTAATGGATAATGCCAAATGCAACGCATTTATGGATATGGATAATACACTCTCAAAATCTAAAACCCACAAATGGCTCAAGATTCTACGGTTCATGCAGATTCTTCCTCGTTGAATGCATCTAAGTATGGACTTCATAACCTTGACTTAACATGCGGCTGCCATTTGGAGAGAGATTAAATGAGGCTGCTCTTCCTCTAGAGTCTAGACACTATAGATACAAAGAAGATGTCGTACAAACTGTGCTCCATGTAATTAATGCAATCAATCAATCAATCAATCAATCAATCAAGACTTTATTGACACCACCAGTAACAACAAAGCATCACAGCATCGATAGATTAAAGCAGTTTTAAACTAAATTCAAAAAGAAAACAAACTAACAAACAGTGTCTACCCGCAAGCTTTGGTGTCAAAGGGTCATCCCTAAAGGAGCAGCAATGCCCCGCTGCAAGGGAACCCAGTTTGAAATTTCACTAAATTTAAGTAGGTAGCAAAGATGAACAAACAGCAATCAAAATATCTTCAAAGTTATATCAACATCTGTCAAAATTTCTTCATTCCAATCCAATTAGATGCTGTTTAAGTTCTTTTTTAAATATTCTTAAAGTAAGCACATTAGTCAAGGAAACAGGTAAATTATTCCACACACAGGGTCCACGATAGGAGATACAAAACTGCCTAGTTTTAGTACGTGCAAAATCTTGATGGTATTTTTTACAGGATCTGGTGTAGTGTCTGTGAACATCCATATTACACTGAAAGTATTTAGTAAACGATTCTGGTAATAGCTTATGTTTAAATCTATACATAAATGTCCCAATCTGTAACTCATTTATATTTGACAATGACAATATCCTAAGTTTACTAAAGCATGCAGAGGTACTTTCATTATATTTAAGACCACAAATAATCCGAACAATACGCTTCTGAAGTAGAATAAGTCTGGTCAAGTGAGAGTGATAGTTTGAGGCCCAGATAATATTGCAATAGGAGAAGTAAGGAAGAATGAGAGTGTTATACAGGTTGATCAGGATAGGTCTCTGTAGCACATGTCGAATCCGGTAGATGATTCCAATGTTTTTAGCAACTTTTTTGGCTATTATTGAAACATGGTAATTAAAAGTCAAGTGTTCATCAACATAAACACCTAGAAATTTTGTAGTAGCGACTTGGGCAATTTCTTTGCCATCAATTTTGATACCAGTATTAAGGATCGGGAGGATTTTATTTTTTGAACGAAATATAATGTAATTAGTTTTGGATAAGTTTAAGGATAATTTATTAGCCTTAAACCATTCAGAAAGACAATCTAATTCCTTTCCCGCTCTGGCATACAACGATTCAAGAGATTTATCAGATAGAAATGCATTGGTATCATCCGCAAAAATTATGAAACGAAAGCTTGATGAAGAATTTGTAATGTCATTTATATATATCAGAAATAGCAGTGGACCCAATATCGACCCTTGTGGTACTCCACATCTGATACTCAATTGCTCCGAGAAATGATTATCATATGAGACATATTGTTTTCTATTATGAAGATAGTCACAGAACCATGCAAGTCCAATCCCTCTGACACCATAGTGTTCAAGTTTACCAATAAGAATTTTATGATCGACAGTGTCGAAGGCCTTGGATAAGTCAAAAAATATCCCGATTGAGAATAGCTTATTATCGATAGCCTCTGTAATTTTGTTATGCATTTCTAATAGCGCCATGAATGTGGAATGACCTGTTCTGAAACCATATTGGCTGTTAGTTATCGTCATTTTTGATTCCAGGTAATTTGTTAGTCTCAGATGCATTATTTTTTCAAAATATTTGGAAAAATAGGGTAATACTGATATAGGCCTATAATTACTAAATTTATTGGACTCTCCTGTCTTAAAAATTGGTATCACCTTTGCAATTTTTAGTTTACCCGGAACACTGCCCGTTAAAATGGAGCAATTAATAATATGTGCAAGTGGCATTGAGATTTCATCAATAGTAAACTTGGCTATATATGGATCAATTCCATCCTCACCGCAAGAATGAGTGTCTCTAATTGCACTGGCAAGCGAGATCACCTCCATTGGTGTGGTTAATTGTATGCCCATTGAGTTAAGAGAAGATTCCGGGAGAAAGTCCTTATAATTACACTTACTGTTCACAATTTCTGTGGCTAATTTAGGACCAGTTTCAGTGAAATATTCATTAAAGCTTGTTGCAATTATTTTTTTATCCTTAATCTCAAGACCATCTATAGTAAATGAATCAGGGCTTTGGAATGTTTCATTTTTATTTATTAGATTTTTTATTGTTGCCCACGTTTTCCTTAGATTATTTTCACATGCTAAAAATTTGTTTGTATAATAAAGCCTTTCAGCTGCCTTCCTTGTTTGCTTGAATTTGTTCCTGTAAACAGTAAATTTAGCTTTATTAGCAGGAGTGGGATTTTTAAGATAATTTCGATAAAGCCTGGATTTCTTATGACAAGACTTGAGTAAGGCAGGAGTCATCCATGGTTGTTTATAGTTTCTACCCTTCTTCCCATCTGGACGTATAATGGGGAATGCTAGATCATACAAACTTTTGTATTTGTCCAAAAACAAAATACCTCCTCCACTATACAAGATGAATTACACCTTCAAGATTATTATGGTCCTTTTGAGTACCTTTAACTTGACACATGGAATACATCTTAAATAGGAAAGGCTCATCATCATCATCAGCAGCAGCAGCAGCAGCAACATACCACCACCACCAATGATGATGCTGATGCCAATGATGATGAGATAATTATAATAATATTTAATAATAATAATAATAATAATAATAATAATAATAATAATAATAATAATATTAATAATAATAATAATAATAATAATAATAATAATAACAATTTTGAGCACCTGAGGAATCATAAATACCTCGAGTAAAAAAATAAATAAATAAATAAATAATAATAATAATAATATAATAATAATAATAATAATAATAATAATAATAAAAAGTTTTTCACATGCCTAATTTTTTTTACAAATATATTTTCAAATAATAATATTAATAACAATCTGGCTTTACAACAAGAGCTAACCACAGTAGTTCCACAGTTGATTACAGTCCACCACAGAGAGCTGGGCTGCAAACTGGGCAAACAGAGGATGGTAGTCTGAAGTCATTTATGACAACCCCCTCCAGACAGATAACCATCGCCCCCTCCCTCCCTACCCCCATACTCACTGTCGCAGACTGCACAGCCATAAAGCAGCAATGATTTACACAGAGACTGGACAAATTGAGGCAGCAGACAAACCAACCCCTCCCCCTCAGCACTGCCATTCTTCTCCGCTAATGGACATTAATGACAAAGCTGAAACCCGCTGCTGTAGACATGAACTGATCCGGTCTCGGACGGTCTCCAAGCACCATAAAGACTATGGCAAATACTAATAATAACAGACTATACGATGATGTATGGCATAGGATATGCACTTATCCGTATATGCTAATACATGCAGGTCTATAATTTAGAATTATATGTAGACAGCAGTACATAATTTATTATCGAACTGAATACATACATGCATATTTTATAAATAAACAAAAGGGTCACCAACTCACCATATATATATATAAATATATATATATATATACATGTAATATATATATCATATATCAGAGTCTGAGTAAGCAAGTAAGTATATTATATGGTCATAATCCAATCAAATATAAGTACTTGTGTGTAGAGCACCATTGTGATAATGCTCAATGGCATGAACTGAGTCAATGTATCATCAATTGATATATTCCCCACTATAGTCACATCTGACTCAAAAGTCATAACCCACTGACGAAGTCTGGTTGATAGATGAGAGAAACCAGAAGTCAGACCTACAGCAGTTTTTCATGTTGAAAATAGATGACGAGTCTCTTTCAGTTCAGACATCCTGAATGATGGCATGTAGACAAATATATCATAGACAGAACTGAACTGGACATCGAATGAATCCAAAGCTTTGGTCAGCCATTGTGAAAGCCCAAGGGTCCAACACTCATGTTGTGCATCAGCAGCAGAAGTGGCAGCAGCATCAACATTTTCTGACACCAGGGGTTTGTCAGTGGCACTGGTGGGTGTGAATGAGTGAAGGATATTCTTTAGGGTCATCTGTCAAGTCTGTTGCTTTGCTTTCTTTTACTTAGTCTGACTATTGTTGTGTCATCATAAATTTGCTATATCTAGTGTAGTATAAAAGGTTTCGTGATACTTTAACCCACTGCATTTACCATCAGTATCGTTGCTATATACACAACACAAGATTCTGATTCAATTCATTTATTGTAACCAACCATCAACATACACAATAGACATAGTATAACATGCTTCACATTATCGGATGGTAACAAGGAAGGCCCTAAGGGATGATGTAACAGATGATGATGGTCTGAGAAATGAGTGTGCGTAAGAGGGGATTCAGGTGGGCCATGTGTTCCATGGGGTTAATTAACGTGGCTCCTGGACCTTCCTTTGCACATATCTTATTTTTTAATGAACAATGATAAATGACATGGCCTGACTCTGAATTAACTGGTGTGGAGTGTCTAATGTGAAAATTGGTCACACATATCTATGTATTATTGCTAGGCCTACTTGAGATTGGTGGTGTGTTGCTGTGTGGCAACTAAATGTTATATCTTTCAAAAATACAAATGCTAAGGAATTTACTGCAGAATGATGGAATTAGTGGTAGCCTAAATATGTCGTTGGATGCAGAGTCCTCAGTCCAGGTTGAGTGAAATGAAAGGATCAGGAAACTCATAAAGTTACGAGAACTTGTACTGTATACTATAAATAGCACTGAATTTTGTTTATTGTAAACGACATTAATTGCAGGCATTGCAGCTTAGGCTTAAGAGTGGAAGAGAATCTGTTTACTCAGGGTCCTAGGAATGAAAGGGAATTACGACACCAGCTAAGCTACACCAGCCGTGAAGTAGTGAAGTACGTAAGTATGGAATATTACCTTAAATTAACTCTTGAAGAGACCTACAGTACTGTGCATGCAAAGCCCCTACTGCTAGTCATCCCAGCAGAGGTCCAGCGTAGCTCTGCTAGGCGTATATCAGGTGATGGGAGAGGAGGGTTGAGACCTGCTGATGTGGAGCCAGGCTGTCTATCGAACTGAAGGAAAGAGAGATGCTAGATTGATGAGTTGTTCAATCTCTGAGGTTCATTGTAGGCTTCAGTTTACTTCGTGTCCGTCATTCATCGGCCTACTCATAGTCTGATGTTACACTGTTATTGTTATGATGGGAAGTTGGGGAATGAAGGTAATGTTGCTACATTTAGTGTCACTTTGATACAACAACGTGTCATTTCTAATATAATGGTTTGAAATGCCCAACCAGTTGTTTATGTAATTTACATGACAGAGCAGTGTGTAAATTGGCTGTTTCCAATTGACTCCAAAGAAATGTCTTATTTTGTACACACGCACACATGCATGCACATATACACAAATTCATGTACCGGTATATATATATATATATATATATATATATATATATATATATATATTACATGTGTATAAGTATGCAGGGGCGGATATAGACATTTTTGAGGAGGGGCCAAAATTCAATTTAGGAAAATTTTTACAAATTTGATCTTTTGCCTGAAAAAACTGATGATCTTTTTCTTTTTTTAGTCGTTTGGTCCAACTTGCCTTGATATATATATACCATTTTTGCCAAATAATCTGATGACCTTTTATTTAGCCATTTAGCCGAATTGTCTGGAAAATATGCCTCTGAAACCTACTGTTGAAAGCCTGTTGAAACCAAATGGGGGAGAGGGGCATTCTATGGGTGTTTCTCAATTGATTGATTGATTGATTGATTGATTGACTGGAACTATTGAGTACCGGTGACCAAGTTGTTCTCGCTCAGTTGTTCTCAATTGGGGCCATGGCCGGATTTGCCCCCCTGGGTCTGTCCCTGTAAGTAAGTCGTATTTTACATATTATACATATATATGCATCATATATTACATGTAAAATAAGTTCCCATGTAGGCCTATACATAGGGACCTTCACATTTATGGTACGGCATATGCATATATCATCATCATCGGTGGCGAGCCATTTTAACAAGTCAACAAATATATACCAGATGCATTATTACATATAATTAATATTTAATTATATATACAATTATACATGTATATATAAAACATATAGGGATTTACTCAGGTGTTTATGCATACCAGTACATCATCTATAGCAGCCATTCTGGGGTAATTTAACAAGGCAACAAAGTAGGACAGACTTGCATTGATCATATTGATCGATTTATTGATTTATTGATTGATTGATTAGAACTTCTGAGTACCAGTGGCCAAGTTGCTCTCGCTCAGGTGCTACATAAATAAACAACCACAGTGCAATGCAGTTTGCCGAACCGGACCATCAAAAAAACATTACACCGTGCAGCAGTGACATCGTCTAGATAAGAGTGACAACCAGCATTGTTTGTAACATGTCCACCCTTGGAAAAAAGTCCAGCAATCAATGGAACGAGGCTGCATTGGAATGACTTCCTTTTATCCCGAGCAGAGAGAGACGGTGGTGGTCCCTGGCATCTATTTATACCGAAAGCTATGCAATGTATGCATGGCATGTGGAGCGGGCCGAATAGACGCAGCCTCCTCCGAATTCACATCAATGACGAACTAGACATCAAAGCACGAAACGCATCATAATGATTCTTATAGCGTATACGTCGACTAATGACAAATCGATAAGATGGTCGGTAATGCTAAGCAAGCGTTATTGATTACAAACATCCATTAGTAAACAAAGTAGCGTGCAGAAACCCTCTATAGGTTGGCACAAATACAAATCAACCAATCAGACAGACAAGACACAGACAGCTCAAGCCATACATACAGAGACAGACAAGGTGAGAGACAAACACAGGAAGACAGGTCCATAGACATAAAAATAGGCACACATCCAGAATTGTGAATCATCTGACTAGACATTTGTATAGCACCACTACAGAGGAAACTGCTCTTTCTCAGCTCCAGCCAGACTGAAGGTTTCATAAACGGTCATCTATAATTGATTAGCGCTTAACGTTCGGACAGGAGTGGGATAGATAGCCATATAAAAACACAAAGAGAGACAGAGAGACAGCCACAGAGACAGCCATAAGAGACACAGAAACAGCTGCAGAGAAAGTTAAACAGACAGACAGATAGACAGACACACACAGACAGACACACAGAGACAGACAGAGAGAGAGAGCCAGTCAGAGGCAATTACGTGCTCCAGCTTCAACCAAAAGCCTCTGACAACATCAGTCACCGGAGAGAGATAGCCAGTGTAAACAGCGTGTGCTAACAAGGCAAGACACTGGGAGAGAATGACAATGACATGGCGATTGGGGAAAGAGGAGAAGAGGAATAGGAGCGGTGGAGAAGGAGGTAAAGGACAAGGTCGTGGTAGAAAACCATGTCAAGGAGAGAGTATGATGATGAGCAGGAAGAGGATGACAAGGACGAGAAAAACAAAGAACAGAAAGAAGAAACAAAAAGAGGCGAATAATAAAAGACGACGTAACAGGAAGAGGACAGCACAGCGAAGGACGAGAAGGTGGACAAGGGAAACTGAAAGACCACGTTGGTAGATGTGGGGTAAAAGTTAAAAAAATGATAGAGCCCGATTGCCACTAGCTGTAATTATAATCATGATAATATATGCAC
The DNA here is from genome assembly GCA_949752735.1 of Lumbricus terrestris. Lineage (NCBI taxonomy): Eukaryota > Metazoa > Annelida > Clitellata > Crassiclitellata > Lumbricidae > Lumbricus > Lumbricus terrestris. Next base: position 56,869,405 of record OX457038.1, on the reverse strand, counting down.
TCCAACTACCATCAAAAGCCACAATAAGTCTTTGCTTTAAATGGCATTCCACCACTGATCATCCATCCTACTCTGACCTTCTCTTACTTCCATACAATACAATTACAATGTGGTTACATGGCCTTCTTAGAAAGTTTATAGATGCAAATTGAAGTTAGGGCAACAGGAAATAATATTAAAGACCCTTATAAGCACATAAGGGGTCATTGCATAATTACGTAACGCTCGAGGGTGGGTGGGTGGGGTCATTGAAAACGTTACGAAACGTTACGTGGGTGGGTGGGTGGGGGTAGCTGAACGTTACGTAACGCCTTGAATTTTTTTATTAATGAATATTAAACTTTCATCGAATGACACTTCAGACATGATGTGATTGAAGTTTAAAACTTCGTGACATTGATTTAAAACATAACCGAAGTAGGTCCATTTATCTGAATAAGATATGGCAGTAGACATCAGTTACATGCCAGGTCAGTTCTGTTCTCCCGTTTGTGCAAACCAGAAACCGCTCTTCGAATTGTTTTGATAGTTTTACCAACGGAACAACGTGGTAGGCCTAATTGCCAATGGATTCTGGCATCGAAGAACGGTAGAACCATTTTGAAGCATGTTTTACTCAGTGGACACGATCTCAGACATTTAAAATTAATGCTCAACAAAACTCGGCATTATTTCTATTAATAATTATCAAAGTGCCCAGACTATGGAAGTAAATATATCTCATCTTAATTTTGATTAATTGCTAATGAGCCATCATTCTAGTCCATGAAACTTTTCAGCAGTGTAAAATTTTATTCTTGCGGTAAAATTTAAGAAAAATGCAGTTCTCGCATGACTCATAAAACATTGTGTAGCCTATATTTTAAGCCTAGTTATTGTCAAATAATTCACATGTACGCTTATGCTATATTAAATTCGCTATGAAAATATGAATTAGTCCTATAATTACGCGCTCACATAAGCCAATAATAGGTCTAAATCTCAACTGATTTTTCGTAGCAATCGTTACGTAACGCTGGGGAGGGTGGGTGGGTGGGTCAAGGAGAAACGTTACGAAGCGTTACAGGGTGGGTGGGTGGGTAAAAAACGGTCATTTTCAGCGTTACGTAATTATGCAATGACCCCTAAGAAGCGTTAAGTTTCACTTTCGAGCAATAGATCGATAGATCATCTTTCAGAAAGAACGGTGTGAACAGGAGGCAGTGGTAGAAGCTCCCGATGGAGCCACCAGTCACCTTAAATGAACGTCGACCAAAGAAAGGAGGCATGTACCAGGAACAACATACTTTCCAGCAGATGCTGATCGAAAAGAGGATGGATCTTTACCAGAGCTAAGTACTCAGTGAGTGTTAATATGGGTGACTAAGTATATAGGACGGCAGATGATTTGTAAGCAATTTGTGCATGAGGAGTGCCAGCTTGAGGTCGATGTATTCAGAAGCAGGAAGCAGGCATATAGAAAACGAAACCAGATGTGAAATAGTCTCTGAGGAGAGTCTACAACACACTCTTGCAGCCTGGTGCAATATGTTAGTTTGAGAAAACGATGTGCGCTCAAGTAAGCACCAGGCCTGAAAGTGGTTTGGAAAAGTTGCCGGGTCTGACTTTTGGGCGGAAAGCGCCGAAGGCACGAAGCCCGTACCGACTAGGGGGTCTGGGGGAGCGTCGTAAGCTCCCCCAGCGGGGTCTGGGGCGGAGCCCCAGCGACCAACGCATTTTCAGCCGTGTTGACCTCAACTAGAGTCCATTTTAGGCTCTTATTTGCCAGCTATTTTATGAACGATAGAGTCATGAGAACTTCAAGAAGAAGTCTTTTTGCAGAGTAGCAGATTATCAGGATAGCAAGGTCAAAGTTTTATATTGCAAAATAAATGGGTTTCGTCTTTACCATGATCACAAAAGTTACAAGTTTAGGCCTATAACAAGTTTCTAAGTTTACAGCTGTCATAATTATGGGTACCGTATATAGGAAAACCCTTTATGAGTTTTACCAGCTCAACCCACCCAAAATGTGTAATTTGAATTCTATTTTTTAAAAGCTAATTCTATGAAATTATTATTATTGTATTATTTTGTATTTGATAAACTGCTTTTTGTACCTGATAGTGGTGTGTCTATCAGTTTTTGTTACCATTAAACGAATATAATAATAATAATAATAATAATAATAATAATAATAATAATAATAATAATAATAATAATAATAATTGTGAGCTAATTTTGTATAACGTATAGTGATCAGCTAATTGTTGAGCGTACGGATAGGCCAGCTCAAGGTCAGCTAATTGTTGAGTGTACAGACAGACAGGCCAGCTGACTGAGTGGCGGGAAAGTGCCGCGGCGCGTCGTCGCCGGAGAGAGAGAGAGAGACAGACAGCGAGAAGGAGAGAGAGAGACAGAGAGAAGGACAGTGCGACCGAAGAGAGAGTGTACGCTGAGAGTGAGATAAGTTGTAGAAGGAGTGCTAGTCGTGTGTAGAAGACGTTAGAGTAATATAATAAGATGGCGTTTCTGTCGTGCAATTGTATTGTTTGTCGTCGTTGATGCATTGTTGTGTTGTTTGTGAATATTGGAAATCGAAGAAGAAAATACAAGAAACTGATCTTTGTTGTAAGTGAACAAGTTTAAGAACTTTAGACACTTATAACCTAGCCATAGCTACCGCAGTCCAGTGAATAGGTTAGGCCTAGGCTGCGCTGCAGAACTAAAGAAGAGACTGGAAAATCGTGGGTGATTGTGGAAGATCACATTTGGTGACACAGCGGTGGGATATCGTATCCAAGTTACGGACGGTGGGATAGTCAATCCAAGTTACGGACGTTGGGATATTGTCAATCCAAGTTACGGACGGTGGGATTTTTTATCCAAGTTACGGACGGAGGGATATTTACGAACGGTGGATTTTTAGTCCAAGCTACGGACAGTGGATTTCAAATCATTACGAGAAGCCGACCTCACGGGAGAAGGAGAATGAGCATTTGATCAACCGGAGAAGCATTCCGAGCATCCGAACAACTGGTGAGAAGATACAACGGGCATACGAACGACATTGCGACAACGCAACGCCAGAGAGAGGTATACAAAACTCGCTCCTTGAATAAACAAGCAATAAGAATTAAAGTCAACCAATCACAGCAATTATAGCCACTCCCTCGATTTCTTCACGGAAATCATTTGAAGTAAAGAAGTAAGATGGAGAAACTTACAGAACAAAAACAAGCTAGTATAAAAAAGATGTCTTCTGATCGAATAATAAAATTATTAATCGAAGCTGGTCTAGACGTGGAAGAAGTCGAAGAGATGTCAAGGGAAAATTTGATGAGAGCTTTAGCAGAGGATTGGCTAAAAAAGGAAGCTGAAGAGAAAGGCGCTGTGGGTGGGGCTGAGGAGAAACCACAGGCTATGTCTATGGAGGCGTTGATGCAATTTATGATGATGAGGGAGGAGCAACGGAGACAAGAAGAGGAGAAACGTAGACAAGAGGAGAAAGAGAAAGAAGAGCAACGGAGACAAGAAGAGAAAGAACGGAAACAAGAAGAGAAAGAGAAAGAGGAGAAACGTAGACAAGAGGAGAAAGAGAAAGAAGAGCAAAGGAGACAAGAAGAGAAAGAACGGAAACAAGAAGAGAAAGAGAAAGAGGAGAAACGGAGACAGGAGGAGAAAGAGAAAGAGGAACAAAGGAGACAAGAAGAGAAAGAACGGAGACAAGAGGAAAAAGTAAGAGCAGAACAAGCAGAAAGGATGAGACAAGAAGAGATAGAGATGCAGAAGCAGCAGTTCCAGCTTCAGTTAGAACAACTGAAAAGAGATCGTGACGAAGCTGAACGAAGAAGAATGGAATTGATGATAGAATACGAGATGGCAAGTGTGAGCTAATTTTGTATAACGTATAGTGATCAGCTAATTGTTGAGCGTACGGATAGGCCAGCTCAAGGTCAGCTAATTGTTGAGTGTACAGACAGACAGGCCAGCTGACTGAGTGGCGGGAAAGTGCCGCGGCGCGTCGTCGCCGGAGAGAGAGAGAGACAGCGAGAAGGACAGAGAGAGACAGAGAGAAGGACAGTGCGACCGAAGAGAGAGTGTACGCTGAGAGTGAGATAAGTTGTAGAAGGAGTGCTAGTCGTGTGTAGAAGACGTTAGAGTAGTAATATAATAAGATGGCGTTTCTGTCGTGCAATTGAATTGTTTGTCGTCGTTGATGCATTGTTGTGTTGTTTGCGAATGTTGGAAATCGAAGAAGAAAATACAAGAAACTGATCTTTGTTGTAAGTGAACAAGTTTAAGAACTTTAGACACTTATAGCCTAGCCATAGCTACCGCAGTACAGTGAATAGGTTAGGCCTAGTTGCGCTACAGAACAAAGAAGAGACTGGAAAAATCGTGGGTGATTGTGGAAGATCACATTTGGTGACACAGCGGTGGGATATCGTATCCAAGTTACGGACGGTGGGATAGTCAATCCAAGTTACGGACGGTGGGATAGTCAATCCAAGTTACGGACGGTGGTATAGTCAATCCAAGTTACGGACGGAGGGATATTTACGAACGGTGGATTTTTAGTCCAAGCTACGGACAGTGGATTTCAAATCATTACGAGAAGCCGACCTCACGGGAGAAGGAGAATGAGCATTTGATCAACCGGAGAAGCATTCCGAGCATCCGAACAACTGGTGAGAAGATACAACGGGCATACGAACATTACGACAACGCAACGCCAGAGAGAGGTATACAAAACTCGCTCCTTGAATAAACAAGCAATAAGAATTAAAGTCAACCAATCACAGCAATTATAGCCACTCCCTCGATTTCTTCACGGAAATCATTTGAAGTAAAGAAGTAAGATGGAGAAACTTACAGAACAAAAACAAGCTAGTATAAAAAAAGATGTCTTCTGATCGAATAATAAAATTATTAATCGAAGCTGGTCTAGACGTGGAAGAAGTCGAAGAGATGTCAAGGGAAAATTTGATGAGAGCTTTAGCAGAGCTTTGGCTTAAAGAAGAAGCGGTAGCACCACCCACAGCTCGGGTAGGCCTAATTAGTGGGGCTGAGGAGAAACCACAGGCTATGTCTATGGAGGCGTTGATGCAATTTATGATGATGAGGGAGGAGCAACGGAGACAAGAAGAGAAAGAGAAAGAGGACAAACGTAGACAAGAAGAGGACAAACGTAGACAAGAAGAGGACAAACGTAGACAAGAAGAGGAGAAACGTAGACAAGAGGAGAGAGAGAAAGAAGAGCAACGGAGACAAGAAGAGAAAGAACGGAAACAAGAAGAGAAAGAGAAAGAGGAGAAACGGAGACAGGAGGAGAAAGATAAAGAGGAGCAACGTAAGCAAGAAGAGAAAGAGAAAGAAGAGAAACGGAGACAGGAGGAGAAAGAGAAAGAGGAGAAACGGAGACAGGAGGAGAAAGAGAAAGAGGAACAAAGGAGACAAGAAGAGAAAGAACGGAGACAAGAGGAAAAAAGTAAGAGCAGAACAAGCAGAAAGGATGAGACAAGAAGAGATAGAGATGCAGAAGCAGCAGTTCCAGCTTCAGTTAGAACAACTGAAAAGAGATCGCGACGAAGCTGAACGAAGAAGAATGGAATTGATGATAGAATACGAGAGGGCAAGGAAAAGTGATGAAGAAATACGGAAACAACAGATTGAAGAGCAAAAGGCTCGCGAGGAAGTCAAGGAAGCCATGCGTTTGGCAGAATTACAAAGAGCCGAAGAGATTCGACAGGAAGAATTGAATATGGAGAAAGAAAATTTGGAAAAGGCGGAACGAGAAAGGGAAGAACAAGTACAATTAGAACAAAAGAAACTCGCTCTTAAGGAAGCTCAGCTCCGAGAAATGGCTATAGAAAAGGAGGAACGCAGAAAGCAGTTAGAATTGTTGCAGCAGAAGATAGAACAAGAAGAACTGCGTAGGGAAGAAGATCAAAATAGACTGAGGGAACGAAATGAAGACGAAAGAAGAAGCCGTGAGGAGTTAGAACGAAATAGGATCCGAGAAAGTGAGACAATGGTGTCCAAGATTAAGAAGATAGGTGATGCAATGAAACACGTGTTACCTAAGATGCCATATGATATGATGGAGGTGCCATTATATTTTGAGACAGTTGAGAATGCATTCAACAGTTTTACGGTGGAAAAGCAGTTTTGGGTCAAATTTCTGTTGCCACTAATGACACCAAGAGCGAGAACGGTGTTAAACCGATTGTCTTTTGATGATCTAGACAATTACGACATAGTGAAAGAACATTTACTGAAAGAATTCAAATTGACAGCGAGAGAATATCGATCACGATTTGTAGATGCGAAGAAAACGGCAGAAGAGACATACACTATGTTTACAGCAAGATTGAAGAATCTGTTCAACTATTATGTCAGAAGTAGGCGAGTGGGCAAAGACTATGAGAAGTTATTTGATCTGTTGGTGGCGGATAAGTTGAAAGAATGTCTACCACCGGGTCCACTACAGTTTGTACTAGCAAAGGAGGGTACTGAATGCTTGGAAGCTAGTAATGTTGCAGATCTCGCAGACATACATGTGAACAATCGAATTGGTCTAATGTTTCAAGACAAACCGAAATATGAAGCATGGGGTAATAGTTCGAAGCAAACCAGGTGGAATAGTAGTAACAAAGAAACGGGAAGCCAAGCCAGAAGTAATGAAGTAAGGAAAGATAGTGCTCCTGGAAGACAGTTTGGTCAAGATAGAAGAGAAGCAACGAGTGACAGACAAATATATAGTCGAATTCCAGTGATGGGACGCCAAAAAGAAAGCAATGCAGCATATACTCCGTACAATTACAGACGGGAGAGCACTGAACAGAGAGGTATTGTGAGGAAACGTTGCCATAATTGTCAGTCAGACCGACATTTGATAAAGGATTGTCAAGCACCACCAAGAATGACAAATTTGAGAAATAGATTTACTCGAAGTGCAGAAAATCTCAGAGTAAATCAGATCCAAGTAATGAATGCACCTAATCAGCTGGAAGGACAAGACAACCGCGAAACGGAAGTGAAGTCAGTAATGAAGTGTACGCCTCAGTTTACTATACAGAGAGAAGTAGTAAAATCTGCTCCCATTGCGGATACTTGTCGAGAAACAGAAAGTAAAGATCAGTGTCAACGTACGAAGAAGTCCTTACTACGGCATGTAGATGTAGAGATACGTGGAAATGATGACAGTTGTCATCCCGTGCAAGTCAAAGCGCTGATTGACTCTGGTACTGAGATTCCGGTAATCAATGAGGAATTATTGAAAGGAGCGACAGTAGAAGAAATTGGCAGAGTACATTTGCAATGTGTGGCTGGAGAACCAATTCCAGCTAAGTTGGTGAAAATAGAAGTGCGGATGAGTGGTCATAACGTACACGAAGGAGGAGATTTGAAGGACAAGGGAGTAAATATCGCGCCATATTTAACCTTGGTATGTGCCAGCATTCCAGCAGTCTTGTGCAAAGATAACAAAGAAAAGTTCTTGCTGCATCCAGAAATAATTGCAGAACTTAAAGAGGTTCCACCAGTGAGTGTATTGCAAGGAGAATTGCAAGCGAATGTGACTACGAGAGCACAGAGTCGGAGAAGAGAAGTGGAAGAAAGAGAAGAGGAAAAATTAAATGAAAGTTTGCTAGACGATGACACAGAAAGCGATGATGAACAAAGCGTTCAAGAAGAAGAACAAGGAGTAACATCCGGGAGCAATGAAATTGAAGAAGAGATGGTTGCATGTGAACGTGATGATTATGATGATTCTGGAAGTGATAGTGAAATGGACACGAGTATGAGAGATTTGTTTGCCGAGAATACGAGTGATGAAAGACAATTGGAAGACGCAAAGAAATTTGAAGAGCAGCAGAGAAATGACGAGTCACTGAAGTCGTGGTGGAAGATAGCTGAAGACAAAGGATCTGAGTTTAGTGTGGTGAATGGGTTGATGTATAAGAAGCATCAAATGTTGGATCAGTTGGTGTATCAGTTGGTGTTGCCGAAGGAAAGAAGAATTCAGGTGATGGAATTGGCACACGAGTCAGTATTTGGCGGACACTTGGGAGAAGAGAAGACAAGAGAACGTATCAAATTGTCCTTTGTGTGGCCAAGGATGCGTAGAGATGTGGTGAAATTCTGCAAGTCGGCCGATCCTTGAATCAGAACTGCGTCATCTTCTTTCTACTTCTAATTTAAAATCATGTGAATTAGACCCTCTACCCCCCTTTGTTATTGTAGATATACTAGATGACATTGTACCCTTCCTGTTGTACTTATTTAATAGGTCTCTTTCAGAAGGTCACCTCCCAGCATCTGAGAAACGTGCTCTTGTATTTCCCTCTCTCAAGAAGCCCAACCTTGATCCTAGCTTGTGCCAAAATTATCGCCCTATTGCAAATCTTTCCTTTCTCTCTAAGACTTTAGAGCGACTTGTTTCTTTGCAACTTCTCCCTTATCTTGAGCAATCGGGCCTTCTACCTCCCAGACAATCTGGCTTTAGAGCTCACCACTCGACTGAAACTGCTCTTCTTTCTCTTCTTTCTGACATCTATTCTGCTATGGATAAATTACAGGTTTCTCTTCTGGCTCACTTTGATGCATCTTCAGCATTTGATATGGTAGACCATGATATTCTACTACATCGTCTTGAAACTTCTTTTGGTCTTAGTGGCCTTCCTCTTCTTTGGTTTCGTTCATATCTTACTGACCGTACCCAAATGGTTATACTAGATGATTCTCGCACCTCATGGGTCCTGTTAAATTTGGAGTTCCTCAAGAATCCGTACTAGGTCCACTTCTTTATATCTTGTTTACTGCTGATATTCCTCTTCTCTTTGCTAAACACTCAGCCTCTGGTCACCTTTATGCTGATGATGTCCAAACTTTTGTTCATGGCTCCTCTTCCCAACAACTTGCTCTCTGTCAGTCTATTGAATCTCTTTCTGATGATCTCAATTGTTGGATGTCCTCAAATCGTCTTTCGCTCAACTCTTCCAAGACTCAGTTGATCTGGTTGGGCACCCGTCAACAGCTTAACAAGCTTGATTACGTTTTACTTGCCAAGCACTTTCCTCAATTTACTTTTGTGACAAATGTTCGTGACCTGGGTGTTACTATCGACAATACTCTTTCCTTCTCTACACATATTGCTAATATTTCTCGGTCCAGTTTCTATCATCTGCGACGTTTACGTGCCATTAGGCGATCTGTCTCTTCATCGATTTTTTCTTCTATGGTCCATGCCTTCATCTGTTCCCGCATTGACTATTGTAACTCGTTACTCATTGGCCTACCTAAACTCCGCCTGGCTCCTCTTCAATCGGTACTTAATGCATCTGCACGTTTGATTGCCCGCCTTCCTCGTTTCTCTCACATTTCGACTTTCATGACTGAGCACCTTCACTGGCTTCCTTTGACTGCCCGGATTCAATATAAAATTCTTTTTCTTACCTATAAGATGTTTTTGGGTCAAGCGCCTCGCTACCTTTGTGATCTTATTAGGAAACCTTTCTCTGCTACCGGTGGACGTCCTCTCCGCTCTTTAGACCGTCATGATCTTCTTGTACCACGATCTCGGACTGCCACAGCCCAACATCGCGCCTTTGCCTCTGTCTGCCCTTTACTGTGGAATGGCGTTCCTCCTGTTATTCGTTCCCAGATTTTATCTGGAGGCTTTACTTTTTCTGCCCGTTGTCTTAAGACTTTTCTTTTTTCAGGAGTTCTTCGCACTGGGAGCACCTCTGATTAGGTTGTACTGTGAGAGGCGCTTTATAAATCCCAAAATAGAATAGAATAGAATAGAAAGTCTTGTGAGAAGTGTCAGTTGAAAGCACGAAGTTTGGTGATGGATCGAGTACCGATTACGCCAATACCAAAAGAGGATGTGCCGTTCAGAAGAATGACAATGGACGTCGTAGGACCAATCGAACCGACGTCAGCAGCAGGGCATAAGTATTGCTTGTGCATTGTAGACTCATGTACAAGATGGCCGACAATCTTTTTGATGAAGTCATTGACTGCTAAGGCTGTATGCGAAGCTCTGATGAAGTTGTTCATGGATGTGGGAGTTCCGTCAGTGATAACGAGTGATAGAGGAACGAATTTTACAGCCAGTCTAACGAGAGAATTTCTGAAATTGATGGGGTGTTGTCCTCGATTCGATTCGCCAGGACATCCAGAAGCGGCCGGATTAGTGGAGAGATGGAATCAAACGTTCAAGAAGATGGTTCATCATGTCATTGTGGAAAATCCGAGACAGTGGCATAAAATCATTCCATTTACAGTCTGGGCATTGAGAGAAGTGCCTAATGCAACTACAGGAGTGGCACCGTATCTGCTGGTCTATGGAAAGTTGCCGAGAGGGCCACTAACCATTCTTAAAGAAAGCTGGACCAAAGAGATAAATTTACCACCGAACATTGGAGTGCAAAGTACTTGAAGAATTTAAGAGCAGGCATGGAAAAGGCCTTGACATTCGCCGAGAGCTGTGCTGAAGAAAAGCAAAAACAATACGCCAGTCAATATAACAAAAGAGCAAAAGATAAAGAATTCGAACCAGGAGAAAACGTCATCGTGCTGTATCCAACGTCAACCAATAAATTGATCTCACGATGGCATGGTCCATGCACGGTTTTGCAAAGAAGATCCAAATATTCGTATCTCGTGGACATGAATGAAAACGGTCGACGGATTATTCATGCCAACAAGATGAGGAAGTTCATTACGAGAACATTGTCTTGTGGTCTGATCGTGGAAGAGGATGACGCATTTGGATCAGTGGTAGAAATACCGCTGAAGGAAGACTATTCAGAGACAAAACAGAAATCACTCCAATTGGATTATGAACAAATTGGACATCTTACGAGCGAACAGCAGAAACAATTACTTGATGTACTGAATCGTTATGCAGACAGATTTTCGGACAAACCGGGACTATGTACATTAGTAGAACATGAAGTGGTGTTGAAACCAGACTTTCGAGAAAAAGAATTCATGGCATATCGAATACCACTAATATACCGGGCAGAAGTGGAAAGACAAATACAAGAGATGCTGAAAGAAAACATCATTCAACCATCGTCAAGCAGAATGGCAAGTCCACTTGTCATTGTCAAAAAGAAGGATGGATCATTGAGATTGGCTTGTGACTACAGATACATTAACTCTTTTACTGAGAACTGCAGATATCCTATGCCAATCGTCAATGATGTTTTGAGCAAAGTCGGAAAATCCAAGTTTATTTCTGTTATGGACTGTCGCAGTGCCTATTGGACTTGTCCTGTGAAAAAGAGTGATCAATGGAAGACTGCGTTTGTTACACATAATGGACTGTACGAATTTACGCGTGTTCCTTTTGGAATGATTAACTCTGGACGGACTTTTGTAAAAGCGATAAATATGATTTTGCAACCGATACATGATTTCACTGAACCTTATGTTGATGACATTGCAGTGCATTCTAATGATTGGGACATTCATTTAAGACATTTGGAATTATTTTTGAAACAAATAAGACTGCATAATGTAACGTTGAACTTGAAGAAATGTGTGTTTGGTAAGAGTGAGGTGAAGTTCATCGGTCACCTTATAGGATCAGGGAAGAAGATGATGAATCCAGATAGGATTGACAGTTTGATTAATTTGAAGAAACCTGAAACCAGGAAGGAAGTGAAACAGGTCTTAGGATTTTTTGGGTTTTACAGACAGTTTATTTGTAATTTTGCTGAAATTGCTAAACCATTGACAGACTTAACCAGCAAGAAAGTACCTGAGAACATTGTTTGGACTGATGCACATCAGAAATCCTTTGATTCACTTAAACAGATTGTCTTGTCAAATGTGGTTTTATATATGTTTGAGGTTGGTAAACCTTTTAATTTGTACTGTGATAGCAGTGATTTTGCTGTGGGAGCTGTCCTATCACAGGTGGACAATGAAGGGATAGAACGTCCCGTTTCCTTTATAAGTCAGAAGCTGACAGATACCCAGAGGAGATGGGCGACGATTGAGAAGGAAGCCTATGCAATCATACGGGCTTTAAATAAGTTGAAAGAAATTCTTATTGGTTCTAAGATTAATGTGTTTACAGACCATAATCCTTTAGTTTACTTGACTGAATCAATGTCGAAATCTGCTAAGTTAGTCAGATGGTCATTATCATTACAAAATTTTGACATTCTGTTGAACTATAAGAAAGGTAAATTGAATGTAGTAGCTGATTGTTTATCTAGATTGTAGCGTAAGATATTTTATGATGTTATATATATTGGACTGTTTGCATTGTTTAGTTAAGGTACGTTCGCTAATTTTTATAGATAATTAGCTCTCTTTAAAAGAAAGAAAAGAGGTAATGTGAGCTAATTTTGTATAACGTATAGTGATCAGCTAATTGTTGAGCGTACGGATAGGCCAGCTCAAGGTCAGCTAATTGTTGAGTGTACAGACAGACAGGCCAGCTGACTGAGTGGCGGGAAAGTGCCGCGGCGCGTCGTCGCCGGAGAGAGAGAGAGAGAGAGAGAGACAGACAGCGAGAAGGAGAGAGAGAGACAGAGAGAAGGACAGTGCGACCGAAGAGAGAGTGTACGCTGAGAGTGAGATAAGTTGTAGAAGGAGTGCTAGTCGTGTGTAGAAGACGTTAGAGTAATATAATAAGATGGCGTTTCTGTCGTGCAATTGTATTGTTTGTCGTCGTTGATGCATTGTTGTGTTGTTTGTGAATATTGGAAATCGAAGAAGAAAATACAAGAAACTGATCTTTGTTGTAAGTGAACAAGTTTAAGAACTTTAGACACTTATAACCTAGCCATAGCTACCGCAGTCCAGTGAATAGGTTAGGCCTAGGCCTAGGCTGCGCTGCAGAACTAAAGAAGAGACTGGAAAATCGTGGGTGATTGTGGAAGATCATAATAATAATAATAATAATAATAATAATAATAATAATAATAATAATAATAATAATAATAATAATAATAATAATAATAATAATAATAAATATAATAATAATAGTATTTCTTTAACGATACAACTTTTTAACGCGATCGCATTCCGAGGCACTTTCGATGATCAAGACAACGAAGAGTAGGGTCATTCTGGACTAGTTTTTAACCAATAGTTAGTAATGAAGTCCCTGAGGGATCCTAAATACTTCGGGGCAAATTTAAGGGAAAAAAATAAAATAAAATAATAATAATAGCCTAATAATAATAGCCTAATAATAATAATAATAATAATAATAATAATAATAATAATAATAATAATAATAATAATAATAATAATAATAATAATGAAGGCTTAGCCTATACGTACTTTGTGTATTTTGCAACCATTGCTTAGTGTTGAGCCACTAGCACTAGCCTCAAGTCACTTCACTATGGTTGAAAATTCCAGAGCGAATCCACATCAAAGTTCTCTCCTTAACCTACAACTCCTTACAAGTTACAATGCTCCTAGTCCAGATATCGTGGCGAACTGTTCACCATCCAGCCAATCTGCCCTACCCGATCATCGATCTGTTTTTTTTCTCTCATCATTATTTCATTGCCGAACGAAAATTTAATGGCTTAAGTGTTCAATGAATGTCTCCACCACCGTCACCACGTCGTAGGCCTATAGGCCTAAATATTTTTGAATTTCCACATTGCAGAGGTAGAATTTTTTGCTGTCGTCGTAAAAAAACTGATCATTATGGATAAACAGTGGATAGCACTCAATAAATTTATAGAGTCTAATGATATTTCTGAAATATTTCTGAAATATTGGGGATATCAGCATCTCGATCCATCCCCAACCGTAAATTTCGGTATCCGCCCTCTGGCGCCCTAAGTCTCCGCTTATGAATCATCATCATCATCAACAACCGAGGGACCAATGCCCGTAGGTGCTCGATGCCGTTATGAATGCTGCTGCTAATTTAACACCCCATTTCCTAATGTAGTTGTACAGGACTACCGGCGTAGCCCCTCCCAGGAAACCGGCGGGCCACCCAGTAATGTTATGGTGCACATAGCCTCATCACGGGTCGGCTGCGTGTTTAACATAATCTGCGGTGTATTCATTGGCATAAACATCTACGCTAGTCATTTGCCGAATAAAATAAATCCTACCGTTTTAGCGTAGTTTTTGGCGAATGACGGCCTTTTTTAGTCATTCGATCGCAACTGATTTTTGGTAAACAAGCGACCCGGCTGAGACCCGGCAACAGCAGGTCTCGAAAATCGATGCCGGGTCGCAGACCCGGACCGACCCGGCTCACTTTCAGCCCTGGTAAGCACAAAGTTGCAATCGTTAAGTGTCTGCATAACAAGGCTGTGTAACCGTGTTTTCAGCGATTTAGAATTTAGAGTACGGTGAAGATTTTAGATCTTATTCAGAGTTCTATCCGTTCAAATTTATGACATGATATTTTGGAATCATATTCTTTGTTCAATTCTCTAAATATTGGGAAAATTTTAGTATGATTAATCATCAGGCATTAGAGATATAAGAATTTTAAACAGGTTGGCTTACTTTTTATTGAACCACGGTGTAGAACAATCCCAAGGAGAGGAGGCCACAATTGAACTAAATAATTTACAGCCATTAATTATCTTCTAGTCAGGACTCAAGGCATATAGGGATATGTGACAACTCACACGTACTCACACGCACTACACTGGAAAAGTCCCTCTTATTGGGTATCCTATACTGAGGGGAACCCTCCACTGGGTAAGTGTTCCACAATGAAGCCCACTACGTAAATTCATCAGAAATATCACCTTTCATCAGCAAACTCCTCACTTTATGCAATTACATAAAGAAATGCATGCAATTGAAGGACTCTCAACTGTAATCTTGGTCATTAATGAAGAAAAACATTTACCCTTACAGCTATTTAAGACCTTTAAACAGCACCATAAACCTGAATAAAGCATTCACCCTATCTCAGATACATATTCCTAATGCATTTAACTTCCAGCCAGAGCTTGACTATACATAACACCACAATATAATTAAACCATTATGTATAATATTACATACAATATATAATATATTATATAATATTATAATTACATATAGACACAAATATTATATATGTCAGTTCAGATACGCTCGTTTATACTAACAAACGTACAAACTGCAACAGCTGAAATCTATGAATAAATATTTCACAATTGTTTATATAAATAATATAGCAAGCGGGATAAAAGTCATGAATTTTTATCACCGCCATGCTTGAGTTATGATGTCGGTGAGATACTCAGATGAACTTATCAGTCATCCATCAGTGTGCAACATAATTCGTTGTCAACAAAGCACTGTGAAGTCTAAGGTCTAAGGTGCAGACATCATAACAGCAAATACTTCACACAGGGAGCATGCATCAACAAAATGCACATAAAGTACACGGACAGAATCAGTTTTTGCCAATTCAGCTTCAATTCTGCAATGACATTTGTATTTCTACTTTTTTCTCAAAGTTGATTCCAGATTTGTGGACCCTGGTTTCAAATTGGAAGTACATATATACTACTGGCCCAAGAATGAAAATCACATGTTGAAAATGTGACCTTAAGTTGTCTTGAGCTAGTCATGTGACATCAAGAAAAGGAAACAACTGATCCATAGGTTTTTAACACTATAGATCAACTCATAGACTATTAGCGAATAACCAGGAACTGCCTTGGGCATTCACTTAGACAGAATATCTACTTTTATGCACTTTTCACCTTGGCAAATGCTTATAGGGCAGTTGCAAATAACTTTAATTTGTGTTTGTTAACTTTTTCCAGTTATAACTTGCCAGTAAATCACAACGGAAGGCAAGTTAATTTCAACAGTCATCTATTTAGAAATTAAAAATACATCAGTTAGCTAGACCAAGCACAAAAATGTAACTCCAATCATTTCTTATCACATGAAAATGTGAATCTCTGCATATGGAACATAATTATGGTACTTGGTTCATACGCAGATCAGGCAAATAGTACATAGATCTACAAATACTCATATTCAATACTCGGTCAGAAATGTCTATCCAGTTATTCCCTACAGTGGACAATACACCCATATATTTTGATCCTGTCCATGGATTTTCTCCCACCCAACACCCCACTGCTGACAATCATTGACTACAATGCACTTCCACATCGTCAGCTGTCAAAACTAATTCCACTCCATGTTCACAGTGAGACATTGAAGTCAATGATAATGAATCCAATGTTCAATTCTGTCTACTCGGATTCCAAAATGACTCCAACAACTGAAGCCAATTTGACATTGGGACGACGTGAGGCAGAGAGATTCCAATGTCAGCGTTGGTCTACATGCGCTTATCAGTTCAAATTAGACGAAAATTACCTCACATCATTCCACCGATTTGCTCAAGATTTCTGAGAACAGGCTTTGGAACGTATTATGTCACAATATTCTCACTAGAAATGAGTAATTTGGGAGAAATATGAGAATGCACCCAGCCAAACAAACATGACAACGTACATTAACCATATGGCACAATAATTTACCAATCTGTTGGTCACGTACTTCAGTGCTGCCACACACAATGCATAAATTATATGCACAGGCAAATGAAAAGGATTAGCTGGTATTCACTATGAAACTATGTCAGTGGCTTTATGAAATAAGGCAGTGGTATAAGTAAGGCAGGTGAGGGTGAATGAAGAGCAAGATCTGGCGAAATATCAATGACCAAGAAAGAAAAGACGGAAGAGATCTAGAGCATAATGGAGGAATAGGAAAAGGTCAAGTTGGAGGAATAGGAAAAGGTCAAGTTGGAGGAATAGAAGTCAGTGGAAATGGAGGACAAGTGATTGGGAATACAATAGAAAGAGTCAGGCAGTGGAACCATGAGTAACAGAAGGGAAAGAAAGGCAAGAAGGAAGAGATGATTGTTAAGAACCACAGTTAGAAGGAGGAAGCTGAATGGTTCGTTCTTTGCACTATACATAGTATTGCAACAGGATGGAAAGTACAGAGAGGAATTTGAAAGAGGTTGGAAAGAAGCATGGAAGGCAAAATAAAAGGAGAACGGATGGACGGAAGGACGGATGGGCGGATGGACGGACGGGCAGGCAGACCGACGAACGGGTAGACGGAAGGACGGACGGACGGATGGATAGACGGACGGGCGGGTGGACAGATAGCGACAGACAAGACAGACAGAAACAGAAACACAGAGAGACAGACATACAGATGGTCAGAGAAATCAGTGAGAGAAGCAGGGAGAGAGAGAGAGAGTGAGATAGACAGGAAGACAGAGACACAGACAGAGAGAGACACACACACAAAGACACATATAAAGCCTCACACACACACACAAAGACAGACACACAAACACACAAGGGGAGGACAAAGGAAGACAGGAATAGGATACTGTAATCCAAGAAGAACCAGTGAAGCAGCACATAATACTGGAGATGCAACAGATGGAAAAATTGTCAGGTGCAACAGAACTCTAACATCATTAGAACTAGCATCAATTTGCCACCCACAACAAGCAACATTAGTAACAATAATTGCAAAACCTGCCATCTGGATTCTCAAACAGACATTTCTCCTTCCTTACACTGGCATGACTACATGCACCATTGCACCCTACATATCTTCTATCTTCAGGGCTAATGCAAAACAGACATCCAACCAGACAGGACAAGTGCACAGCCTGCTCCCAAGTCATACACAGCAAGACATGCAGCTGGAAAAATGCTGGGCAGACACAGGGTGGGTGTTCTCGCTGGTCAAAATGTCTTTCCTGCCATACACAACTACAATGCAGATCTCAATTTACAAGTATGGAGTCTTGTAGCCCTACTTATTCCCAGTAAAACTCATAAGGGGAGCCAAGCATTGATAACTGAAGAAGCTGGCTAGCCTGATTCATGGTTGCAGGTTACACCTCGACAGACAGATAGACAGACAGATAGACAAGACAGTCAGACAGACAGACAGAACAGAGTTGAGCATCACAGACAGAACTGTAACCATGTAGCCCAAATGTCCCCCCCAGCAAATCTCAAGGGGGGCAAACACTGATACCTGCAGAGGCTAGCTATAGCCTGAAGCCCTGAACCTAGGCTGCAAGTTACACCTCTACCAACAGACAGACAGACAGACAGACAGACAGATGGACGTATAGACATACAGACAGAACACACATGAGAAAAGGATACACAGACAGAAATGTAACGATGTGCTCGGGTCAATATTAACATAAAGATAGAGTAAGGCGAAGAGACAGGCAGATAAAGAAAGAAAATTGATCATCCTTGTCCTTGTTTCAATACTGTGTGTGACAGATGGCTGAGCAATTGACAGCAAAGCAATGACGTAAAGCATGTCCCATCCTCAACTTTAGTCATCATCCTTATCACAGTCATCATCCTCATCATAGTCATCATCAGTTTCAAATCAGCTGAAAGCTCTTCCAACCCAAGGAGGAGACCTCCCCCAGAGGAGAGGTGAAGGATGCCCTGCAGGAGCTCCAAGGGATGACCTCAAAGGACCTGATTATTTCTTTTCCAGCTGGGACTTGCAGGAAACCAGATACGAGCTGCCCAGTCTGTGCCAGCAGCAATCTCCTTATCCAATTCCATTACTATCAGTAATGATGGCATTTCCACCTGCTCCTTCTTCAAACCAATCCACAGTTCCACACTCCTTCTTTCCAAATCCATGCTCACATGCAATTCCTGCCATGCTGAACCATTTTCCTCTTCTTCGTTACCATGTGTGCCTCTTCCTCCTGTTTTCATTCTCCACCCCTTCTGCCTTTTCCTTCACCTTCTCCTGCATCGTTCTCTCTTTGTTCCTCTTCTCCTCATCCTCACTATCATCTTCCTCCAATTCTTCCTCATCTTCTCTTCCCTCCATCCTCTCTTCCAACTTTCTCACTCCCCTCCTCAAATTACTCCTACTCTATCCCACTGACCTCCTCCTCCTCCTTCTTCTCTTCCTCTCCTGGTCTTCTCACTCTATTTCTCTTCTCCTCTAGCTTCCTCCCTTTCATCTTCCTCTCTTCTCCCTCGACCTCTCCTTCCCATAGCCTCATGAATATTCATGCTTGTCCATCCATCCAGTGATGTCAAGTACTACGATAGTCAGGGCAATTGTTCCCTGCTTTCACCACTGTTTCCAAAACTCAACCTGCCAATCTAAATCTATCATCGTCGTCGTCGTCGTCCTCTTCGTCGTCATCATAATCATCATCATCATCAGTTCCTGATGCCAGTCATTTTGCTGCCATAGCTATGAATAAATTATCTCCATTGTCCAACTCTGTCATCTGTCAAGTTCAGTGCTTCTCTCCGCTTTAGTCCACGTCTTCTTATATCCTCATTTATACAGCCACTGCAAGCACAGTCTTCTTGGTCTGCCTCAAACACTCAGAGAAAAACTACAGGCAAAGCAGCAGCGAAATAATTATATATATATATATATATATATATATATATATATATATATATATATATATATATAATCATCACAGCCAACCAGAGGAGCTGCTCCAAGTCTACACTTTCGGCTTTCCTTTCCAGCCAACTGTCAATGAAAATTTGCTTGCCTTGAAATTTTAACGTTGTGGTATTTTCAAAAACGGTTCTACAGAATTCTACTGTACATAACAAGTAATGCCTAAGCTTAAATGCTTTCGACTGTCACTACTCAATTAATTGTCTGCATAATTATCTGCCTGCCTGCCTGCCTCCAAGCGTGCATGCCTGTGCGTGCGTGCCTGCCTCTTTAGCATTCCCTGGCAGTGAAGGCAGCAAGCTCAACAGACAGAGACAGACAAACATACAGAGAGGGCACAAAATTGTCAGAGACGACCGTATGCATGTATACAATCCACTTAATTCCTGCGCAAACAGATGTCCTCCATAAGAAGAGATGCAGGCAAACAAACAATTGAAGCAGGCAATTACAGGCAGCATAGCAGACGACCTCAGAGGGAGGCGCCTAATGCTTGGCAGCCCTACATGTATAGTATACCCTGCCTGTCCGAGGGACTGTCAGGGTGATGTTGACCGTCTGACCAAAAAACATACACGGCAACGGGTTGTCGCCAAAGTGGACATTTTTACGCAATCTTTTAATAATGCAAGACAACCCGTCACATTATACAAGGCAGACGGTTGACGTGAATGTTTCTGTTGCTATAGATAAGGAAAAGCCATAAAACCACCAGCCACCAGCGCACTGGGACTCTTCAAATTCTGATGATGGTCCAGACTGTGAAAGAGTGAAGAAAAGCATAAAAATAATCCTGGGGACTGAGTAAAATACCTCAAATTGGTTTTGTTAATATTAATAAACTATGATGAACTAAATAAGAAGACTTGAAAATATAAAAATGTTAATGTTTATTTAATGCTAACATTAACCCTGTATGTGCTCTATATCAGCGGTTTTATCGCTGAACATTTACCGCCAGACTGTGGTACATGTTCCACCAGATATCCCCAAATTGATCACTGTTTTATTTCTATGAGTTCATGCCATCATACTTTGATTAGCCATACTGTGATACTACGATATATTTTTAATGTTGAAACTTCATGTGGTCTGAGGTTTCATGGGGGCAAGCTCCTATTACCTTCAAGGGTCAGTAAGGGTTATAATATTTATTAACATAAACATTAAACATACATATGATAGCATCATACTGCACACAACAAACACACACAAATACATGTACAATACATAGACATACAGAGGACATTCATAAGCTGGAGTCATGTAAGTAAAGTAGGGCCGAACAATGCCATCAGTATGCACCCAGATGTTCAAAGGCTCCTAAGCACCACTTATATCTAACAGAATAAGATATCCATTATCCACACAAAGCACATTGAACTCAAAAACACCACCGCAAACAAATACATGCATAACTACAAAATAACCACATCCCCGCAAGCACACACATACACACACACCGACAAACAATGAACAAAGAAGAATACATATTACAGACTTTCAGAAACTCGCATCAACCATCTTCTAGTCATGAACACCAGATGGCAGACCGCCAGCCCAGTGGGCGCGTTTTCCACCCCACTGTGTAGCAGTCCCTCCTCCTCCGCACTGGCCATGAAAACTGGACACAGGCAAGGTGATTAACAGCAAAGGGCAATTCTGGGATGTACATTAGAAGACGGCCAGGCCTTCAATTATGTCACCAGGATTTCCTTCCCAACTGCAACCCTCCCACCATCTCTCCTATCTCTAATGAAATCTGCTTCCCATTGCCTCCAGCAACATCTGGATTCATCCTCGTTCTCCTCCAACTCCACCTGACCACCTCCACCCCTCCCCCTAACCCCCCCATCCAAAGAACGCTCACCAAAGGAAACAAAGCTACAAGAAGCTCTGAATAGATTCATCAGGACTGATTAAGACACCGTGTGTGCCAATCTGATTGGAAAGCAGAGACGAATCTCCGTGAAATGGCGCTAAATAAATGTCAAATTACAGCACACACTGTTTCCCTGGTGTTCACATCTCTACTTCTCTCAACGTATTTCACTATACACTGACAACTTACCAGAACATTATTTTGTTGCACTCTCAGTATTTGCTGGCTTCAATGTACACTGCCGGCCGAACCTTACAAGAAGGGCATTATCAAGATGAACTGTATTGTATCGTATTATGTTGTATTATACAGCATAGTATATCCCAATCCAATTCAGACTACACCATAGTGGCTTGAACTTTGGCATTCTAATCTAATCTAATCTGGAAACTTCAACAGCACTGTCATGATGCCCTATCCTAAAGCACAATGCATCAATTATAATAATTATCAATTGTCCCTTCTGTGCTAAGCAACACTCCAAAAGTGGACTGTGGTCCACTGGATTGAAATACCCTGTAGTCAAGATCTGATATATCATACCCCTTAACCCATGTGATCTAGTAATCCAATAGCTGCAACCCAGTAATCCATGGGCTGTGACCCAGTAATCCATGGGCTGTGACCCAGTAATCCATGGGCTGCGACCCAGTAATCCATGGGCTGTGACACAGTAATCTATGGGCTGCAACCCAGTAATCCAATGGCTGTGCCACAGTAATCTATGGGCTGTGACCCAGTAATCCATGGGCTGTGACCCAGTAATCCATGGGCTGTGACCCAGTAATCCAATGGCTGTGACACAGTAATCTATGGGCTGTGACCCAGTAATCCATGGGCTGTGACCCAGTAATCTATGGGCTGTGACCCAGTAATCCATGGGTTGTGACCCAGTAATCCATGGACTGTGACCCAGTAATCCATGGGCTGTGACCCAGTAATCTATGGGCTGTGACCCAGTAATCAATGGACTGTGACCCAGTAATCCATGTTTCCCACTTGTCACAAACCTCTTAAGGCAAGGTCCACCATCCATCCTGAATCAGTAACCACCCTCTTAAGCTAGCATGTACCTCTCTTGCATGAGTGACCAAAGATGGGGAGCAGTATCACAACCAAATGGCCTGCAATAGCCTTTACACACTGTTGGGACAGCAGCTTAGAGATGACTGTCTAAGAGAACTGATGGATTGGGGTTGGACAGGGAGGAGCACAGAAAGGGAGGGAGCACTGAAAGGGAGGGAGCACTGACAGGGAAGGGGGCACTGAGGCATGCCAAACACCCCATCTGTCAAGCCTACCAATGTCTTCTGACAAGGAACAAATCTGCCACGCGGAAACAATGAAACAAATGAAGTGGAAAACAAAAGTACTGCACAAAGCAGGAAAAGGAAAACCATGCACCCTTAATCACAATCCATTGTAACAACCTCTCTATCTCCCTATCCCTCCTTACTTCCATCTTTGGTATTCTAACAACGGGGTCTAGTCTAATCTAATAATGTTGTAGTACCATAATCTTATGTAGTACCATAATCGTTATGCAGTACCATAATCGTTATGCAGTACCATAATCGTTTTGCAGAAGGCAGGATGGCTGCAATGGATCAATCTTGTCAGCCTTGTTCATGACAGAGAATCTCTGGTCAAATTCTCACTGACTTGACACAGCACTTATCACTGAACTTAATTTCTAAGTGGCACTTTGATATGCTCCAGTTCATGAATATGCTTAACAGCAATGTCTGAAAACATCAGATACACCTGCATCAGTAGAAACAATCCTAAAACTCATTGCGCTTTGAAATCAGTCGTCGTGGTCTGTAACCACACAACCCAGTCATTACATTACATGGTATTATTCAGTGAAAGGGCATTTACCCCGTTTTGATACTCAGTAACACAGTAAGTGCTCTAAGTTGCCTTTAAAAAAATGGCACTAAAAGAGAAATGGTCACCATCCTCATCCCTGGCTGCAATTTCGTCAGAACTGCTCCACATAAAGTAATAAACAAAAATGGGGCTTTTATGGGGCAAAACTCGGAAATCCTGACTTTTCTTGGAACTGACGAAGTGCCAACTGCTCCACAGAGAGAGCCATAATTATACGAGACAAAATGGAAAGTTTTACTCCATTACATGGATGAAATGAAGGCTTACGGACTAGCTTTTAAAAATCCTAAAAGCCGTAGAACCTGGGTTTCTATAACTGGGTAAACTGGGTGAAGTGGCTTCTTTAAACTGGGTCAAGTGAAGTTTGACGCCAAGAAACTAATAAGAGACACTGACTTCGGTAGGAAGACATATTCCTCAAGCATTGAATTATTATTGCAAAGCAACATAAATATGAACTGGCTCTGGTGATATCAATAAAAAACGACCCCTACAAAACGCCTCTCTAACTCTATGTGTAGGATGGGAAGCAAGGAAGATCATAACAATGCCTGCGTGACAATAGAGCAGAGGCATCAACAAAGATTCAACAGAACTTAAACTAAACAAAGAAGAGCACTTAAATCTATAAATGACCAAGAACAAAAGAGATCATTGATTCACTCGCATTGCAACTAAATCAAATGAGGCTCAAATGGCCACAACAACAACGACGACGACGACGACGACGACGACGACGACGACGACGACGACGACGACGACGACGACGACGACGACGACGACGACGACGACGACGACGATAATGACGATGATGAAGCAGAGCTCTTTAACTGACGCTGGTGTGATCAATGTATTGTCAGAACCAACAAAGTTGTGTATGAGAAATATCATAGGGTACACAATAAAAACGGAGCCATAAACAGCTACATGTGCACATCTAAATAGCTCATAATTATAGCTGTTTACAGTAGCAACACGCTGGGCACTATAATATGTTGACCGTTCCACATGCCAGGGGACCAGCCATAAAAAGAACAGACCTGCAGGCTTTTCAAGCTCATCAACTGGGTCTATGGAGCCAGTTGTGTAAGGTGTATATAGGTCAGGTTATAGGGTAGGTTAACCACATTTATTTAGGGTTCGGGAAGAACCCGGCAGCTGGTTCTGTACGTATCAAGTGTGGAATTAATTGATGGTGGTGAAACTTGAGGAGATGGGACTAGCAAAACATGAAGAGGACTTTGACCAGCCAGTTGTCAACACAAATACGTTCAGCCCATAAAACACCCCACATAAAAACTGAGAAATTGGCATCCACACTTCAGAGACAGACTTTAACATGAAGCCATTTGTCAGAGTTGTTAGTGGAAAACCACACTCTGAACAGAAATGTCCGACAACAGTAGACAAAAGTGTGACTGTAAAACACACTTTAAACCAGTCATGCTATTTATTAATTTTTTATATGCAAATTTTCTAAGTACTCATAATTGAAATTACAAGTTTAAATAGAACAGTTCAAATTGCAGGTTGTTAGGCAACCTATTGCACGAGAATGGGCCAACTAGAGCAAAACTTCTGAGTCCACTGTATGAAGCCATTACATAATCATTCATGAACACAAGTGGAAGACACCATACAACACTACACTACACTAGACTTCATCTGACAGAATTAGACCCTAATAGACCATAATAGTCCAGACCGTCTATCCCCATCACAGCCAATTCAACAGTCTCACTCCTCTCCATATATATGGCTTACACTCCTTACAGCCTTTTTAAAACCTTTTTATAAAATGTCATTTAAATTCCTTATGATTTTTACACCCATCCATCCATCAATGTGACTGAGGACCTTTCATTAGCCATCCATAAAAATTCAATTTCTATTTTTTAAACATGAAGCATTTAAGGTTCAGATATTTAAAACTGTTCAAGATTTTAGTCTCTGATATCAACAGCATTTGACTTTAAGAGGAGTCTCCGTTTTGATGTTTCCAACGTTTATTATCCAACAATCAATCAATCAAACAATCAAATTTTTTTATTTGCAACCGAAGTATACATGACAGGTTTACACATCTTGAACATTGGTTACAAAAAGGGAGGCCCTAAAGGGATAAAATAATCCCGCTGTCTAGGGACACCAACTAATATAACAAAAATCGATCCATTCTGTCCACTTAAATATAGGTCCTCGCATGATCATGATCGAAGGCACATCCACTACCAGACTAGATTAGACAAGAAGTAGGACAGAGTAGACCAGCTCGGGTCACCTCAGCTATACTGAATCCTATTGGATAAGATCCATTGCTCAGCTACATTGAAGCTGATCTGATAACCTTGGTCCATTTGGTCACATATAGATTGAGCTAATTAAGCAGAAGCTGAGTTGGTTCTGCTTCAGCAGAATGGTTCTTAGGGCACAGCAGAGCCTTCTGGGTAATCTGAAGGCTTCTAAGTGAAAACCAGTCAACCAATTAGGTGACATTTCCTACAAGATAATAATGGCCTTCTGCTAATATCACTAGGGTAAGGAAACAAGGTTATGGAAACACAGGCCTTCAACAATTACCCAGCAACTCACCAGCATAGCAATATAATGTAATGTACTAAGCAATGTAATGTAATGTAAGCTAAAGCACAAGTAACGTAGACTAGCAGAGTAACTATATAGGCCTTTGGGAGCATTGCCACAGACAAACAGATAAGACCAGCAAATGTGTTTCGTTCAACCATACCATTACCCTCCATAGTATTTAGTTCAAAGGCTCCAACAGGATGTAAACACTTGCACACTATAAATGCAAATGTACCTAGGACTGGCCTCTATCATAATGAGCATGGAAGTACAATTATTTTATAAATATGCCAGCATTATGCTCTTGAGGAGAGATCATTTTATGAATGCAATACACTACCAAATAAAGGATGTTGTTAGACCACAAGAAACGCATTCTTGATATGATGGGCATGCATATGTTTATATGTCGCTCACAATTAGGCATAGGAGATACAACATACACAGACATGCACACGCGCACACATGCACACATACGTGTGTGCACACACACAAGCTCACACACACATGCACACACACACGATCGCAAAGCCGCAAGCACACAAAGACTCACTTAATCCAAAGTAATACAAGCAGATGATTTCCAGTCAAGGACATACATGTCATTCAGTCAGTGCACTTTAAAAATCAGTTATTTGAATTCACCCTCCATGGACAACCCTCTCTATTAGGCACAGATGCCATTGGTCTTCTGACTAACTGACCTCATAGAAACAACCCCTCTTAAGTGATTTCTACAATGGCCTAGGGGTCAGACCTGATAGTGAAGTACTCCCAACTTCATAACCAGTCCTCTCCCTTGCCTGTCTGATCAACAGCACACATGAACACAGCAATACAGACTAGCAATCACTGAGTTGCCCACTGCCCAACTCACCAAATGGCATAGCACAATAGAATGCATGGTCATAAAAATACCGGTACATGTTGTATTACTCGTGATGAAACCATAAAGGAAACATCACAGCATTTTTTACCAGGCAATTCTGTTGAGTCTTCACAAAATGCCTGTTACAATGATCATAAACTGCAAAATAATTTCAGCATTCCTGAATAATGCATAATAGGTCAAACAAATACCT
The DNA here is from genome assembly GCA_949752735.1 of Lumbricus terrestris. Lineage (NCBI taxonomy): Eukaryota > Metazoa > Annelida > Clitellata > Crassiclitellata > Lumbricidae > Lumbricus > Lumbricus terrestris. The sequence continues at coordinate 56,842,510 of OX457038.1, read as the reverse complement.
GCAAAGATCGCCATACCTGTTAAAACTGGTAGAGTATCCATCATAGAATCTTGAAGAATGATTATTGGCCACACAAACTGTACAGAACAGCTCATGACATAAAGCAATACCCATACAGCACGCTTCAATCCTGTGCATAGCTTGGAAGCCATCTTGACCACGTTCTGCCTCCCGACTAAAAAGTCACAGTCTTTGATCTAGTATCAATATATTCCAGACGGCTGGCAGCTGCCCCTATTGATCCCTTCAAATCAATATCTCATCGATAAATATTAATTAATCAACAAAACCACAGCACAGAATGGAGACGCTGTCAGATGTGGCTCCGCATAACGAAACAACGTTACCAAAACTGTACACTAAGCACCGGAATAATCCATACAAAATTCCCTCACAATGTTAGCACTATCAACTAGAAACTTCGGCAAGCTTCACATCAATCCGAACTAGACCGCAGTACAAGCTTCCCGTTCTACAATTTAAACTATCGCTCATATCTCATTGACTTCGGTCGCAGCCAAGTCATGGTCACAGCGGTGGCCTGAAGTACGTGCGTGCAATCATTACGGACCCTAAAAACGCCCTAATGGCACACACGAGCCAGAGTACAGCACGATCGCGTGCAAAACAAATCCTCGATAGCCGTGGACGTCGGACGATAGCTTTTGTCAGAAAATTCTGTCGGTCGGCACGAACCGCTTCAATAATTCAACAAACCACGGCACCATTAGCTATTCCTGACGCACGCAAACACACACGCTAGCTTCGCAACGTGTTCGTTTACAAACAACACGCGATCTACTGTCGTCGGAAGACAGCGCACTTATGAATGAAGACAGATCACTGGTGGTACGCTCAAGTGATGATTCAAATGATCTGGTGATATGATAAAAACAGAAACTTTGATCACACCGATCGTAAACTCTTCACCGCGTCTTTTTTGTTGACGAACCCTTCGTCTTGTTTCTACACGTCAGTTCTATAATCCGCTAAAACAAACGGCGCTTTAAGTAGTCCACTAAAACTGGTTTCATCCACAGACGTGGTTTTCACAACCGCTCGGTTTCCCCAATACAAGCGATTCATTCCATCTTGCAAGCACGTGTCGTGTGTGCAGCATGCTATAGCCTCTTCCATTCGTAGAATGACTAAAGGTAGGCTGATCGCGTGCGCACGCAGCCTATTGCGGCCGTGAGTGCAGTTATGCCTGGCCATACAGCTGGGCTGACTTGCTCAGCTCCTCCTGACCTCTCTCCGAAGCCTGAGCCACAGGTTGCAGTCTCTAACGATTACCAATTATTGTCTTGTGCGCTGCGAGTCGGCGGGAAATGAGTTAGAAAGCTAGGGGATGTCTAATGACTAGTGTGTAATGATGTCTAATGAGTTAAACTGAAGCGGGAAGTTGCGAGAAACATATCAGAAGTTATCCTTACATAGGTTATTATAATCGTAAAATGTAGACCGATCGCCGGTGAACCCGCAATGCTCTTAACCAGTGGCGTAACTAGGAACTCGGGGGCCCCTAGACAAAATATGAAGGTGGGGCCCTCTCCCTACAGTACTTATTGAAATGTATTATTACTTATTAATTTACTGAAATGCTGATGTATATGAACAAGATACAAGTACAAATTACAGTAAACTGTAAGTTCCTAACAAGGCTGAAATGACAATTATGACATGTGCGACTGAAGTTAAGTAGCTGGCCTTAACGGCCCGCCGCCTATGTAAGGTTTGGTTGAAGTCCTTTGCTATAGTGTGAAGTCATTCAGTCAAAACTCAGAACTCTCCTGCTGGAGCTGGGCGTCTCCGACTCGTCGCGTCGGGTTGACGGAACTTGACGGGTTCTAATTAACATATTTTTTCGGAGTCTTGCAAACTCGGGGGCCTCTCTAGGGTCTCTACACTCGGGGGCCCCTAGACTTTGTCTTACCCAGTCTACCCTATTGTTACGCCACTGCTCTTAACTAGGAATTCTGGACTGTTACAAACTCGACATTGAGGGAAGTAGGCCTAGAATCGTAGCGCAAAGGCTCCTACGCATAGACGCAGCCCATTGATCTACCGTGGCAGTAGGCCTCCAGCCTTTGTAAACACACGCGTTACATGACGGCTTGTGGTGTCAATCACAAGTGCCCCGGTCGCCGTAACGTTTGCCTCAGCAGAGGACAGGCAAACTGTTTTACTATTGTGTTCCAGGCTCACGAACCCACGATTTATGCCCACGGGGTAAACTGCCCGAGCAGCCCGAAGCATGGTGATCGAATTGGTCCAGTCATCTCTAATTGGAGTTTAAAGGAAGCAGCGTTGCCAACAGTACTGGTAATTGTAGGCCTTATAGCCTAGGCTACATATGTTGCCTCGAAAAGCCTCTATCGGAGTCTATCCAGTAATAAAAATGTCGTTCTCTTTTATAAGTTGCGTCTATGTCAGCTTATTGTGATTGAACAAACGAGTAGCCTATTGATTGATTGACTGATTGATTGATTGATTGATTCATTCATTCATTCATTCATTCATTCATTCATTTAAGATGACGCGACATTTTACAGAGCTTTCAATGAATGTCTTCGATAATATGCTATAGCCTATGACGCCGATCTTTTCATTTCTGACCATTTCTCTCACCGCGCCAATGAGCAACTTGCATGGAAGAGCTGCTTCCCTCGTCTGGTATCCAGGATGTTTAAAGATCAATGAGAAATAGTGAGGTTTAAGTGGCGACGGTGTTCGTGGCGATGATGATAATGATAGCGATGTTGGTGATGGTGATAGTGATGGTGATAACGGTGTTGGTGATGGTGATGGCGTTAGCGATGTTGGCGATGGTGATTGTGATAGTGATGCTGATAGCGATGTTGGTGATGGTGATCGTGGTGATGGTGATAGTGATGGTGATAGCGATGTTGGTGATGTTGATAGTGATGGTGATAGCGGTGTTGGTGTTGGTGAATGGTGATGGTGATAGCGAGGTTGGTGATGGTGATAGTGATGGTGATAGCGAAGTTGGTGATGGTGATGGTGATAGCAACGGTGATGGTGAGGACGGAAAAGAAAGAAGATGAAGAGGAAGCCGGGATGATGTGGCAGGGGAGGAAAAGAGGCGGTAGATAAAGATGAGAACAGCGACATTTTCCGCATCTTTCTACTGTAGCAGCAGACCGATATTTTCATTCAGAAAGGATGATTAAACTGACTAGGCCATACAAGGAAGATAAGCATGTCTACACGACGTCACGCCACACACAAATCCCCAATCCTCATAAAAAAAAACCGTAATGTCATGACGTTTGTGAAATAATTAGGCGCGAAAGAATATCGTCTATCGTTGCGCATCGTTCCCAAAGACAAACACACAGAACACGTTCAAAGTGTCGGGCCTGCGTCACGTTGCCTACAAAATGCGCTACATGACTACGACTTCGACACGCAGGCTTACGTACTTTACTTACTGCCACATAACGAAGCTCACGCCATTGTTATAATTGTATAACGTGACCTGGATTAGCATGAAAGCGACTTAATGAGTCAGGATAATAGTAGCCTACTACATGCAGGCCTATACGCCTATAGATGCAAACGCCCTTTACACAGTTAATGGCAGCCCTTTGCATACATAACGTTGTGTACCTGGACACTGACACTGCCAGCCCTTTAATAGAGGCTCAGGACTCTATGCGTGCGTGTGCGGTTGAGCGTGCCCCTTGCACGCCTCTACACGTTGCCTCGAAGTCGGCTGTCCGTTTGTTAGCCACACCTGAGATTAATTCAACTTGTCCTTCCTCCTCACTCACACTATCGAGGCCTCGATGGATGCATGCATGGATACATGCATACATACAAGCATACATTCATACATACAAGCTTGAACACATGCATGCTATATACACACATGCACGCATATAGACATACAAGCATACATACATACATACATACATACATACATACATACATACATACATACATACATACATACATACATACATACATACATACATACATACATACATACATACATACATACATACATACATACATACATACATACATACACACACACATACATCATACATACATACATACATACATACATACATACATACATACATACATACATACACACATAGGCTTACATACATCATACATACATACATACATACATACATACATACATACATACATACATACATACATACATACATACATACATACATACATACATACATACATACATACATACATACATACATACATCAGCTTACATACATACATACATACATACATAGGCCTACATACATGTATGTACAAGAATATATTACAAAGCAGGCTGACTGGCAGCGTAACGTAGCGTAGACCCTAACTGTAGTTACATTTTAAAACCTTTTGTAATCCCCCGCAATAATACTTGCCTAAAAAGTCTTCTTACAACAAGGTAGGCCTATTCGCCTGTAGGCCTATGCAAATGACGGTCTCCGAGCGAGTGCAGACACGTGCTTTTGATGCACCCCTCAAGGCCTACAATATATCACTATAATTATTATGAGTCGAGGCTTTGTTGGGATCGACGAGTCTACGGCAGGAAGTTGAGTGGGTACTGCAAGGTCTTGCTGGTGGGGTCGAGGAACCAAATGACACACCAGTATTTTTTTCCGTTTTTTTGTTTTATCACTATCATTAACGTTATTATTATTATTGTTATTATTATTATCATTATTATTAGTATTATCGTCATCATCGTCGTCACCATCGTCGTCATTATAATTTTCATTTACATTGTCGTTATCATTAATAGGCCTATTGCTGTTATTGTTATAAATCATCACCATCATTATCTTCATTTTCGTTATTATTAGGCTATCATCATCATCATCATCATCATCATCATCATCATCATCATCATCATCATCATCATCATCATCATCATCATCATCATCATCATCATCATCATCATCATTATTCTGCTATCATGGTCTATCAATGCTATTATTTGACTATATATGAACACATGCAGCCTGGCCTGCTATAAAAAAAAGGATACAGAGGAAATGAAAGATCAATAACACGTGCGTGATTACGAATGAGTATTAAGATCTTAAACTCAATGGCGTTGTGCTTATATTACAGGCCACAGCCTACATTTAGGCTAACTGTAGCTGCAACCTCAGAGGCTCAGATAGAATTGATTACGCGACTCTGTAATTAATTGAAATTCGTTATAAATAGAAGTCAGAGGAACCATAGATATACGGCTGTTGAAAACTTTAAAAAAGTTAGTATGCACAAATTGCATGATTAAAATCAACTCTTGGGCATTTCTCGAATACGTTGGGTCAGAACAACTACATGTACACACACGGTCGCCAGCAGCGAACGTTTTTGCATGAAGCGTTTATCAGGCATCTTCCGGAGAGGGAGATCGAGATCCCCTGCATGGCCTGCAATGACATCCCCCAGAAAAAGTAAACAAATCTGGAGCTATTGTTTACATGTTCAATGTAGGCTACATAGGTAATATTTCCTCTTGTCCCAGAAAAGCTATATACGTAATCCCCCCACCAGAAAAATTGGGCAGGTCTTGTTTACAGGATTATTATGTTGATACTTAAAATTTCCCCGCCAGAAAAATTGACCGGACAACGGCTATCGTCGGCGACTGTCTCAGCGGCAAACCTCCACCCCAAAGCGGGGACTAGATCAATTATTGATCAACTGAGCGTTGGTCAATAATTATTGAAGTCGTCTGAAGTCTCGACGATGATCGCGTATTCAATGGACAACTGCCCAACTGTTTAGACTATACCGCGATCAGTTGCGCATCGAAGACAATGTGTGTGAATCTGATTCACAGGCCGCTGTTGATTCAGCTTTGAAATGCTCTCTTCAAGACTTCAGCTGCATTTGATCCGTATATGCGTGGATGGCTTCCGACAGAGGGCAGCATAAGTTGCATAACTCCGCAATTGACAAATGATGCATAAGCAATGCAAGTGTGTTTGACCTGATACTGGACTTACAACAGGTGCACAGCGCAGCTCGAAGGATCCTAGGATGACTGAGCTTATCCATACAGCTGTATAGTAGCTGTTTAAGGGTGCTCTCACTGATGTGCATGGGCGGAGTTTATCAGAGGTTAGGCGGGGGAGCTAAGCCCCCCCCCCAAAGAAGACCCAGAGTCATTTTTTAACCGTGTAAATTGTATCTTTCATCGGGCCTAGCCCCTCTATACGCGAAACATACGAATGGCTAAAAAAAGGTCATCAACTTTTTGGGGCCGGGAAAATTCTCGTTTTCTGGACCGAGTCTCAGTCCCAAAATATTTAGCCCCTCCAAGAGCGGAAACCAAACTCCACCCATGCTGATGTGCCATAACATAGATGACTACTATTGCCCTGCTTCTGTAGCCAGGCTTAATTGGGACCGACCCACGTCAGATTAAGAACAGTTGGCGGTGTTTGAGCTCGTGTTGAGCAGAATAGCTTTCAATACGATACAATAGCCTACTGCCTGCCTGCCTGCCTGCCTGCGTGTGTGTGTGTGTGTCTGTCTGTCTGTCTGTCTGTCTATATCTGTCAAACTCTTGTCGAGAGACATGCAAGCAGACTGCCAGACCATAGGCTAGATGATAGACACAGATCGACATAATCATGGAATGCCAAATCCTACTCTGTGGCCTGTAATATCGTAGTTTCTGCAAGTCATGATCAGCATGCACGTGGGTCCGTGTGTACACATCTCTAAATAGCAGGTGTTTGCGATTGACGTCATATATCACAGTCCTACAATAATGTATTCTATCATTTCTATGGCTAAGTATACGACTCAGGTTACGAAACATTTCGTCAGTTCTTGTCGTTTGCTGTTCATTGCGACGTGTCGTAAATTCCCATAATGTTGGCTTAAATAGTTCCTCATGAATTTATCTTAAGCGGAACACAATAGGGCGACGATGTAGGCATGTATTAGGCTATCTGCACGCATACCTTCATGCGAGCAAATAGTTTAGCAGTCACCTGCCGCTCCGCCCTCTATTGCTTTTAGAAAAGTGCCAAACAATGAATTATACGGACACGTCTTAGTAGTCTTATGGTGGCACAGGTGTGCAATAGAAAAATATTGTTAGGGTTATTTGTCAATCCACATGCAATCAACTGCCAAGATATAAATTATGCAGCTATAAAATAGTCCTCCATACACTTTGGGCCAAGATATTCTATAGGGCCTACATTCGTGTGCACGTAAATCAATACGTAGGCCTATTGCCTGTAGCCTATTGACCCACAAATTGCCATAATGGCCTATAGAATAGTTAACCTGATGAATCGTAATCGTAATCTCGAGACTTCTAGAGCGCCTACATTGCCCAACAAGGCCACAAAAGGCGAAGTCGCGAGAGCCAGCTTATTCGGAGGCGCTTAATCAAAACAAAATCAATAGGCAGAGTCTCAGAGGGACAACATTCGAAGAGTCAGGCAGGCAGACAGTCGGACGGCTAAAGTGGATGATGCTTAGAGGTGAAATGGCGAGGGAGATGAGAAGAGCGGGAATCAAGATATAGAATTTGTGACTGTGGGTTAGCAATGCCTGAAGTCCTGAACATTATCGTAAACGTGTTTAAGTTGTATGCATGCATTAGAAGATCAGTCCTTAATTTTATTTAAGCATACATCGAGAGAGGCGACGATGGGACCTGGGATGGGTAAGCCTATGATAACGACTGCATTTTCTTGACCTCAGCATATGACGGTACGTGGGTGATCTTACAAGTTACAACCATTTTCATCACCGTCTGATCTTCACACGTGACTGGTCAGTGGCGGCGCCGTCACCATTGGTCATTTGACTCATTGTATTGCATTGTAGGCCTATTGTAATTTCGTTTCGTTAATATTATTTTAAAGCTCTAAATCTGATATTATTTATTCTCTGAGAAATTTTTATAGAATTGGCATCAAAGTGCCCTGATCCAGTAGCCTACTGCACATATAAAAACTCATTTTCAGCGGTCAAAGTTTGGCTCTTAGACTTAGAGTTCCTTACACTGCAGAAGCTGGAATGCTGATTATGCGGTATTTGTATTCATACAATAGGCCTACACAGGGTTCATATAATGTATAGGCCTAAAATAGGCATACGGTGTGCATGAATTCAGTAGGCCTATTTATTGCTGCCGATGTCTTTCTGACAGTGCTTTCGAACATAGATTGTGCAATAGCGTCAATAAATGTCACTGTTCTATGGCTACACCTTACTTTTTTGCCACTTTCAGGGGCCCCTTACTTACGTACGGGGCCACCTTCGGTCGGATGGTACGGAGGGCGGTCGCTATACGCCTCTGCTCTTGCCTCATATCCTGCATTTTCTCTCGGGGTCAATCGCACTGGGAGAGCTTCTGAAGGTGTTGACTGTTGATTGAGAGAGGCGCTTTATAAATGATCATATTATAGAATACTATTATTACAGAAACTAAGGATGCCACCAGCTGACCGAATTCATCCGAATCCCGGTCCACGCTCCGACAAGATCTGGAGCAGAAGCATACGCGAAAGAAGAAAGAAGAAGTGCAATAAAATTAAGGACTGGTTGACAGTCCTGACGCGGGAGAACAAAGACCTGTCTGTTTTACTCTTGACCTGCCTTATGACCTGTAAAATGAAATGTTGGGGTTTAACGACTCTTTTTCATATCAAAGATGATCAGCGTCGACTCCACGTTTATATTGCGACCGAGCCACCCGCAGTAGGCTATGTAAAGATCCGACCGGGGAATCGAACCCGCTCCGCCGGCGCGGCGAGCGGGCTACAACCCACTCGGCCACACAGGATCCTCCCTCTTTTTTCTTTTTTGACCTTATGACCTGTCAAAAACTTTAGAATTTATAATATCTTTATAGCGCTCTAGTTGTTCGCTAGGGGGCTACAAAATTGTATTCGCCCCTTGCTTAATGACGTAACGGCTCATTTGCATAATGGCCTGCGCCATATTGGTTCGCAGGCAATGCTTGTTGACATTGGATACGTATGCCAGTGGCGCTTATTATAAAAATGATTTTCTGTGTTTTTACTGTTTTATCTGCGGCAAACTTACTGACAGAGATAAATGTTCAATTAGAGAAGTCCAAATACACGAGCTTGAATGTCGAGGTTAAAGTGAGAAGAGCATCGGCGGCTAAAAACTGCAGCCAGAGACATGCAATCGATCGCACGCAAAATAGGCCTAATGTAACAAATTCTGGGTCAGTCCAATTATACGATCTAACCTAAAATCTACAAAAAGAGTAGGCCTAGTTAATAATTTTGTAGATAAATTGTCAGAAGACAAGTAGCCTAAATTTAGGATTAGAATCGACGTCAAGAAGGGATTTTTTAAAAATAAATGTAAGTTCCAGTTATTTGGGCCTACGTATACCAGAGTAAGCAGACTTATGAGCCCAGCACGAGCGATGTTGAAAGTTAACCTACAAAATTATAAGCGACATCGTGCATGCAGATTACAAAATTTAATGTCAATTTTATGAAATTATTAGGTCGGCTGCCGGACAGCAGAACTTAGCCGAAACGATTTACTTCTGCCGAGCTTTAAACAGTTCCAGAACACTGGTCGCAAAGTCGTAGAAAATAGCACATGTCATGTCGAAATTGATGCTTAGGCCTAATTGACAGTTCTGCTTTTACAAGGTCGATGCTCAGCTAGATTTAATTGCGATTGCTAGACAACAGGTCGTCTATAATGCTGAACGCTCTCTCGCAAAAAGCATTAAAACGGAATGAGAATATAGGCCTACGAAAGACAAAATATGCTATACTGAGTATCAGAGGTTTGTAAAGTTTTGAAGACTTCAAACTAGCGCTGTCCAACATTTGATGTTCAGCCAACAACGTCAAATTCATCGAACAATCGATTAAGTTTAGTGTGCAAAATAAGAACAATATTGTGGAATGTGGGTCTTAACAGCAAATTCCGGGACAATTTGGGATCAGTCCGGGGTCGGGACGCACAGGTCTAATTCCGGGACTGTCCCGGCGAATCCGGGTCGGTTGGCAGCCCTATGTAGGCCTACGTTGGAAGAAGCCCAGCCATTTACAGTCTGTGAAGCAGCAAAAAGCATAGACCTAGGCCTGCTTGTTAATTATAGCAGATTTGGGTTCTGGCCGAAATTCGCTTCAGGGATTCGGGTCGATCCAGGCTGGATGGTGTTTAGACCGCTATATCTATTAAGGTATAGGCCTATGGATAGATCAATAGGCCTGTGACGATAACTTTATTCCATCAACTAACAATTCACCGTATAACGGCGTGTAGCCTACGTTGACAACAGTTCACAGCTGTACACCAATATGGCCGACCACATAGGCCACGCCCTTTTGCAAAAAGTCTATACTTCTTTCTCCTTAGCCCTCAATTTCTTGTCGGAAATGACATATGTAGCGCCCCCTAGTGAATCGGCGCACTGTTGAGGGATCTAAAGTCAGGTTTCTTAGTTCTCAGTTCTGGTATTTCCGTGAAATCAGAACCCATGGACCTCATCTTTCCCATGAAGGAATCTTATAATTAGGCCTATGGTTAGTTTCTCATTTCCTGGCGGAGCAAGCACTGGCTTAGAGACCAAATCCTTCTCATCTTCACCTGATTTCTTTAGGACTGATTTACAGTACTGTTTTAAAGGAATTTTAGAATTGCACAACTTCTTTTTTTTTATTTTTTTATTTTTTTATTGATCATCATGTATATGTATACATACAGTATAGCACAAACAAACAGTAGTTGAAAATGTCACATGCATAGATGTCAAAGGGTTAAGCCCAAAGGAACGTGAGGTTCCGCTAACAGGGTTGCCCTAATTACACGAAGAATCAATCTATCATCAACTTTCTGCATAACAGTATATGTGTATAGACAGTTGTATAGATCAAGGTGTAAAACAATCTCTTCCATTTTACAAGTTTATCGAAATGCATTGAATGTAAGTTATGCAACTTAAACAAGTGGGGAAAACAAAATAACAAACAGACTAAACTAAACTAAACTAAGCTAAAAAAAACTAAAAACACAACAGTTAAGAGAATACAACAGTGCACGTGTAGGTAGTGCACTTCAAAACAAAACCATTTTGTGCAATTATGCAATAGTATCCAAAATAAATAATTTCAATTTGTATTTGAATTGGTACATTGTAGTTAAAGAAGTAAGATCAATAGGCAGAGAATTCCACATCGACGGTCCACATATTCTAATACTATGCAGTCCAGTAGTGGTACGAACACTTCTTTGGTGGTATCTATTTACAGATCGTGTATAATGTCCATGAACGTCTGAATTTTTACAAAACCAGTGGTTGAAGCTTGTTATGATTAGATTTCTGTGAAGTTTATACATAAATACTCCAATTTGTAGTTTATTAATGTAGTCAAAAGGCAGAATTTTCAAATCACTGAATAATGGTTGTGTGTGGGCTCTAAAAGGTGCATTGCATATAATTCGAACAGCTCGCTTTTGTAGGGTTGTCAAAATAGTTAAATGAGTGTGGTATGTGGAAGCCCACGTAATATTACAATATGACATATAAGGGTATATCAAAGAGTAATATAAATTCACAAGTATATCTCGCGGCATAAGGTGTCGAACACGAGAGATTATGCCTATATTTTTTGATATCTTTTTGGATATAGAGTTTATATGCTCCCTCCATGTTAATTGTTCATCAATTCATTTCCTTTCCCATCCTCCATGGTAAGTTACTTCCAATCGGAGGACAATGACATTTTTGCTAGTTTTAACTGTAGAGAAGTGCTTCTACAACTGCGCAAATTCGTTTAGAATTGCACATTTTGTGTACAACTGCACGATGAAAAACCTGCTGATTTAGGACATAATTATCCCCACAGCCATTCGTGAGAAGGCGACAGTAGCCTACCCTTATCTTCGTACTCATCTGGGTTCGAATCCTACTCAACAGATTTCATGATGGTCCTCTTTCCCAGTAACTGCTCCATCATTTGTGATTGCCAATCCAGGATCCGTAGCATATCACGTTCAGATTCTTCCTGTCGTTTGGCCAGGCGGAGAATGTCATTTGAAACTAATGATTTCTTACTTACCCACGAACTAACCTAAATTTCAAAACGTGTGTGTTTCTGGTTCTTGTTTGTTTTCGGGTCTCACGTTGTTTCTGTTAAAATTTTTAGTGGAAAAATAGGATACTTTTATTTTTACAGGTATTGTTAATTCCGTTGTGTGCAGTTTGTTTTAATTAATCGCTGGTTATAGTGAATAAATAATACTTGACATAAGCGGGTTATTGATGTTACAGGCGCATAGTGAGCGATAATGTAATGTAATGTAATGTAAATCTTCGAGAATTTCTCAGCGCCCACAAAAGTCACGTCAGGGAAACCAGCTTATTCACCGGCGCTATATCAAATCAAGTCCGCAATAGCCAGAGCTGCCGTTTTCGTTCCGGTGCCAGGTCAAAATCCGGGGAGGTCAAGCCGAGGAGACAGCGTGGTGCTACGGTGGTTGTCGGTGATGGTGGTGGTTGGGTGATGGAACCTGATTGGAATCTGGATAGGATAGGTTGAAGAGTTCGGTTTTCAGTCGTGAATGGAATGCAGCAGAGGAGAGTGCAAGCGGAGGAGAGGTTGAATTATTATTTGGAGGTGAGACTGCAGGAGAGATAGGAGGGTGAGCGAACATGCGGAGGTATGTTGGGAGTCCGTTCCAAAGAGCTGGTGCAGCATAGACTAAGGAGCGGTCGCAGAATTTCAGAGAGGATGATACTGGAGGCCGAGAGAGAGAAAGATATGATGATGAGCGCGTAGACCTGTGCGGTTGGATGGTGATTAGTTGACGAATGTAGGAGGGCTGAGAGGTTTGAAGAGCGTTGTAGGTTAGAGAAACAATTTTGTAATGGATGCGCTGAGAAACTTTTAGCCAATGAAGAGACTTGAGAACAGGGGTTATGTGGTATACAGGTCCATCCTGATTTTCACAGAGAGCGTGGTGGATGACCGAGTACTTGCTGGTATAAGCCTAGGTATAAGCTAGTGCCCATCATGAGAGGTGACACCACAGTAAGAGACATCATCGAAGGAAGAATAGAAGAAAATAAAACATGCGTAAGATCGACATCGATGCTACTGGACTGGATGATGACAAAGGAACGCTACAGAGGCACTGAAGAGAGAGAGAGTCACAGATAGAGATGAGTGGCGTCGTTGGGCATACGAAGCTGCCTGAGGGTAGAGAACGAAAGAATATGATATCCTTGACAGCAAAGAGGAACGTGGTTGGTTATGTCAAGAAGCTTGTAGGAGTATTTGAATGAATGATGAGAGAAAATGTGTTTATCTTATGGTAATCTATCGTTTTAGGTACCCTTTATGGTTATATTCTATAATGACTCGGTAGCAAGTAACTTTTTTTATAAATTTGATGAAAAATATTTCCTGACGAAATTGAAGCGGGATTTTTCGTGTGAGGGTCGGTTAGGGCTCAGGTTAGGCGTCGTGAGAGTCGGTTAGGGTTAGTTTTAGGGTTAGTGCAGTCATTCTGAAGCTGGATTGATGAACAATAATTTTCAATGAAAAATGGCTGAAAAATATTTCCTGACGAAATAGAAGCGGGATTTATCGAACAAATTCTTGCCTAAAGAGAAGCTGGATCGATTAAAAGGATTCTCGGCAAACTAGAAGTTGGATTTATTAAAGATAACAACGCTGCAACGTTAGTTCTTGGTGTCTACCGAGTCATTCTAGAACGTCTACCGAGTCATTATAGAATATAACCCCCTTTATTATCACCCATCGGCCCTTATTCAATCAATCAATTAATGCGTTTATTATATGTAGCCTACTTAGCTAACACAGACGCAACTTAAACATACATTATTGTTCATAGCATCTTCAGTGACTGTCTCAAGGCAAAATAAAATATTGTGTTAATATTAATAGACGTGCTTATACAGAATACGTGAGATGAAATTATGATGTTTCAGCGCCATACAATTTATTTGAGCAGTAACATGTATATAGTGTTCTGGTGTTCGCACGCACAAGAATGTAAGTTTGTAAATTAAGCATACAACAATCATAATCGAAAGTTCATTAGGAAGAAACATGAATAAATGAGAGCTGGTACTGAGGGTTAAATCCCTTCTTGAGTTAAATATAAAGCAGTCGGAATGGTCATTTGTTGTGATAGAACCAATCTAAGTAGCACTTTCTCTTGCAGCGATATTATCATTTTTAGTACATGTATTATAAAGCTGCCCATAGCATAAAGTACATTTGTATTTGTCGTATCAGACAGTTGAGCGATAGACTATAAAGGAATAATCGGGTACGCTAAAAGGATAGATTACCAATATGACTAAGATGTATGCATGGATGATGACATTAATTATGCTTTAAACACCTAATTAACTTTTAGTCCAGTCTTAATCTGATTATGCACTTAGTGAAGATAGAATATTATTTTATTTGTTTCAGATTAGTCACTAGTCATTGTAGATACTACAAATTCATTATTGCAATCTACTCCAGAAGTTCAAACTGAAAAAACTGCCGGAGTATTAATTTATGTCAATTATTTATGTTAATTAATATTAATTATGAATTTATTGTGAATTAATAAATATTAATTAATTATTTGTTACTCTTGTTTCAGCTAATGATTTGTGGTCTGTTATCTATTAATGATGAAAACGAAAAAGTCCAAAACTGATGCTGGAGATGGTGATTCTGGCAAGGACAATGACAACACTAAAAGTAAACAAAAGAAGAATATAGTTAAAACCACTCAAGTTAGTTCATTTCCAAGTCGCAGCAACACAGTGATCCAAAACACAATCATAGGTACTGCTGGTGATGCTAAGAAGAAGACAAGAAATGGCAATAAAGTAGTTACCGGTAACGTAGACTCGAGCTTGGATAATGAGACAGTTTTAGAAGGCAAATCATCAGTGAATAAGAAAAAGCGAAAGCGTGATGTTTCCGAGACAACTAGCTCCGTAGCAGCAAAGAAACCTAAAAAGGAATCGTATAAATCAAAGGAAAAATTGAAAGCCTTATCAATAAAGAAATGGGCAAAAGCAAAGCGGAAGATGAAGCAGAAGAAGGCAAAGCAATCATTGGAAGGTGAAGAGAACGATAAATCCAGTGTTGATGTCCAGATGTCATCGCTGGATTACCTAAGACAATGGAAGAATGACAAAGGCAATTGGTCGTTTCAGAAGGTCAGACAGGTCTGGCTTCTGAAAAACATGTACAACAAGGAGAAGGTTAGTAGTGTACTATGTAAAACTGTAAAAAATTCTTATTTATTTAAGTAGTGCCAGTGTAGAGGTGAGATCTCAACAAAACCCTTCATGTTTCAGCGTGCTCACTGTATTTTGATTTTTTGTCTCGTCATACCGAGTGTTTAACGTGCCAGATACCAGATGGCTTATAGGCATTGGTAAGCTCTGAATAGAGGCCTTGCACATTTTCTTTATAAGGGTGATATAGAATTCTAGATTAGATCAGTTATCCACTGAAAAATATCACGTTTCATGAAGTTTATCTTGCACCATACTATATTGAAGACTATCTGCCTATGGATTTCCCACTCTCAGAAGTTTAAGATGCAGACTTTGGAGCAGCTGCTTTGTAAATGCTTTACCAGGTGTGTGTAATGGTCTGCCTGACAATGTCAAACGTTTTTGCCATCACTTTATGCGTTGAGATCACAACTGAAAGACAAGTCCTCATTCAATATTCATATTGAGCATTTGTGCTGCACTCCATTTTATTCAGTCTTGTCGCTGTTACTGCACTATACTAATCATATATTTTACTGTGCTTTACTAGGGTTGTTATTAACAATACTTTTATCTCAATTCGGGTAGCGAAGATATCCTGGGAGAGAAATTCTAAATTCAGTTAGGTTTGGTTTATGATGTTATTTCCAGAAAATTAGACGCTGACTCATAGGCCGTCTTGCAACAATTGTTTTTGTAATGATTAGCTTCCAAGTCACATGATCACCACAGAGGAAATTCAAGCTTGCACCATGTACACAGATACTGCATGTAACTTTCTATCGCAACTGATAAATTTGATATGCTGTGAATATTATATTGCACATTTAATCGCATATTTTTCACCGTTAGGTGCCAGAAGAAGACTTTCCAATACTACTGGAATACCTTGAAGGTCTGCAAGGTGCTGCTAGAAAAGTTACAGTGGAACAAGCAGAAAAGATAATGAAAGATGCCGACGACACAGATGATGTTGAAGCAGGTACGGCCAAGAGAATACCAATTATATTTTTATTCTGCATTAGTTTTATTGAGTGTCACAGGAGTAAACTTGAGCCTTTTTGCTTTCATGCAGTGGCATTATATAGCCGGCCTGCAGGTCATTTCTGGCCTACTCATTATTTTTTGGGGTCTGTCAAGCCTTTTCTAAAGTACACTGACGTTCAGGGCTGATATTGAATAGAAAAATTATAAGCCGAATTCGACTGTTTGTATGCTAAAAAATGCATCATTTACGATTTAGTTTTTCAAAAGTTTCTCAGCAAAGGGCTTACTGAGCACTTCCTTGACCCAGTTTGCATAGGCTCTTTCTACACCCTGGCCTAGTTTGTTAATATAATTAAATACAGATCTATGCCTCTTTTAGAACATGATGGAACCAGTGGAAAATATTGCAGTGCTGTGCTGTTTTGATCCAATTTCGAGTTCTTATTACTCTGTCGCAGATCGGATATCTGCATAGACAGGTGGTTAGAGAAAGGAAGGGATTTAAAGGTCATTTATGCCAGCTCATTCTTAATGGAAAATCTGTTGAAAGCAGTAATAGCAGTGGTGTTATAAGTGGGTTGCTTCTAAAACCAAGTTCAATATAGGGCACATGACCCACTGAGCACCACTCTTAGTGATTTTATTGAATTGTCTGTGCTTCCGATCAATCAACACTGTTTCCTGACAGTGTGAGCTGAAATGTTGATCATGAATGCACCCTCCTGCCCCCCTATCTCCCCCCCGCCCTTCTCCGTTATATCCAGGGCCGTGGGATATATTCCTGGCTCAAGGGTCTAAGAAAAGTAATGAACTCCACATCCTCTGTATCCCATTATAACATCATCATCAGCAACCGTGGGCTCATCACCCATAGGTGTCCCATGCCTTCTTCACCAGGTTATGACTTGGTAGACAATTTTTGTGTTATGCTCCCAACCATAATTATTACGCCATAAATCACTTTATAACGGTGCATAGGAAATTTTGGTGCATACTGCGATAGCAAAATACACATGTTGTCAATTTTCAAACTATGACTAAAATTCAAAAGGCGTACTCCTTAGACGTCTAAAGAATTGCACAATTGATCCTGATGATCATTGCACAATATTTATGTTTGTAATTTCTTCTGTTTTCCTTTTGTGGCCTACTCAGTTCAGCTCTGATCTGCATGTCTTTATGTTTGACAGTGTTTGTGTAGCGTTTGTTAATAATAAATATCTTGTTTTACTGATCGACTATAGACTTAGAACAATTAACTGGTGCAGTAAGTTAGAATTTTGAGTGTGCGCTTCCAGGTTCAAAAGAAATTGGCGACTTTATACTATGCACTAGTAGGATTTGAGCCTCAGATTCTCAGGCAACATGTAAATGCATGATTAGCGATCTGCCAACCTAGGTATCTGTTAAGTGCATTTAATGCTTTGGTTTGTTATGCTTTTTGTCACACTGCTTTAAATCTACCTTATTGAATCAAGTGTATGAATACTTTGTCACTCTTTCTTTTTCAGATAAATCCACATTCTCTGAGGAACAGCTTGATAGGGTTCGACAAGTATTACAGCTACTTTAATAGGAAGTTGAAGCTACTATTGTTTGTAATAAAAAATTACACTTTTAATGTGACTGATAATGTGCATTAATCTATTTTGATGGGAAAACAACTTGTACATGATTCAATAATTATCCAACGATCGAGGATGTCTGTAGAAGAAAAGGAAGGTCGTCCAAATGTAACCATGTGGAGCAAGGCCGTAGCCAGGATTTGATTTCGGGGGGTGTTTCACTCACCAATTTTTCCTTCCCCAAAAAATTGATGACCTTTTTTTATTTCGGGGGGTGTTTTCATGGTTTTATTAAATTTATTTCATGGTTTTTACATCATGTGCTCGTAAATGCATTATATTATTTTTCACATTTTCCATTTCGGGGGGTGTTCAAACACCCAAAACACCCCCCTGGCTACGGCCTTGATGTGGAGGAAATTACACCCTTTATGGCTGTCCACTATATTGTCATTTCGGACAATAGAGTCTTAAACACCAACTTCAGTCCAACAGCTGACGTTATGCAATATGCACTGCTTTGCATTTGCTTAGGGTCCCTTTGCCGAACATGTCCTTATCAAAGTATTCTATTGTATAGCAGTTAATTTTATAAAAACGTGTCAGGACTGCCATGGCTCAATCCAGATGCTTTGTCTGCATAGTTCTCTCGCCACGGAATGGACTTCCACGGTTCCACCATCAGTTCACTTCTCTCTGCTAGCCTTTTCTTATCTTGCTCTTGCCTCAAATCCTGCATTTTCTCTCAAGGTCAATTGCACTGGGAGCGTGTCTGAAAGGCTTTTGCTGAGAGAAGAACTTTATAAATTTATGGTCATTATACAATACAGTTAATCCTGCAGGATCAGCGGGCTAGCATAATTGAGGCGAAAGTGTACTCTACGAGAGAGGACATCCAGAGAGGGTGTGAAGGGTCTTAAATATGGAGAAGATATGAGGTCAAAGTAGGTCATTTTAGCAAACATCCTTATGGATGACCCCTAAGATGTAAACTTATTAGAAATAACATGGACTGTGTTTTAACAGTATATGTCACACTTTGCTGTTAACTGAATTCAGATTGACATTTAGATGCAAGGTTATTGAAATGTCCAACAAAGTTCATCACATAAAAGGCATTCTAACATGTCTATTAAACATTAAATACCATAAATTCTAAATGCACGATTTTAATTCAGATTGCATGATTTGTATATGGTCGCCAAGCAAAGCATAATTTTTTATCACATAGCCTGCATTATATTGAGGTTTTCAGATCAGACAAAAAAGCCACAAGAATGATGATTATTAAAGTCTGTAACCTTTACCGTAAAAAATCTTCCATGTAATAGTGAAAATCAAAAATTGCCACAAACAGCACACATTAAGTCAAAACAATTCTGCTGCGATCTATACCCTGCACCATGATCTAGCAGAACAGTAAAAATAGACGGGCCACAGCCGCATACAGACCGGAGGCATTTCTGGTCGCGTACACACCCATAGACAACAGAAAACTTGTAGATAAATAGACGCAAAGAGTACGATAAGCAAAACAACAGGAATGTCGAAAATATGCTGCATCAAAAGCAAGACATCACTCAGTGGCGTGGGGCTGACCACTTTGGTTTGGAAGAATTTCTGCTGCGATGTAAGTTCTGTCGGCTTTACGTCTGGTCGTCGCAAGTCCTCGGCAAGTTTAAGCGTATGAACGTCGGTGTGCTCCAGTGCATAGATGCTGTAGTGTTCATTGATTTGGAAGATGTAATAGAGAAACGTACATGTACAGATTAAGTAAAGAAACAGTAGCAACCAAGCCAAACGTTGACGAAATGTCATTTTGCATACCGAGTATCACCATCATCTGGAAAATAACAAATCAGGAAAGAAATCAACCTTTTGAAAAGCAAGTTAGCAACAGAAGGTTAGATCTGATGTAGAGTTTATGGTTTTTGTGCAGTTCCGAGGCATTTAGGAGATTTCCACATACGTTTATTTCGGGCATACTAACCATTTCCATCTGTCGTACTCTGTGACTGATTTACCAACAATGCCCTTCAAATCTGTCAATCCTCTTACATTTGCTAACCAAATGTTCACTATCCAGGCACTCCCAGATCTGTAATGTAATGTAATTATTAGTTTGTTATAGCTCTCTCACAGCCATGGCATTTCCAGTGCAAGAACCCCGACAGAAGAAATAGGTTGTAAGACAGAGATATGTGGATACAAACCAGAGAGGAGAGTCCCATGCAGAGTGGAGGGAACGGCATTCCACACCGATGATTTGCTCGTTTCTCAACCCACATTTCCCTATTTTGGCATCTCCTGTCTCCTCTCAAATTCTGTAACCGTTCCTTAATCTACACTGCATCACTTCTCTGATACGAAATCCCAATGTTAGATCTCTGCCAGTTCGCTCATCCTCATCTATCAATCTCACCTCTCCTCCAATTGTACGCTCACATAAATATATAAATCTCCAAATTTCTACAGCGTCACTTGAAAGCCTATTCTCAGTGATGCATCAAGTCAGAGTCAAAAGGATGTCACGGTCAATTTCCAGTCGATGTTCGGGCAGGTGTTCATTAGTCAAGAGTTGGAAAGTGTGGGTTCATAACTTCAGATAAGAGTTCTTAAAGGTGAGAATTTCAGAGTGGAAAGCCCGAGTAGTGATGGAAAAGTCTGGGGGAGGTGATGGTGGGTGATTGGAAATGACAGTATAGTAAGTAAGTATTTTCTTTATTTGCCTACTCCACTTGCAAACGCACAATGGGACATAGTCTCACATAGAACATCATTATAATGCATCAAAGTAATAATAGGTAATAAAAACGCACAAATTAAAATAAGTTAAATGTAATATAATTACTAAACTATTTAGTATTAGCATTCTGATGATAAATCCGTTTCCAATCAACTATGTATCACATCGTGGTATCTCTAGATCATGTGAGGCAGTACTTAACCAGTTACACGTTCAGATGGAAGATCATGGAGGACATGCCCGGGGTCACATAGGATAGAAGAAAAGAGGGATACATCTGCCTTAGAACACAAAATGTCAAAAGTAGGAGTGCTAGTTGGCAAACAACTTGTCGTATCAACGTTCTAATAATAGCGAACAGATCCTCGTTTGCAAAACCCCACCATGCTGAAAGCACGATAAGCAGCATGGTCTTCCGTGTTCTGAACTCGCACTGACACGTACCAACGGACTGCATTCAATGTGGGTCCGCTGCTAGAGTCTCTCTGATGACGCTTTTGTTTGACGCTGATTAATTTCGGTAACTTACATTACAATGCGTTATATTATCGCTCAGCTTTAATACTGCAGCTATAAAAGTATCCAGATATTTCTGCGGTTGCTACAAAAAAAATTAGACTAATTTTTCTGGCGCAAGGTCTTCGTCAAAAGAAAACAACGATGAAAATAATGAACTTCGACATTGTAATCTATTTCACTCATAATTATTTCGTTAACGCTTACTCCATATGCTCCACAGACTCCTTGCGCTTACTCCATGGACTGGTATAATACAAATGACTGAAACGTTCAATTAAAGGCACGTGACTATTTTGTGAGCGATGACAGTTAGGCCTACTGACAAGCTGTGTCGTGTGACTCGATCATGTGTGCAACCTGGGACTAATATCGAAGGTGCACCTGTGCGTGTAATATTGATCACACATCAGTGCATTCAGGTAATAATTTGTATATCTTTCAGGTAATAATTTGTATATCTTTCATTCCGAGAATTTATAGCCTATAGGCTATAGCGCCTCTTCAGATATTTAGCCTATCAGAGGCTCTATCTGCGCTGCATGTCTATGGTATGATGTTGAATGTGATTGCAAAGAATAGTAGGCTACCGGTAACACCAGCCAGCAATTTGGGACTACTGTAGGCTACTATTAGGCTATTATAGCGTTAGGTTTACTGTCATTGTCCCATTGAGCATCAAAGTTGAACTGGGACGAGATCAAGGATGAATAGGGCCTAAGCATTTTGTGAAACAAGATAGCCATTGCGCGCATGGGTTTCATTTTCCAATAGGCTAGTGTAGCGGTAGAATGCTTCTTATCAAACAAACCTATTAAATGATGCATTGTATAAGTATTAAATAGGTAAGAATTAAGCTAGACAATATGTGGCGTATTGTAGATTATAATTAATATTACTTGTGGCATTAAGTTAGATAATAATAATAGCGCTATAACAATTCTTGAATACGCGCTACATCAATTATTGAAATACAACGATGGGCGGAAAGCAGCGTTAAACTTGAGCAGACGACAACAACGGCAGACGATAAAGTTAGACAGCGAAAAGATGGCGAAGGGAGAAGACGTAGATTTCTGAGCAAGGGCGGCCATTGACGAATGTGGCGTTCCTTGTCGGTAATTCAGAAGATCTGACGGTGAATTGGGTGTGGAAGGCGACACGCTGTCGGCCTGTCCCACTGGTGAGACTATAAGTCCTTGGGAATAGAGATACCAGGGCTTGTCGTACGGAAACTTTGCGAAGTTTGGTGAGACACTTGCGAGTGCACTGCGATCGACATCGGAGAAGATCGAATTCGAACTACAAATTGCGATTGGAGTTCGACGGCAGAAGAAAGGGGCGAAACTACAACAAGACGAGCAAGCGACGAGAAGCTACCGTTGCTTGTGGAGAAACAACGAGGTGGACGAAACTACAGAGTGCTGTGCCAGCTACAGCATTCTCTGTCTACGCAGCTACGGAAGAGAATTGGAAACGACGGCAAGCAAGAAGAAGGTGACCTTCCTTCCTCTTCAAACCTTCATTCCAATCCATACGAACTGAAGAACTTCTACATCTACGCTGGAAAGGTCCAACGTGGAAGATAAGAAACAAGCTATAATATTATTAGATAATACGCCACAATAAGTAGATAGGATTATTGATTGTATTTTACTGTTTGATATTGTTTTATTATAATATAATCTTTAAACGAATCTCAGCTACATTTGTTTTAGGTCCTAGCTCATTCTAATATTGATCACCCAATGGCCTCTGAGCATAAAGTTCCCTATTAAAACTAGATTTAAAACCCTAGATTTTCAATGTACGGTGACACGAGTGGGTGCCCATGCCCGGGATAAAAGTCAGTAAAGATTTAAGTCATTAAAGATTTAATTCAGTAAAGATTTGAGTCAGTAAAAAAACTGTCTTTTGAACAGTATTAGAAAAGCTTTGAACAATTATAGCTAGGAGATTGTTAGAGACTAAATCGGAAATTGTAGATTGAAGATACTGCAATAGGTTGTGTAAACTTTTAGATATTAGCTTTTGTGGAACTGAATTTGTCTTTGTAGAGTTGAACAATTTCTGTCTGCCAGAAATTTATATAGTGCAAATTGTTGCCTATATTTTGCCACTTACCAGTTAGTAAGTAAGACAGTAAGCATGTCTGTCAGTGATTTTGAAGCCTGGGTTGAGGTGGCGAAACAATTGAACATGGAAGGTGTTGAACTTAATACATTCGTCAGAAAGAGACTGGCTGAATGGAGACAAGAAAGAGCAGTTGACAAAAAGATTGCAAAAGAGGCAAAGCTGGCTGAAATAGAAGCAGCAGCAGAAGTAAAAAGACTTGAATGGGCAGTTGTACAAAAACAAGCTCAGATAGTTGAGGCTGAGACAAGGAAAGCAGAGGTAGAGGCCGAAACAGCTGCAGCATTAAGACGAGTTGAAGAAGTAGAAGCAAGAGAAATTCGCTTAGCTACAGAGGAAAAGGAGATTCGTGAAGCTGCGGACTTAAAGAAACAGATCCGTGAGTTGCAGTTAGAACTGAAGAAAATGGAGACACAAGTGAGAATGCGTGAGGACGAATTCAGCGGAGAACAGATTCGAGACAGTGAAAGCACACTTACAATGGTCGGTGACAACCCACTGCAAGTGGATCGAAATGGGAATAATAAAGGGATGAAGGACATCAAATTTCCCATCTTTAATGAGAACAAGGATTGTTTGGATGATTACCTACTGAGATTTGAGCGAACCTGTGTTGCATATGAAATCAAGAGAGAAGTTTGGTCGTTAACGTTAGCGAGACATTTGGAAGGTAAAGCACTCGAAGTTTACCAAAGGTTGTCTGCAGAAGAAGTGCAAGATTATGAGTGTTTGAAGACTCAGCTGTTGAAGAGATTTCAACTTACTGAAGGTGGTTATCGAAACAAGTTCAAAACCAGTAAAATGGAATCTGGAGAGACACCTTCTAGTTTTGTGCATAGATTGAGAAGGTATATGCAGCAGTGGTTAGCGCAAGCGGGATTTGAAAGAACTTACGAAGGAGTGGAAGATCTATTGTTGAAAGATCAGTTTTACCTGACGTGCAGTACTGAACTTCGTATGTTCATAAAAGAGAAGGGTAAAATGAGTTTGAAGGACATGTTAGTTTGTGCGGAATCACACATTGAAGCACATGGTTACAAGTACAGCGAGCAGTCTGTAAAACCAGATGTGAAATTTCATAGTGACAGGTTGAACGGTAGACCGTATGAACACAGACCCAAAGAACAGTCTGGGTACAATCTAAACAGGAGTAGAAGCGATGTGAAGATAAATCAGGGTACACATCAAAACCGAGGGTTCAGTAGGGAAAGAGAAGTTGCAACTGGACATAAGATTACTTGTTTTTTCTGTGGAGAATATAATCACAAGGCAGTTTCCTGTCCACATAAAAACAGAGGTGCTGTTAAACACACTGCAGCAGCAGTGCAAATATTTGAGAATCGAGCACACCGGAGTATGCAAGAAAGTGAAATGCAGAGAATAGGTGATGTTGTTGGAAAAGAACAAGGTGAACACACCAGAATGCCACCTACACATATGCACATGGCAGCCAGTGTCATGATGACAAGAGCCGGTGATGAGTGTATCAGTCTAGAGGATGAAAGTGAGCATCAAGTAACAGTTAATGGGATCAACAATGTAAAATGCATGTACGACACAGGCGCAACCTGTTGTATTGTGAAGCGATCATTGATAAATGACGAAGCATTAACTGGAGAGGAAACATATTGTATGTTAGGGGATGGAAGCGTGAAACGCTTTCCCTTAGCCAAAATACATTTAGAGAGTGAACATTTTAATGGCGAAGTGCAAGCCATGGTAATGGAGCAACCGGTGAAACCAGTGATAATCGGGAAAATCAAAGGATTGAAATTCATGGTTAAAAATGAGAGAACCGAGAATGCAACAAATGATAAACCGAAAGAAACTTGTGAGAATAATACTGAAATGAAGAACAAAGGAATATTAACAAGAAGAACAGAACATGAGAAACCTTTTCATGTGAAGAAACCAGTAAGGTTCACTGATGATGTAACAAAAGATAAAGATGATACCGATAACAGGAAAGCAAGTTTTAACAAAACGATGAAGAAGAACTTCAGAAATAAACCATTGACATTGGTAGAGACGCATAATAAATATTTAATCACAGGTGGAAAAAGTGAATTGAATAATAGTCGTGTAAATCAGAATAAATGGTGGAAGCAAAGAGAAGACTGGAGAAATAGGGAGTATAGAGATAAGTCTAATGAGACTCAGTCAAGAAGATCCAATGAGTGGATGTATGGAAGATACAAAGAGAATCCAAATGTGGATAGGAGAAATACAAGGTGGAACTTGGATGACACAAATAGGTGTAACTGGAAAAACTATAGACATGTGATGAGAGAGTCTAGTAGTGATTATGGAGTTAGGTATGAGAGACCTAATGATTTAAATTGGAGATTTAGAAGTGGAAGAGATGAGAATAGAAGTCGTGGAAACCATTGGAATAGTAGACCATGGTACAGAAGAGAACAAGGGAATAGTTCTGGAGGAAGACAGAATGAAAATTGTAGAGGATACAATGAAGTGAATAAATGGAAAAGTAGGTTAGGGAATGACAGAGAATGGTCATGTCCTAACAGTAATGTAGAAAAGTGGAAAAGTAGTGAAGACTACAAAAGAGAATGTGGAGAAATGCAAGATGTCGAGACAGTGACATGCATTTCAGCAGTTGTACATGATGGAAAAGTAGGATACAATGAGGAAGAAGAGATACTGGACTCGTATGTCAGTAAACAAAATGAAACAGAAGATGTTAAGTGGAAAACTGATGTTGATGCAGATGCATTGAGTGTTGAAGAGGAACACACAGATGAACTAGAAACAAAAAATGGCATCACATTGAATTTGTACAAAAAGGTGAAAAGAGATACCGGTAGATTATTAGAGGTGGAAAGGAGGAACTATCAAAGCAGGAGAAAAGATGCTGTAGATAGAAGCTGACAGAAGCTTGTGGAGAATATTTAATCAAGAGTGAGTGTAAATAGAAAACAGTATGAGATAAGTGAAGTTGAGTTGCTTATTTTAAGTAGTTCAGTGAGTTATGTTAAGTGATAAGGTGAATTTTAGGATCAAGTGAGGTAGTAGTAAAATTATTGTAGTTGTGTAGTAGTTAAGGACTAGGATGAGATTAATTTGACCATAGTATCTGAGTGTAATGGTGAGTCACTTAGATAAATAGAAAAACAGTTGAGTGATGAGAAAGTAGTTAAGAGGAAATACTATATTCAGTGAGCTAAGTACTGTGGGTATTACATAGTTAAGATGATGAGATGTTCGTGAAATGACAAAGGTCATTCATTGTGAGAACTAGGATAGATGAATGCCATGTGTTGAGAAGGTAACACATATATAATAAGTAGAACTAAGTTAATAATAATAGTGAGTTAAGTGAGTCGAGGCAATGTGAAGCACTTTTGGATTGATCAATAGTGCATCAAGTTACAACCGTTTAATCAGGAAGATTCTTCAAGGAACAGAAAATCTTGAAAGTTATGTCGACGACATTCTAGCACATAATAAAGGATGGAGAGAACATTTGAAGACATTGGAGATATTTTTCGAAAGAGTGAGACAAGCGAATTTGACATTGAAACCGAAGAAGTGTTCAATAGGATATGGAAAGATTGACTTTTTGGGACATACGTTGAACAAGGATGACATAAGTCCAAAGGAGAAGTCAGTGGATAAAATAGTAGACATGCCACGTCCAAAGACAAAGAAACAAGTTAGGAGTTTTCTTGGAGCGATAAACTATTATCGGAAATTCATACCACACTGTGCGGAAATTATGGCACCGTTAAGTGATTTAACGAAGAAGATAGCACCTGGGATAGTAGAATGGAATGAAGAGCTTTACAAAGTTGAAGAACGAATTGGCGAAAGAACCAATTCTGAGACTTCCAAATTTAGAGAAGGATTTCATCCTACAAACTGATGCAAGTGGGAGTGGAATCGGATGTGTGATAATGCAGCAGTACGAGGGGACGAATCATCCCATAGCGTATGCGAGCAGGAAGCTGTTAGAGCGAGAGAGAAGATATTCTGTGGAAGAGAGAGAGTGCTTAGCAATCATGTGGGGTATAAGCAGGTTCGACCGATATCTTTGTGGAAAGACATTTACAATTGAGACAGACCATTGCGGATTGCAATATATGAAAGAGGGTCGAATGAAAAATGCAAGGGTGATGAGATGGAGTTTGGCACTCCAAAACTATTCCTTTAACATAAGATATATTAAAGGGTCCGAAAATGTTATGCCCGACTATTTAAGTAGAGGGATTGTGTAGTATAAGTTGAGATAAAGTAAATGAAGAAGTGTAAGCAAGTGAGTAAAGTGTATTAATTGTCATGTCGTGTATAGTAAGTGAATTAGTTTACTAGGTTAGTTTGTTAAGTAGGTGAGTTTGTTAAAGCCTGTAAACAGTCTTTTGAAGGAGGGGCATTTGTAGCGGTAGAATGCTTCTTATCAAACAAACCTATTAAATGATGCATTGTATAAGTATTAAATAGGTAAGAATTAAGCTAGACAATATGTGGCGTATTGTAGATTATAATTAATATTACTTGTGGCATTAAGTTAGATAATAATAATAGCGCTATAACAATTCTTGAATACGCGCTACATCAATTATTGAAATACAACGATGGGCGGAAAGCAGCGTTAAACTTGAGCAGACGACAACAACGGCAGACGATAAAGTTAGACAGCGAAAAGATGGCGAAGGGAGAAGACGTAGATTTCTGAGCAAGGGCGGCCATTGACGAATGTGGCGTTCCTTGTCGGTAATTCAGAAGATCTGACGGTGAATTGGGTGTGGAAGGCGACACGCTGTCGGCCTGTCCCACTGGTGAGACTATAAGTCCTTGGGAATAGAGATACCAGGGCTTGTCGTACGGAAACTTTGCGAAGTTTGGTGAGACACTTGCGAGTGCACTGCGATCGACATCGGAGAAGATCGAATTCGAACTACAAATTGCGATTGGAGTTCGACGGCAGAAGAAAGGGGCGAAACTACAACAAGACGAGCAAGCGACGAGAAGCTACCGTTGCTTGTGGAGAAACAACGAGGTGGACGAAACTACAGAGTGCTGTGCCAGCTACAGCATTCTCTGTCTACGCAGCTACGGAAGAGAATTGGAAACGACGGCAAGCAAGAAGAAGGTGACCTTCCTTCCTCTTCAAACCTTCATTCCAATCCATACGAACTGAAGAACTTCTACATCTACGCTGGAAAGGTCCAACGTGGAAGATAAGAAACAAGCTATAATATTATTAGATAATACGCCACAATAAGTAGATAGGATTATTGATTGTATTTTACTGTTTGATATTGTTTTATTATAATATAATCTTTAAACGAATCTCAGCTACATTTGTTTTAGGTCCTAGCTCATTCTAATATTGATCACCCAATGGCCTCTGAGCATAAAGTTCCCTATTAAAACTAGATTTAAAACCCTAGATTTTCAATGTACGGTGACAGCTAGCCTACATATATGCTTATGCGTGAGGTCTTGCACTGGCTTCCTTTCCCTTAGCGCATCTCATTTAGGATTGCATCTTTGGTGTGGCGATGCTTATCAGGCTGGGCACCCTCTTATCTGTGTGAGCTTTGCCTCTCCCTGTCCACTTGCATAGACCTCTGCGCTCTGCTGTCCATGTTGATAGATCGACTTCATGGTTACTTTCACTCGCTCTGTAACAATGCAAAGCCGTTCGTTCTCTGTAGTTGGTCCAATGAGATGCGCTGCGGGAAAGGAAGTCAGTGCAAGACTTCGCGCATATATTGGGATACACGGTCGGATTTGGTGAACCCCCAATAAATCGCCCGGAGGACCCTTTCCAGCCTCTCAATCCGAACCCGCGGGAGACTAGCAAAGATGGAGTCGCAGTAGTCGAGGCGGCTCAGCACAAATGCATGGACAAGAGAAGCTGCAGCTAGGCCTACCAGAGGTGGTTCCAGCCTCTAGATGGGCAATCCGGCCATGCCCCATCCCCATTAAGAAATGTGCACAGGACATGGCTCCCCCCCACCCATCAGGTTTCAAGAAGTTTTCAATCAATGCAGCGGGTAAAAGGTGTGAGAGAAAAATGTCTGTAGGCCTAACCGCCCCTAAAGCGTAGCCTCGTAGGCCTATACCTAATTTCATCCCTTACGTCGTTTAAATGGAAAAATCGATTGGGGTAGTTGGTATATTCCCTAGAATTTGAGTATGTTCCCCAGATGGCGCAACATTTTCACAAAGCTCTGTAGTCCTACTCGTTTGCATAAGAAGTCAGTGCGCCGCATACAGTCGATGAAAAGTCTGCTTAGTCTATGATCTGAACCTACAAAATTTAATGGGTAGCTAATATTTATATGAAAAGTTTTGTTACCGGTACGAAATTCCCATTATAATTATTTTGCCGTGATAAAAAAATGGTAGTAGTACGATGTGGTAAAAAAGATTTAAATGCTAAATACTTCGTTTTATATTTTACTCTTAATAGATAAATCAGAATCAATCTAATTATAAGTCTAACTATTGATAGCAGTGTTTAATCTAGGCATTTCCCTTGGAGAAAGTCCCACAGGAATGACATTTTCCTCTCCCCGAAACAATCGAGAGGAGCTGTTGCTTACATGTGCATATGTAATAGCCCCCCCAAAGGATTATAATATGCGTAACAATGTCGCTCCATAAAATTCGACACCTCTTGTTTACATGAATATAGGCCTATGGTGATATGTAAAATAAATGGGCAGCTCTGTGCATTGATGTAGGCCTGTCCACCTCTACTAAAAAAGTCATCAGATTCAAATGTATAGAATTTACTACCATGCAGGACTTGTATGTTTCTAGGAAATTGTTACAGAACGAAAAAAATGTCGCCAGAAAAAATTACCGGACAAAGGATGTAGTCGGCGTTCGCCGCCTCAGTGGTTGCCGCAAACCCCCCTCCCAACGGCCGCTTGCCCCGCCGCCGAATCCTGAATCCTCCCCCCCATCCCAAAAAGCAGGAGGAAGTATATTAAAGACTGTATTGGTTGCAATGCAATATTCAATCATGGTTTTCAGTGTTGCAACTCATCCTCAGCGCTCGTGAATAAGCCGGTGCCCCGCGCTTGGCTTTCGAGTGGCGCTTTAGAAATTAGGAGATTACGATTACGAAGATTGTGGCAACTCATCATAGGTTTAGTGTTGCAAAGATGCGATCAATGCATTTTGTTTTGCAGGTTATTCTCGTTGTCCGGTCCATTTGCGTTGATCATCATTCGTGTCATTGTCTTTTATTCGTGTCATTGTCTTTTCCCCCTCGCCAGAGGGAATTATTCCAGCCTGAAGGGAAAGAAAGATTGTCTTTTTCACCAGTCGTTTCAATCTCCTGCGTCACCAGACTCAGCGTTTGCAGTTGCATATTCAATTTACGCGTCAACCTCTGACATCATCTTGCCATTCTCTGTTTGATCCGTCTCTCTTAATTTATGAGTTGTCCGTTGGTCTGACCATGATCTGTTTAATCAGTCTGGCATTATATATCCAAAGAAATTGAGCTTCTTTTCCCATTAGTCATTGCATGAATATATCTTATGGACTAGAGTCACTAGACTCTTCTTCGCATTTCTTTATTTGACATTTTTTGCTGCCATCTTATGCATAGGATAGTTTTGTAGCATCTCAAATCTCATCTCAAATGCCTTGTCCTGCTTGAGCAACTTCCATGATTTACAAAACTTGATGCTATAGCAAAACGTTTTAAACCAGTTTTGGTGATCTTCAATTCTTCACCTTGGTGTGAAACTGTGAACACTGCACTCTCTGGTTTCCACTATTGACAGTTTGACGCTCCACATTTGTTGTCTTGTTGTAGGTCGCAGTTGATGTATTTTGGGTCCGAAAATGTCTAGAAATCAGACTGTACGGCAGCGTTACTTCAAATTGAGATAGGCCTAAGACTTTCAACTAAATTCTATCCAGCATCCGTTCATTGAATATCCTATACGATCACATCCGGTGACCAATAATCGCATTCACCACACTGGTGTCTGTTTTCACCAGAAATGGCAGTCGAGAGCGAAAAATATGTATATATATATACATTAATATACATAAAGGAATACATATTATATATAAAGAGTATACATATAGAGAGAGAGACAGCCAGACAGACAGACAGACAGACAGACATAATCTGTGGAAATTGATTTTAGCGTCATAACTAAATGGCAGCTCCGGATGGAGTCAACCGTCGAGACAACCAACAACCTCACCCATATATGCACACACACACACACACACACACACACACACACACACACACACACACACACACACACACACACACACACACACACAGCACACGCACGCCACACGCACACACACAAACACACACACACACACACACACACACACAACACACACACACACAAACACAGCACACGCACAACACACAGCACATTGCCACCGTCATCGTCGTCGTTATCAGCATCTATATTATGCACCGAGTGAATACAGGGCCTAGGCCTATACTGCAGGCAGGGTGTGTCGACGACGGTGACCTCAGCTGGCTAATTATTTCGTTTCAATTAATTATCCTCCCCCTTTCACCTTTTTTCATTTGCACCGCATCCTCGTACTTCCTCCCGCATCCTCTGCTGCTCCTCATCCATCTCCTCTTCCTCCTCCTGCTCCTCCGACTGCTTCTCCTCCTCCTTCTCCTTTTCCTCCTCCCCTTCTCAGTGGAATAACGACCGCGTACGTTGCCAAGCAGAGCAGAATGAGAAGAGAAGGTCGCTGGATTTGATTATTCGTCTTTGCACGCTTGCAAATATCCATCATACACACACGCACACTCCCACACAAACTCAGTTATATGCATATGCATATATGATATATATATATATATATATATATATATATATATATATATATATAAGGGCATAATTTATGGGGTCGATCGTCGGCGATGTTTATACAGAGGATTCTGAGCGATTTCCTACATTTTCCTTGAAGCCAATGCAGTATAGCGCAGCATCTAGCGAAGAGCATCCAGCGAGATATATGCAGAGATAGTAATTCTGGTCCAAGCATCAGCGGTAAAGATCTGGCCTCCTCTCTTTATCCTCCTCCTCTTCCCGTTCATCCTCTGCATCCTCATTCTCCTCTTCATCCTCATTCTCCACTTCATCCTCATTCTCCTCTTCGTCCTCCTGTTCCTCGTCTGCCTTCTCCTCTTGTTCTGCCTCCTCCTCTCTTCTTCTTCCTCCTCCTCGCTCTCATCTACATCCTCTCCCTCCTGTTCTGCGTCCTCTTCCTGCTGCGCCACGGCTTCATCTCCTCCTCATCATCCTCGTCTTCCTCCTCCTCTTCATCCTCCTGATCTTCATTCTCCTCTGCCTCCTTCAGAGAGGCGCCGGGGCCAAGCATGGAATTGGGTGAGTGTGGGGGAGTTGGTCAATCGGGTGGGGTGGGTGGGGGTGGGGGTGGGGAGTGGTCGATGCGACGCATGCGTGGACGCTGTTATCTATAGTGGAGAGCGAGCACGCACTGGGCGTCGGCGCGTAAATTATCCTTTCGTTGGTCAGTTTGGTCGCTGGCTTAGACTCTCAGGTCACAGCGACAGAACGACGGAAGTGACCCAAGGAGAGGGAAAGGAAGGAGGAGAAGGAGGAGAAATTGGAGGAGGAAGAGGAGGGGACGAAGGAGGAGAAGTAATTAGAAAAGAGGAAGAGCGAGAGCAAAGGAGTAGATTGGATTGAGAGAGAGGGGAAATGAGGATTGAGGAAGTAGAGGAGAAGTGGATTGAGAAGATGAGATGATGAAAAGGAGCGGATGGACGAGAGAAGAGGAGGAGGGAAGAAGAGAGAAGAGAGGAGGAATGGAAAGAGAAGAGGAGGAGGAGTAGGTGAGGGAGAAGGGGGTCGTTATTCTAATCAGAGAAGAGGGAAGTAATAATGAAGAGAGGAGAGAAGGAGGAAAGAGGAGAGAAGAGAGGAGGAATGGAGAGAGAAGTGAGAGGGAAAGGAGGAGAGAAGAGAGAAGAGAGGAGAAATGGAAAGACAAGAGAAGGGATAGGTGAGGGAGAAGGGAGGATCGTTATTTTAATTAGAAAAGAGGGCAGTAATAATGAAGAGAGGAGGCGAGGGAATGGAACTAATGTACGAATAAACAGAGATGTGTGGGGGGAAGCAATGTGAGAATGATGGATGTTTAAAAAGAACCGAAAACTTAGAAAGAGGATTTAATGGGAGCAGATGAGCAAACTAAAGAACTGGTGGACCCATAAACTGGAACCATTATGTTGGAATAACTCTATGGAAGAACCCTAAACTGCGATGACAGTGAGAAAGATTAATGGTGCAACTAAACGAAGCTAAAGAAAAAAGAATGTAGGCCTATAATTATAATTGATGAAAAAACGGTATGTAGGATACAAAGAGAAAAGGCATTTATAAAAGATAACGGTAATGTGCATAACATGAAGGTAATTTACGTAATATGAAGGCGCTATACCAAAAAGGAAGGTAATGCACGAAAGATAACAGTATTTTCGAAAGGTAAAGGCATTTTTATGAAAGCCGAATTCTATTCACGAAAGATAAGGGTGACCTACGAATAGTACGAAAGATAATAAAAATGTATAAAAGACAAAGGTAAGCTTAGTGTATTAGGCTAAAGGTACATGTAATTTACGTGGGTAAATATATACATCTATACGTATAGACGATAGAGATAGTGTGCGGAAGATAAGGGCAATGCATAAACTATAGAGCTTCCTGCTTCATGAACGTTCTCTCTGTGTGGTCCATGGTTCTTCTAGGTCCTCATGGGTGCCTGCACAATATGGTCTACCCCAGGGTTCAGTCCTTGGTCCCATACTTTATATTATCTATACCTCAGGTCTTGCCACACTACTAACAGCTCATTCGGTTTTGAGTCAGCAGGCTTACACCCAGTGTCTCCCTTCTAATGCTGTCAAAGCGGTTCGGATAATGAGCGAGACTTTGGATGCTCTAGAGCAGGGGTCTCAAACACGCGGCCCGCGGGCCGCATGCGGCCCGCGAACCCGATTATTGCGGCCCGCGAACAGCCACCTGGTTTTTGATTATTTAAACTTTTAAAGAAAGAAATCGGGTTGAAAATTTTTTGCCGTTCTTTTACAATTTGAACCGAGGTTTAAACTGCTTTCTACTCCTTTTGCTGTGGACATTGAGTCCACAACAGCAGATATATAAGTATTTGCAGATGGAGTTAGTGGACCTTTAGTGCAATGCAACGCCGAAGCAGAAGTAGGCTGCAGCGAAGTTTGTGTTCCGGTGTCGAAAAATAGAGCATCCACAGAATAATTGCATCTCTCCAGAAAATGAGAAGATGAAAAATGTCACTTCGACGTGTTTTTTTGCAAATTGACTTCCATTTGCTTGGTATTGAACATTCACATTAACAGGTATGTTTATTCGTACTAGATAATTTCGGTGGCTTTGGTTTAGACCTAGAGCACTTGGAACATTTAGAACACTTAAGAACACTCAAAGTTTCTAACTAAATTCGAGTTGCCTTGCTCTGAACAATGCTTAAGATAGCCTACTTAAAACAATTAGAGTCATTTCAAATTTTGATTGCAGCATAATTTCGTTTAATCTATAGCGCCCACGCATTTTCCAATAATTGGGTTAGAATAGTTTTCAATTTTGTTTTTAGTACCATGCACCGGTAGTTAGGAATATACACGCAAAATATATTATGTGAATTTTACAGGATTACACCATCATTACAGTTGTAGGCTTATTGTATGCTACCTGCAATGACACATAACTAATTCTATAGTTTCACATGCACGATAATACTTTTATGTTGCGGCCCGCGAGTCATTATAAATTTCCAAATGCGGCCCACATGCTGACTTGAGTTTGAGACCACTGCTCTAGAGGCATGGATGTCATCCAATAGACTACGCTTGAACCCATCTAAGACAAAATTTATTTGGTTGGGCACACGGCAGCAGCTTGCCAAGCTTGATCTATTTTCTCTTGCATCTGAATCTCCTGGCTTTGTCTTTGCAACCACGGTTCATGACCTCGGTGTCCAACTTGACCAAGAACTCACTTTTGCTCCTCAACTTCACCGTCTTGCTCGAGACTGCTATTATCAGCTGCGCCAGCTTCGCACTGTCATCCGTTCTCTTACGTCTTCTGCTACTCTTACTTTAGTGCATTCCTTTGTTACATCTCGCATCGACTATTGCTCTTCGCTCTACATTGGCCTCCCATCCAGCAGATTGACTTGTCTTGACCGGGTGTTGCGCTCTGCTGCGCGCCTAATTGTGAAAATCCCTAAATATGGTCATGTCTCAAACTACATGCTTGAGGTACTTCACTGGCTCCCTATTCGCCAGCGTATTGAGTTCAGGGTAGCTGCATTGGTATGGCGATGTTGTCAGGGCCTCGCCCCAATTTACCTCGGAGAGCTATGCAGCTTTACATTGGGTATCCAAGGACGTCGTCAGCTACGCTCTGCTGATAAGGGAGTCCTCTTAGTTCCTTTTGCTCGTACTACTTGAAGAATCGAGCCTTTTCTGTGGTTGGACCAGTGGTCTGGAATGGCCTTCCTTTTGAGCTACGCCTACACCATGGGACTCTACCAGGATCCTTCCTTACTAAACTTAAAACTATTCTTTTTGTGCGCGCTGGAGTCGGGAGCGCCTCTGAGTAGTTTTTTCTTGAAGAAGCGCTATATAAATGTCCGAATGAATGAATGAATGAATGAATAATACTATACGAAAGACAAAAGACAGTGAGTGAGATATAAAAGTGGGGTGCCAAAGATGAAGTTAGGCTATATACTGCACGAAAGATGGAGATAATTTATGCAAAATAAAGGTAATGCACGTAAAAAGATGAAGGCAGTGTACGAAAGTTAAATAAATGCATTACATTAAGGTTCAATGTATCAAATATAAGCCGTTGATGTTCGACCACACTCACCAAAGGCAATGTACGAAGAATAAAGATCATGTATGAAACTCTAGAATTAATTTACTACACGAAATATCAAGGTAAGAATTAATTTACTACACGAAATATCAAGGTAATAATTATAGTAAAACACCCGAGGAAGTGATCTCGATTGCATGCAGAAGATGAAAAGAGAGAATAGAATCGACAGACAGAGATAAAAGAGAGAGAAAGAGAGAGAGAGAGAAATATATATACAGAAGGAAGTAGAGAAAGACACATGCAGGCAAACAGAGGAAGTCGGAGAAGATGCTGTGACAAACAGAACTCACAGAATTAATATACAGAGAGGGATAGATAGATAGAAGAAGAGAGACGTACGGATGGATAGGGAGAGAGAGAGAGAGAGAGAGAGAGAGAGAGAGAGAGAGAGAGAGAGAGAGAGAGAGAGAGCCTTGGGGCCACAGGCAGGTACGCAGAGGGAGAGATGATCAGATGATCTAGAATTCTAGATCAGATGACGAAATGACGAAGAGCTGCGGCTAAGAAGACGCATGAAGACAAGGAAGATGAATGAAGAACACGCAGAGACATGGCATGAAGGGAGGAGATGGCTAGAGATAAAGATCCTTTACGGGGTAGGAAAGGACAGAAGACGAGAGTGAGAGAGAGGCAGAGAGACAGACAGACAGATAGACAGAAAGAGAAACAGACAGACAGACAGAGAAGAAGAGAGGGAGATAGTCAGATAGACAGAAAGACAGAGGCAGAGACAGACACAGACACAGACAGACAGACAGAGACACTGACTGAGACAAAGAGAGAGAGTGCCAGAGACAGAGACTGAGAGGCAGAGAGACTGAGAGGCAGAGAGAGACAGAGAGACAGAGAAGGTGACAGACCGAGAAGGTGACAGCGACGGTCGAGCGCAGCAATGATTATGCATATTCTCGAGAGCGAGCGAGCGAGCATGCAAGTGAGTAAAGATGGTTGGGGCCAAGGAACGGCTGCGTCGGCGTTGGCGGCGGCGGCGGCGGCGGCGGCGGCGGAGGGTGACCCCGAACGAAAGGGGAATGTCCACTGGGAGAAACGAAAGCAGGAGTAGGAAGAGAAGGAGGAGGAGAAGAGGAAAAAGGAAGAGGATGTGTAGGAGAGGGATCTATGGGTCGGCATGCGAGTGAGTGAGTGAGTGCCAGCCTCTGTAGTGTAGTGCTGCAGTGGAGGCTGCTATAGGCTTCATGAGCGTCGCCGGCGTTTGTATTACTGCGTCGAAGACTATCGCGGTGTTCGCTGATAATAATAATAATAATAATATTCCAATTGATGCTTGGGAGCCAGGCACCGTCGAGATGCGGCGGCTACAGCGGCGGCAGAGGAGGAGGACACGGTGCGCACCGTCGTTCGCGCCATTATCATACTGGCAATCGATATGAGCTCGTAGCCGCCTGGGCCTAATAGAGAGGGAGAACGGAGAAGGAGGAGGAGGGCGTGTACATGGAACAGCTATCATCCATCTCCTCTTCTTTCGTCTCCTCATCTCCCCGCCGGCTTCCCTCTCCTCCTCCTCCTGCTCCTCCTCTTCCTCGTTCTCCCTCACCTTCTTCTGCTGCTGCTGCTTCTTCTTCCGCGGGGCAGCAGCGTTGACGATGGGTGCAATATTCTCTGATCCGGCTTCGTGGCTTCGTCATTGCGAGGGGGACTGAAGAATAGGACACAGGAGGAGGACGAGGAGGACTCTGTAACAGTTGGCGCTTTATGGCTGAAATAGGTCGTTGTTTTGCAGACGCCTCGTTTGATTCCTAGCGTCTGTTTATGAGATGGAGGACTAACTAATTGACTAGATTACTAACCTAACTATAGTCGTTGGACTAAACTGTCTTTCGTCGGTCTCTCTAGCAAGACCTCTCTTCCATCTGAAGCGGAAGAGGAGAATAATTCTGACGTGGAAAAGACCGAACCAGATGGAAAACTTGCCACCAGCGTCATCAGTGACGAGTAGAAAATAATCAGACGGTCGCTTGGATACAGGTAGGCACTATACAATGCATGGCACTGGCAGCGGTGTCGCTCTTTGTCTCAAATCACAGCAGCGGACGATTATTACCTGAGCAGCAAACATAATACGCCGAGTACACAACGCGCCTCGTATCACGTGAACTCTGTATATTATAGTCTATGTTTATACGGCTAAGTAGGCCTACCCATGTATGTAGGTACATGTATATATATATATATATATATATATATTATATATAAATATATATATTAAATTAGATGCAGTTATGTAGGTGTGTATGCTTGCCTATGTACGTACGCGCGTATAATATGTATGTATGTATGTATGTATGTATGTATGTATGTATGTATGTATGTATGTATGTATGTATGTATGTATGTATGTATGTATGTATGTATGTATGTATGCGCGTGCGTGCGTGCGTAGGCCTACGAACGTATGTATGTAGGCCTAGTATACGTAGCCTGTATACATGTACAATAGGTATGTCTATAGGTATGGTGAATCTTCATGCATTTGGATCTTTAATTGCATCTTCATCTGGCGGCTGACTATCCGCGCCTCAGATTCACATTTCGGTGTGACATTGCGCGCGTTACAAATTTATTTAATAATTTAATAATAATAATAATAATATACATCGCAATAATATAATAACATGATTTATCTATGAAGACACGTCTCATGACGGTAAGCTGTTACATCGTCCTTTGCCTCTTCCGCTGACCGAGGTCCATTCTTGAGTGGAAGGTTGTTCAAGAAGGGCGGCAGAATGCATGAGATAGCATGATATGTCTTGGAGCGTGGGACCACCAGATCCTCATAAACCCGCTTCTGCACGTGCAGGGACTCAGATTTATAACACTACCTCGTGATCACACATAAACATCAGCACGATGCAACTCTAGTCTTCTTATATTGATTGCTCTGAATAATAAATAGCCTTGTATGGACACTCGTTTGTCTAAGACTGTCGGCTGCAGATTTTAGAGCTGGAGAGCGGCAGAGAGATATATATAATAGGGCCTTATTATTATATAGGCAGTGGCGCCGCTGCCATCAGGGCCGGATTTAGGGTGGTGGGGGCCCATGGGCGCCCGTTATGGTGGGCCCTTTTCTGCAACGGATATGCTGCTTTTGATGCACAGTATCGGACAGGAACAAACCCACACGTATACCACCATAACATGTTACAGATAAACAATGCTAAAAGCAATGTTTAAATTGTTGACTTATGGTCAATAATTTTTAAATACATAAATGAAGACAAATTGAAAAGATCATTTGCTGATAGATAAAGTACTCTAAAATCTAAATCAGTTCTCAAATGCAAAGATAAAGGATAAAAGTTAAGCAGCTTCTTGTCCAGTTTTTAATAAGGCAATGAGATAAAGAAAGAAAGTAAAAATAGTGACATATGTGAGACCTCCAAAATAAAGCAGACTGTATGCAGTTAAATAGCTCGGTTAGCTCTACAGTTGAGTCTAAATTTGAGTAGGGTCATTAGGGAATGTGCATTCTTTTCTATTGGCAAAGTCATCAATTAGCTGATTAAAATAGAGTTGGTAAAGAATATGACTCTATACTCAACACTGCAAAGTATACGCATGGGCGGAGTTTGGTTTCCGTTCTTAGAGGGGCTAAAGCCTTCTTGAGGGGGCTAAGCCCGGGAAAAGACACCATTTACACGGTAAAAATTTAATCTAGGTCTTCTTGGCTTAGCCCCCCCCTAGCCCCTGATAAACTCCGCCCAAAGTTATACGTCTCACATGTGTCTCAAATAATCTTCATCTTGTAAAACGAGCATTCAGTACTACAGTTTGTGACCATGAGCTCCAAGTACATTCTTAGCATAATTTGCACATTTGAAAATGAATTTTCAATTAACATCTTTTTCGAGTAGCCTACTTGGCACATGAACTGCTACTAACTTATGCCAAGGCCTGTTCTTCCAATTTCGACTTTAAGCATTTTGACAAGATAAGAGAACTGCTTGTTGCTCGTTGCCAAGGCTTTCATCGAGGTCGTCACCACAACTTTTTCGCAGAGTTGAGGAGTTCACTATAGGCCTACATAATTCAAGATTAGATAGAAAACAAACCAAACCTTGAGCAGAGCAACAGCTTCTAGTCCGTTATGCCTATTATGCCAGTCATGAACCGAATTGTAAATCGGCATGAGGGCACTATATAATTATATAGTGCCCTCATGCCGATTTACAATTCGGTTCATGACTGTCGGTTGAAATCATTTAGACTCTTCAAATAATATTAAATAATAGTCAAATGATTTGCAAACTCCATCTGTGAACTTATAAACCATGCATATTATGAAGGTAGAGTCTATATAAGCGTTCTCCTGCTGATCGGGCCTCCTGGGTCCGCTTCGTAAGAGAAATGCATACCTCGTACCGTGCCAGAGAACGCGAATACTGGGAGACCATCATCACTCGCCAGTCTAAGGAGCCGAAGAGACTCTGGACCACTTTCAACAGCCTGCTGGGCCGTTCGAGAGGTGGTCGGCAGTCGGAGTCTCCTCCGCCGTTC
Organism: Lumbricus terrestris; assembly: GCA_949752735.1. Classification (NCBI taxonomy): domain Eukaryota; kingdom Metazoa; phylum Annelida; class Clitellata; order Crassiclitellata; family Lumbricidae; genus Lumbricus; species Lumbricus terrestris. Next base: position 56,801,824 of record OX457038.1, on the reverse strand, counting down.
TCTGCAGAGGTATTCTTGCAACGATTCTCTGCCAAGATGGCGTCCATTCGGAGTTCCACCGCCGAATCGCCACCGCCTACGTTCTCTACCACCGAGCATCGGCTTTCTGCACTCCAGGAGATTTCGGGTGAGGAGCTGCGTCGACTCGTCCTCTCCTCCGCCGCCAAGACGTGTGAGCTGGATCCTGTGCCAACATTCTTGGTTCAGGAACTGATCGACGATCTCCTCCCATTCCTTACCATCCTGTGCAACTCTTCGATCCGTGAGACGTGTCTTCCTGCCTCACAGAAACGCTCTGTTCTTCTACCTGTTTTGAAGCGCGATGGTCTGGATCAAAGTGGTCCTGCAAACTATCGCCCTATTGCAAACGTTACTTTCTTATCTAAAATACTGGAACGCATTCTGGCCAACCAGCTGATTGTTTATTTAGATATGAATGACTTGATGCCGTCGCAGCAGTCGGGTTTCCGTCGAAATCATTCAACGGAGACTCTCCTGCTTCGACTTTTGTCTGACTTCTATGGCGCAGTTGACCGTGGTCAAGTCACTCTCCTCGCTCTCTTTGACGTAAGCTCTGCCTTTGACTCTGTGGACCACTCAATTCTCCTGCAGCGCCTCTCCACTTCTTTCGGCTTAGTGGACCAGCCTCTTGATTGGCTTAAATCCTTCCTATCTGACCGCTCAAACTGTGTAGTTCTTGGGTCGTCCAGATCTGCTTGGGTCCCTGCCCCTCTTGGGGTGCCCCAGGGTTCCGTCTTGGGTCCGCTGCTGTATCTTCTCTATACTGCTGATATTTGCTCCTTACTATCATCTCAAGGGCTTCTACACCAGCTATTTGCCGATGATGTGCAAGCCTACATCCATACCTATTCGGCTGATGCGGTGGCCGCTGTCAGCCAGATGTGTAGGAAATTGGATGTCCTCTCTCTGTGGATGGCCTCCAATCGGCTACTCTTAAATCCATCCAAAACACAGTTTATTTGGTTGGGTGGCCGTAGGCAACTCCAGGGTATTGACCTCTCACAACTTGCTCTCCTCTTTCCTCATATCTCCTTTTCCCTCACAGTTCGTGATCTGGGTCTCACCCTCGATTCTGAACTCACTCTGTCCCAGCATGTGAACTTGGTTGCTCGGAGTGCCTATTACCAGCTTCGTCAGCTTCGGGTGGTCTCCCGCTCTCTCTCTCACGACGCGGTCGTCGTCCTTGTCCACGCCTTTGTTACAAGTCGAATCGACAACTGTTGCTCCTTACTTGCTGGTCTTCCCGTTGAGGTCCTGGGGCGACTTGATCGTGTATTGCGCTCCGCTGCTCGCCTTGTTGGGCGGCTTCCTAAATTTGCTCCTGTCTCTGCCTATATGCGTGATGTGCTGCACTGGCTGCCAGTGTCCCAGCGGATCTCATACCGCATTGCTGCTGTGGTCTCACGCTGTGTCCTTGGCTGTGCTCCGTCATACTTGCGTGATCTCTGCTGTCCAGTCTCTGACGTTGCAGCGCGTCGTGTACTTCGCTCTTCGGCTAGGGGTGAACTTCTGGTCCCGCGGGCCCGCTTAGTTATTAAGCAGCGCCGTGCTTTCTCGGTTGTGGGGCCTACAGTCTGGAATGACCTCCCGGTTACGCTTCGCTCTCTACTTGTGACCCATCCGGCTGGGTTCTACAAGTCTCTCAAGTCTTTTTTCTTTGCTCGTGGTTGGGCTGGGAGCGCCTCTGAGTAGTTTCTTGAAGGGGCGCTATATAAATGCTATGAATGAATGAATGAATGAATAAGACTGGGGGTCTAAAAGATACCGACAGACAGCACAGCAATGACAGTAAACATGTCGCCGTCCACTGCTACAGATGTGGGCATTGGGTCGTGGGCCTCGTGGCACTGGAGTACTACAGCGTTAGACAGAATACCTCACTGTCTGCAGCAACCTGATACACGTGGGAGGGGTTGGAGCTCAGGACACTGACTGCCTCGATCTGTTCCTTGTCTGCTGCGTATACCGACTAGTCCAGACTCCAGAGAACACTTCCGACATGCACTGACAGTATAATTATGTCTACACCAACGGGCTGTCATAGCTTGAGTTAAAAGAAATATAATCTGTCAACAGCAGGTGTCGAGGATGCCATGCTTAAAGCCCTATTGCCAGGGTGACTGGTGAGCAATATCAACGAGTACAGATAGTGGTCAATTCAAAACCACTCACTGATTAGGTCTAAGATCCTGTGGAAATTAATTCACTTATGGTTAATTCCTTAATTTAATTTTTTTTTAACTTCAACTGGTGGGGGCCCCTAAGTGGTGGGGGCCCATGGGCTGGAGCCCGTGTAGCCCATGCCTAAATCCGGCCCTGGCTGCCATAGGTCGCGCGGCAGGTAATTTGACCTACCTATTTTTTCTGATCTGTCTAATAAGACCTACATGTACCAAAAATTCTTTAGAATTCTTAATTTCCTCTTTAAATTTATTTTCTTTGACCTGCCGAATAACTCCCATGACCCTGGCGCGGCTCCCTGCTGAAATTGTGTAGCTCGCGCCGCCACTGGAGGTAAAACCCCGAGGATTTTTAAAGGAACATTGTCAGCAAACTCATAATTTATTCCCCCGGAAATTTTTGAACGACCGTAGCTTTCGATAGCCGTGGTTCGTTGCTTATATATTGAAGGTTTGACGGGTTTGACGTATAAGCTTAGATCGAAGACTTGCTTGGAACTTCGTTAAGCACCCGATTTAAATCCTATGCGTTAAACAAAGAAGGAGTCAGAAGTAATTCTGTAATTTTCTGTTCAAAGCGTTTCGAGTGAGTTTCACGACCTCTGCAGGGCCATCAGCGACGGAGTCTTCGCCACTATAATTATATATTATAGGCTATAATATTATTAAAAAATATATATATAATTAAATATATATTGCTTGCAGAGATAGTTTCCAGTTTCCACCATGCACTTACCCTTTTAGCGCTGTAGGAATCTCGAGATTACCGGTGTCTAAACGGCGCCCCCGATTTCTGTCCGTTTTTGCCTGTTATAGGCAGTGGTGTCGAACGTTTTAACGTGGCACTATTTTATAGCATTAAGTTCTGGAGGCGCCTGAACAAAATAAGAGCAGTGCTCTTGAAGGAGACTCGGTGTGCTCGACCGTAGAAAAGTTTTGTAAAGTGATTTAGTTGTCAAATAGTGCATTTTAGCAGTCAAATTAGACTCCAATATCAAATTCTGATCGTTATCAGCCACGCGCATCCTATGAAACTCGATAGGCGGAGACCTGGGCGGAGACGGGGGGGGGGACGGAAAGACGCGAGATTTTCTGATGGACGAATGGCTGAGAGTCGCAGAAAAATGTCCATCTTTTGCCGGCCAAAATTTCTGACGACCGGCCAAATCTCGACGAAATTTTCTAAGTTGATGACCTTTTTTTAGTCTTGACGCTCAACGATTGGGGGAAGGGGGACAAGTGCATGGGCCGTCCTCCCCAGCACCTCCATTGGGGGACCGTCCCACCTGTTCCCCCCCCCTAGGTCTCCGCCCATGTGAAACTCATTGGGCCTTAAAAATGAAAAAAATTGAACTTTTATTCTCAATTCATGATGTCCTTTGGCAAGGCTCCGGTGCCAGGAAGACATCGTCACCGGCCAGAAAAGACTCTTTACCAACGTTGGTGTGTATGGTAGGCTATGTATCACACAGAGATCGTCCCAAGTTGCCTTTCAGTCGCTGCTGATCTTTATATGCAATTTCGATTGCAATTTTGATTAGGATTTCGATTACAGCCCTGAGGGGTTTCGAGTCGAGCCTAGATGGACGGAAACTTTCCTAAAATCGAAGAAGAATGGTTCAACGAGAACCAGATTGGTGATATCGTGATTACTCTTACGGCTGTTGACGATGATGATAATGATTACGACGACGCTGATGACGACAATAACGATGATGATTATGATGCTGCTGACGATGATAATGATGATGATGATGATTACGACGACGCTGACGATGATGATGATGATGATGATGATGATGAAGATGATAATGATGATGATGATGGTGGTGATGGTGGTGGTGGTGGCGATGATGGCTGTGGTGGTGGTTGTGGTGACGAAATTAAATGAAATTAAACTTTAAGGGAGTTGTGAGTGGCTATAGCTGTAAAAATTCGCTTTTTATCGTTCATTGCAAATGGGGGGAGGGGGGGTTGGGCGAATTGGGAACAGTCGGTGGAAACGAGATTTTCGAGAAGACAACTATCAGAAAGAGACACCCAGCAAAGAGCTGCCCCCGATTCGATGGGTAAAAATCTCGCCATTCCACGTATAGAACTATAGCCTATACAATCCAACACCATTAAATGAAAAGAAAATAATCGAATCTACGAAGTAAAATTTTGCGACTTCTACGGCGGAATTACTCTCGTCATCTTCATGCCCTGACCGGAAGATGAAACTGTCGCTTGTTGGTCTGTTGGCAGCTGCTGCTATTCATGTTTGCACTAACTATAGAGATGATGAATATTGTTGTCTACGACTTCTAGGTTGGTAAGTCTGGTGAAGAAGAAAAAAATATTACAAGAGGATCTAAAAATGAATGTTCTCTTGGTCAAAGAAAACTTGAAAACAGATAGATCGTTTTGTTTGTTTTTCTTTGCGTGTTTTTATTACTGTGCTATACTTGCGCTTTGCTTATGCCTTTAAATGACTTATTTGTTGCGCTCTTGGTACCGGAAGTTCACCATGTGCTGACCATTTGTCATTGTACATCTGTATTATGTTATATGCGCCTTCAATGCCCTCCATTAATCGGAACTAAAGTCCCTTCGGATCTGCCTTTCTGATTTCTGACCTGCGGCAGAGATATTGTGCTATGGATGCTAGAATTTGGTTCAATAAACGAATTAAGCGAAAGATGCTCTTTACTCTCAGAAAATGTCCGATGATGCTTATGGGAGCAGAAACGAAGAGTTCTCTTATCAAATGAAGGCTGAAAACGAATGAGGAGGAGAGGCAATTGGGAGCGATTAAGAATAAGATTGAAAATCCTTCAAAGCAATGTCCTGAAGCAGTACACAAATGCCTCACTCAACCGTCGGTATGTATAGGCCTACATGATAAGAATCACGATTGTTAGTAGAGACGACTAGCCTATTTCATGCAGGCCATTGCAGGGGTTTCTATCCCAATAGGCTACATGACAGCATTGGCAGGCGCAACTTTGGTCCATGCAGTGTAAAACAGAGGGGATCAGAAATTAGACAAAAGTCACGTCGGGAGGGGGAGGGTCGACCCAGTAGGGCAGTGTTTATTATAGGCATCTCTAGAGGAAAGATCCGCCCCAGAGATTACTTTCCCCATACAATTTTTACAAAATGATAATAGTTTTAGTTGCTATTTGCATTTTTGCATTATATGATTATGTTAAAATTTACTATTAGGCTATATGATTATAATAATATTATTTAGTATTTTAATAAATGATGCCAGCATATTATAATGAGCACAATTTACTGCTAATATTTGTACAAACACAATTTTTGTACAGCTAAATAGGGAGATACTCTGTCACGCGACAGCAGCCCTGCAAGGGGGAAAGGAGAGGGATTAAGCCCGGTTGTTTAGGAGACTGAAACCTCTGATTTGACGCAAACACCTACATGTAGGCTATGTTAGGCCTATACAAAGTAGGTCTACAGGTTTGAAAATTTCACACATGGAATTTCATGCATGAAATCCATGTAGATAACACTACATATACTAGTCATGAGCGGAGTTTATCAGGGGCTAGGGGCTAAGCCCCAAAGAAGGCCAAAAATATTTGGGGGAAATTGTGCATTTGTTGTTGGCCGGGAAAACGGTCTCTTTTTTGAGATTTCGAACGAAAGGACCAAAGGAAGGTCATCAGCTCTTTTTGTGCCGGGAAAATGGTATGCTTTTCTGATTCAGAGATTTCGAACAGAAGGACTAAAAAGTCATTATCTTTTTTGTCCGGAGAAAAAGTTCATGGAAATGTTGTCGGCGCCGCTTTTTTGCATTTGGACCAATTCTCCGCGTCCCGAAACCCAAGTTACTTTTAGCCCCTCCAAGAACTGAAACCAAACCCCGCCCATGAATAGAGTGCACACGTGTGGCTTTCCTAGCTACACCAAAGTGATTGGGGTCACATGTGCCAAAATTACTGGATTTACTAGGATCTGAGCTATAAATATAGATTGAAAGGTGCGGGTCGCGGGCCAACAACGTTGTACAGAAGGTGACTTGATTGAAGCTTATATGGTCATAAGAGGAAATAATGCAGTGCGGCGGGTGAGGGGTTCTTCGTATCACGGTCCCAGTATGAATTACTTGAGAAACTGAAGAGAAGATTAAGGCAGAAATTCTTCAGTGCAAAAGTTGTTGGCTTTGTGGTGGTTATAGATGATGGTGTTGATGACAATGCTGCTTCCCTATACATGCCATGGCAAGTTCACAGGGTCTGCAGCTTTGCAGAAGGAGCTAGACAGGGTGGACCATTATTTTTAGGCGTTTCTGATTAACAAGCAGTGGTTATTACAGAAATTGCATGTTCCTTAAAATTCTGAGTTGAGTATTGCTATATGCTACGTTATGTTATACATTTGTAAACACCAATCTCAATTGGGACTTAAAAGTATAATCATAATCGCAATCTCCAAATTTATAAAGCGCTATTCGAAGGCCAAGCGCGGGGCACCAGCTTATTCACAAGCGCTGATTTGAGTCAAAAGGGTTGTCCGCAGGGCTGTAGGCCTACTGGTAAATTTTGAGGTGAGTAGACTACTCGCTGACCGGGAGAAAATTCGACTTTTTGGTGCGAAATGTCTGATGACCTTTTTTAGTCATCCGCCCAACAATTTCCCCATTTTCTCGTCCAAAAAATCTGATGACCTTTTTATTTATTATTCATTTTTTTAGTCAGTCACTTCGAATTTCATCAAAAATACACCTAAATAGCCGCGTGTACCATGATTTACTTGCGTATACCCGTGTACCCTGGTTTTTACCCGTATAGGCCTGGTTTTCGCGAGGTGAGTATACGATGCCGTTTTCGCCGGAGGTACATGTAAGTATACGCTGTATACCCGCGTATACCCTTGATTACAGCCCTGGCTGTCCGTAAGAGTAGTCCGTGGTGGTCCGGATCGAGTTACCATATATAGGATCAGGGGCCGGAACAGCTGTGTTGGACGTTGCTCGGTTGGAGAACTTGAGATGACTTGTGGCCGGGAGAGAGAGAGACAGAGACAGAGACAGACACAGAGACAGAGACAGAGACAGAGAGAGTGAGAGAGAGAGAGAGAGAGAGAGAGAGAGAGAGAGAGAGAGAGAGAGAGAGAGAGAGAGAGAGTAAGACAGGTGGATGATCGGGTAGAACGGGTTAGCTGGATGGTGAACAGTTCGCGAAGATATCTTGGCTGCCATGGGAGCATTGTAAGGAGTTGAAGGTCAAGGAGAGAACTTTGAAGTATAGCACTCTGACCGCTAGACTATTGCGCATCACAGACAGTTGATACGTCGCCAGAATGAAAATCCTAGTAGCCTATACATATAGGCTATGTGCATGTGATACACGGCCGAGATGACTAGCAATACAGTTGGTGCTTCGAGTGTGTGCGCTGAGCCTCATTTATACTCTTATCGACTTGAATGCGCTGGCTGCGTCGGGCTTAGTTTGGTGATTCCCTGAATGTATCGGGAAACGTAATGTGGTCCACGAGCGTCAGTCATGTGGTTGTTGGCTATAGCGAGTTCTCGCACAACCCTAATTCCCTGCATACAACATGTCACCGTGTTGACGTTGCTGTCACAGTTGCTTAACTACAATTTAGCCTGTTGTTCCAGTACTATATAGTTATTCTGTGTCTCTGGCAACGTTGATAGTCAAACCTTTACGGTCATATTCAAGGGCGGATACAGAAATTTTCGAAGGGGGGCCAAAGTCCTATGGAACTACTTTTGGGGGGGGCCACGTCTACTTTCCGAGCAAAATAGCTGGTCAAAAAAAAGAAATTTTTGAAATGGGGGGGCCATGGCCGGATTGGCCCCCCCTGGATCCGCCCCTGGTCATATTAGTTAATAATTTCTCATTAAAGTTGTTGGATCATAAATATTATAGTATACGTAAGTGCATGGGCCGGTGTCATGAAATAGCGTATCCCCCTAATAATCGTATCCCCCCAGATGAAGAGAAGTTGATAATTATGAAAAGTCACTTCCGCGCGTGTTAATTTTTGCAAATTGACTTCCATTTGCTTTGTTTTGAACATTGCAACTAAAAGGTGTGTATATTCCTACCAGCTAACTTTGTTTGCTTTTCTTTTAGAACACTTGGCACATGCAGAACACTTAAAAACATCTAGAGCCACTATAAATAAATTCGAGTTGTCTTCTTTGAACATTGCTTAGGAAACTAAAACAATTAGTCACTTTTAATTTTGGCTACAGCATAAAATTTATCAATTAGCGTATTCATTCATTCATTCATTCATTCATTCATTCATTCATTCATTCATTCATTCATTATTAGCATTTATATAGCGCCCCTTCAAGAATCTTCTCAGAGACGCTCCCAGCCCAGCCACGGCAAAAGAAAACAGATTTAAGGGACTTAAGGAATAAGGATTGACTGGTCATGTGAAGGAGATGGAGGTTAGGGGGGAGGTCATTCCAGATTGACGGCCCCACAACCGAGTAGGCTCGGCACTGTCTGGTATATCAATTAGATCTATGCGCATTTTCAGTTATTGGAACAGAGTGGTCTATTCCTCCGGATACTTATGCCCGGCATATTCCATCCCCGGATAGCTTAAATATATTCCGCGACACCGGCGTACATTTGACTTCGGTAAATTAGTCCCCCATGTGAGCAACTGACTATTCAGGCCTGCCATTGCCTAATAAGTCTTTCAGAGCAAGCTCAGTTCTTTCGCTAATCGACGAGGCGTCAAAAACGCAGGATGCATGGACAAACGCCACACCTGCCAACGTAGGCTTTTATGATAGAGGACGCGCTGCACGCGCAGGCATTATTATATCTAGGTATTTTTCGCTAATCTTGCGAGAACGGAAGGGCGAGGTATCTACCGAACTTAACATGGAATGAATTATTAATGCTGGACGACCATCGTCTGTAACCTTCGTGGCTTTTCCAGGTGAGACGTAACCATGACGACTGCAAGTACATCATGTGAAGCCTTTCGCAGGAAGAGCGTCTGCGCATAAATGTGAAACGCTTTGATGGTAATAATAGCTCTGACGATTTTGACAGCAACGATTATTATTATTATGGCCAATGCTATATAGATGCTGGAACTTAAACGATGAAAACAGTCGATCGGTAGCGGTACGTGTTCCGTTAGAATCAACGTGCGGGATTATTTTAACAGCTGTCCATCACTACGACCAGACTGCTATGCCGTGAAACAATGAAAACGCGATGCATTTGATGCAACACGATGCAACACAATGCAACACAATACAACACGATGCAACACAATACAACACAATGCAACACAATACACTGTAGAGTGTAGACCAAAGGAATGTAATACAGCATTGCAGGGAATTTAGAATGTAGTACTGTGCTGAAGCACAACTCAAGATATATACGTATAGGACCTATAGATAGATGATATTACAATACAGTCCTATATATAGCTAAAGCAATCCACCACAATGCAATACAACTCAGTAAATTGGGTAACGGAACAAAACATAGAAAATTACATGGAAGACAATTTAAATGCGATGTAATGCGACCTTGCACAATGGAGCACAATATAGTGTAAGACTAGCTGATGCAACGCAATTAAATTTAAACGAAACAACACAATACAACGCAATAGGCCTACGAGGCAATGCGATGCAATAGGGTAAAACACGGCGCAATGCGACACAATAAAACGCCAGACGCTACAATACGACGTAATGCGATAGTCTACAATAAGGTGCAAAGGCATGGGCGCCCGCACATAGGGGCAAGAGGGGCACTTGCCCCCTGGAAAATCATTGACAACTATTTTTTAAACTATTGCTGTTTAGGTTTTTAACAATTGTTTCGCGTTAGAGAATTAATATTATTGTACTAATGATAGATAAAGTGATGTTAAGAAATCTGCTCTCAGAAACCTCTATAAAATAAACATGCTTTAAATTTTCTGCCTTACATTTCTCAAGCTAATGCTAAAAATTGTAATCATGACCATTAGATTCCATTCTAAAACTCATGTTTCGCCTGTTCCAAATAATTCATACCATTACTGATATGATCCTCGGATCTTCCACCTTCCAATTCTAAATGACACCCACCTTAACAGCTACTCTTCCCCTCCGCCCCTGTGACAATCGGACTTGGAACTCTTTCTGACTACCATTGAACCCCTTTGACTCGATGAATTAGCTGGTGCCTGCGATTGACTTTCGAGTGCTGCTTTAGAAGTTTAGAAATTACGATTAAACTCTAGAAGTAGAGGAAGCATGAATGAAAAATAGATGTCAGTTTTCCAGGGAGCAAGTGGAGTTATTGCGCCCCTTCAAGAACATAATGCATATATATATGCCTTTAACTAGACTATACTACTTTTTATTTTTTAAACAAATTTCTTCGTATTAAAGAACTATCCATACGGAAAAATTAAAAGTGAAACTGAGATATATAATTATGTAGCCTATACACTAAAAAAGCTCTATGAAAAATACCCATGCATGTTTCTAAGTTTCTGCTTTGCATTTTCAACCTCTGGTTTTAAAAAAATTGACCGTGAGTGTTTTGCCCCTCCTGCAAAAAATTTCTGCGGGCGCCCATGCGCAACAGGCCAGGTGATGCAATACGACACAATAGGATACAATACGATGCAATACGACACAATAGGATGCAATACGATGCAATACGACACAATAGGATGCAATACGATGCAATACGACACAATAGGATGCAATAGGATTCAATACGACACAATAGGATGCAATACGATGCAATACGACACACTAGGATACAATACGATGCAATACGACACAATAGGATACAATACGATGCAATACGACACAAAAGGACACAATACGATGCAATACGACACAATAGGATGCAATACGATGCAATACGACACAATAGGATGCAATGCGATGCAATGCGATGCAATGCGATGCAATGCGATAGAGTATGACGCATTGCGATGCAATAGAGCATCGTATATGCTATGTCTACGATGCGATGCGCATGCGATGGATCGTCTAATGAACTAAAGCGTCGTTCTGTGACCGCTGACAAGAGGGCGCCAGTGTCGTCGTCGTCGTCGTCGTCGTCGTCGTCGTCGTCGTCGTCGTCGTCGTCGTCGTCGTTCCAGCAGTATTTCTACGGCCGACGACATTCTCTCTTTCGTCCCATGGGAGATGTTGCTGCGTGGCGCCGGTCTTATTGTCGTCACCTGTCTATAGCTGTTTCTAACTCACTCATATAATATGACCCCCTCCTCTTCTCTTCTCTCCTCTTCTCTCCTCTCACCTCCTCGCCTCTCATCTATTTTCTTCTCTCCTCTGCACTACACTTTTCCTCTCTTTACTTCCCTCCACTTCCCTCCAGTTCTTTCCTTTTCCTTCATTTCGGTTTTCCTTCCATCTCTATTTCTCTCTCTGAGATTCTATAATTTCTATTTGTATAAATTCCTTTGCTTCTGACTCCATCTTCTACAACCTCAATCCATCTCTCTCTCTCTCTCTCTCTCTCTCTCTCTCTCTCTCTCTCTCTCTCTCTCTCTCTCTCTCTCTCTCTCTCTCTCTCTCTCTCTCTCTCTCCTCTCTCTCTCTCTCTCTCTCTCTCTCTCTCTCTCTCTCTCTCTCTCTCTCTCTCTCTCTCTCTCTCTCTCTCTCTCTCTCTCTCTCTCTCTCTCTCTCTCTCTCTCTCTCTCTCTCTCTCTCTCTCTCTATCTCTCTCTCTCTCTCTGTGTGTGTCTCTGTCTGTCTGTCTGTCTGTCTTTGTCCCTGCCTGTCTCTGTCTGTCGTTCTCTCTTCGGCTCCCTCCCTCTCTCCCTCTCATCTCTTTCACTCTCTCTGTCTCTGTTTCTGTCCCTGTTTCAGTTTCTTCATGTCTCTGTCTCTGTTTGTTTCTGTCTTCTTCTGTCCGCTGTGTGTCTGCCTGTCTGTCTGTCTGTCTGTCTCTTTCTATCTCCTACTCCATTCGTCGCTCATTCGCAGGCGTCGTCATTCTCAGGGACATCACTCCATGGTCACGCGATGATCAAACCGGAAGCGGAGAGAGAGACGGATGCACTCCATCCGTCCATCCATCCACGCGAGTCCTCCTGGCTCCATCTCGCGTTCTGCTGACAACATATCCGATGTCATAGCCACCGCTTCGCTGCTGCTGCTGCTGCTGCTGCTGCTGCTGCTGCTGCCTCACAGGCGTCGCTGTCGTGACGTCCAGCGACCGCTAGATGGCCTCTCTGTCACTTTACCTATGACCTCTAACCTATGGCCTGACCTTTGCTCCGACCGGACGAGCCATTCACCGTCGTCCGGTTTGTGCAAGAGGAGAGCACGGGTCACTAAATCAAGATATCACGTCCGATCATGACTGAACTACTTGCCAATGACCTTTAACCGTTCCGCCATCTGTAAATAAGCGCATGAGTGTATGCATGCATGTATGTGTGTGTATGTATGTATGTATGTATGTATGTATGTATGTATGTATGTATGTATGTATGTATGTATGTATGTATGTATGTATGTATGTATGTATGTATGTATGTATGTATGTATGTATGTGTGTGTGTGTGTGTGTGTGTGTGCGTGCGTGCGTGCGTGCGTGCGTGCGTGCGTGGGTGCGTATGTATGTATGTATGTATGTATGTATGTATGTATGTATGTATGTATGTATGTATGTATGTATGTACGTACGTACGTATGTATGTATGCATGCATGCATGCATGTATGTGTGGGTGTGTTTGCGTGTGTGCGCGTGTGTATTGGTATAGAACAGCGGTTCTCAACCTTTTCAGACTCACGGACCCCTTTTTTAGTTTTGGTCCCGGTCACGGACCCCTCTGAGATTTGGCGCCTTTGGAACATTATTGTGACAGTGCGAATCTTATATAATAGTAGGTCTACATGTATGTTATAATATAGTCTATATAGGCCTGCGCTCCTGTAGTGCAAATTTATATAACTAATAAGATTATATAAAATTATTAGAAAAACCTGTTTTTTTATTTTAATGTAAGCTCTGGGCATGCATATTCGAGCACATTATTTTTATCTGCTCGAAACACTCAATCTGAGCCCATGTTAAACCTCAAGCCGTGATCGATAATTTTTAATTGTTACCCGGGTAGTATATATATATATATATATATATATATATATATATATATATATATATATATATATATATAGCCACAGTCACAAAGATATGATGTTGCAAAAGGTGAAATAATGTTGAAAGCTTTCTCATGCAGTTTTGGATATTCATGTGAAGCTTGTATCCAAAATGATGCATCAAGCTGACTGTTGCATGGATGCAACATCTTCAATGTAGGCCAAGGATCACTGATCAGTTCAATGATTTGGTTCAATTCTGTGGTTTAAATTCCACGAATCAACGTTTGCAAGAAACGGACTGGAAACCCACGAAAAACTTTGAATGTTCATATTACGAAATTAGAAGTTGAATTGATCCATCTATGATTGAATAGGTCTGGGAATTAAATTAACAAATTGTGGTTGATTGATCTGAGTGTTTCTGTATATTTATATGCGAATTTATGCAATTGATCACATAACTTTGACACATGTGTCAAAGTTATCGACCACTATTCGTTTTGCACCAGAGATCAAGTTTTTTTGTAAAAGCAGGCACTTTATCACTAGGGGTGTCTGCATCACTTGCATAGAGGAATTGAGTTCATTTGGCTGTTAAAAAATGCCAGCCAGGTACACCAGAGTTGAAACCCATGGGTTGTTATTCAAATGAATTCCAGGCTGTGGGCTTTTTCTCTAAGAAACTCTCTCAAAAGCATCCCGAAATCTAGACAGTCTGTTACAAACTTTCCAGCCATTTTTATGCCCTTGAATGCCTTGATCGAAAATAGATTTCAGTCTGCACTCTAGCGATTGAAACAAACCTATCCATTTAAAACAGATGAATTTGTCATTGATAAGCGTATTATTAGCTTCATGTGGCCATTGAAAATGATAATTATTGAAAAATTGACAAAAATTTATCTGTTTCTATGTTTTTAACTAAGAAATATATAATTTTCAGGACTTGTGCTCGTAAATGCATTCAATTAATTTTTTTCGTTTTCCATTGGTGTGGGGGGTGGGGTGTTCAAACACCCAAAACACCCCCCCTAGCTACGGCCTTGCATATGGCCATTGTTATCACAATAGTAATCGTCTTCATTCAACTTAATCTTGTATATCACCTTACAATAGGTGTCAGTTCTTCTACTTGACATAATTAATTAACATAAGTAAAGGAATAGGCTAAGTATATCTAACTCTGGATTAGTAAGAGTCTTACAAGTAGCTCATTGACACACATCAGCCTAAAGTGGGTTAGCATAGTTAGGAGGACCCGCCTACACCGTGCTAAACGCGACAGCGCCAATCCATTGTATGCAATGCTATTAACCTGTTCCTGGCTTAACTAGCGATGGACACAATATCGGACTGTTTCAGTCTGCTTGTATCGCTTAAATTAGCTGAGCGCAGTTCGTATAGAGCAGCACAGGAGAGGAATGGAGATCGAAGAACACTTGAGTGACATCAGAAGCTGAGAGGAAAGCAAACAGGACAGCGGTAGTGGATCGAATTCCAGTCATCCATCCTAATTCTTTGCGATGTCGATATTATGTTGGAAGGATGTTATTAGCCTGTATAAACTTTGATAATAGTGTCTAGAATTTCGTTTGCATTCTTCAATAATACTTTATAACTTACATTTGTGTGTCTGTGTGTCTGTGTATGTGTCTGTCTGTCTGTCTGTCAGTGTGTCTCTCTATCTGTCTTTCTCTCTCGTGTCTGTTGAATGAATAGAAATCGTTTTCATTTACGAGCTATAGAGATCACCTAAAGTAGTCCCAACTGGGTCACTAATTCGACTTCCTGGCTTCAAAGGTTCGAGTGATAAGAGAGCAGAAGGAGCATCGACTCGACTCTGAGTCTTTGAACTTTGATGTTTCTGTCTCAGACGAGCGGCGTATAGATCTAGTCCCCTCTCGCTTCAATGGTCGCCGGTTGTCTCTTTAGCGACAATTTCCATCCGGTTGATTTGTGGTCAGACGTTTAGTTCATCGCAGAGCACACGGGGGTGGGGTGGGGGTGGAGGTGGGGGTGGGGGTGGGGGCGAGGGTGGGGGTGGGGGTGGGGGTGGGGAGGTGATGGTACAACCAGAGAAGAATGCATGGATTTAAAAGTTCATCAGTTTCTATGCGTTGACTCTGCTGCCTTAGAAGTCAAGGAACATCTTCACTTCTTCCGACTACAAGTTGCATAATTATGATGCCTGTGTACCATGCAGGCATGCATGCATGCATGAACATTGAACAGGTATATGTATGTAATATGTATGTATTGTATGTATGCATGTATGTTTGTATGTATGTATTTATGTATGTATGTATATATTGTATGTATGTATGTATGTATGTATGTATGTATGTATGTATGTATGTATGTATATATGCATGCATGTATGATTGTATGTATGTATGTATGTAGGGCCTATGTATGTACGTAGGCTACATACGTACGTACGTACATGTAGGCTTGTATCATGCAAGTATGTATGTACGTAAGTTGTCTGAATATTGCCATGTTATACATTGTAATGCTTATGTGCACGTTTATAAGATACCTTTACAGAAAATTCAGGGGTAGTATACAGGCCTATCTATACTTCTGACCACTGGACCAAGATCGAGTACCGGTATACAGTGCTCAGTGAATACAGTCTTCAACCGCTTGAAGTAGAGGCATCATCGAAATTCTGTTCATGAGTAAACGACCAACGATGGCTAAGCTTTCGTGTTGCACTGTGCAGTGGAGAGAAGTGATGAAGACAATAATTATTGCAATAATAGACTATATATACTGGTTGTATAGTGAGTTTAAGTTTAGAAGATCGTTATGCTTATAATTATGAAGCACGATTACTTGGTCAGTGTGTTGCATTAATTACCAAATGGGAGAAGTCTCATCGTAGACAACAAGCGCAGTCGATACAGCATGCGGCCATGGTCCCCTTGAAAAATGTGTCTGGACGTTGCTCCCCTCCATCAGGTTTAAGAAACTTTCGGTGAGAGAGAAAAAGTAGCATGCGACAACAAACACCCAGTCATCAAGCAACTAAAGCAACTATATATTTTAGCATTTGCTTGGAAAATGGTATATATCACCTCTGAACTAAATTATTGAAAAAGAGGTCATCAGCTATTTTGAAAGGAAAAATTGGTAACCTATAAGCCTATAGCCTAATTTCAAGACATTTCGACCAAACGACTAAAAAGAAGGTCATCAGATTTTTTTCGGCCAAACATCAACGACATTTTCCGACGCAAGGTCAAACATTTTGGACTCCTTTCAAAAATTTCTGTATCCGCCCCTGCTATTGATATAAGCAGTATTTTAACCAGTTTTTCTCTCTCACCGAAAGCTTCTTGAAACCATTGACGTTCCAATAATAATTATTATCAACCGAGCGTTAAAATCAGGTTTACATTGATCCATCTAAAAACGTGATTATATTGATCCACCTAAAAACGTGATCCATCTAAAAGGGATATAATTATGGTAGGTCAACGCGTAATGGAATTATGGCATACCATTACGTGGGCATAGTAATAAAAGCGTGTTTGACAAGCTCTGTAATGTGTATTCACGCGTCATGAAAGTCCATTCTTGACCCCGTGTCACAGCCAGGTCACACACAGATAGCCTACAGTGGGAAAGATATTTGGGGAGCGAGACTGCAAATTATGTCAGTCTAGGGTTCGATTTGTGAAAACGAAACGATCGATGGTCGCCAATGTAAACAACATAAATAATAACACAATGTACATAAATAATAACACATCTACTTATAAGCCGCAATTAATTTACTATTTAGGATTAATTTTGTTCCTTGCAAATCACTCGCAGTGCAATGAGTGCATAACCTATACAAACCTATACA
>OX457038.1:56738717-56784465 GCA_949752735.1 Lumbricus terrestris | reverse complement strand
GTGCTTTTAGACAAGGCTTGGAATTCTAAAAGGGCTCTAGAAATCACTGCTAGAAGCAAATCATGTAACAATTTGCTAACCGGTGTTTCTAGACTAATTTGACCCTGCTGAAAACGAAAATCGCTGTTAGCAAGCTGGATTTTTGGCCGTTCAATGGGAAAACAAGATGGCGGACAAAATGGCGGTCAGTTGCTTCAAATGGCTATAAGTAAAGTATTGCATGTGACAGGAACACGATTTTAGACTCTAAATTAAGATTATAGGGTGCAAGGAATACAATGGAACCAAATACACATATGTAGCACTGCAAGAAAATCAAAATGGCGGACAAAATGGCGGCTAGAATATTAAAATGGCTGTAAGTGAAGTTATGTATGCAGTGGAATCATGATTTCAGGGTCTAAATCAACATTTTCTGGGTCAAGGAATGCAATGGAAGCAAGGTAACATATGTGGCATTGCACGGAAACCAAGATGGCGGACAAAATGGCGGACAAAATCTTGAAATGGCTATAAGTGAAGTTATGTATGCAATGGAATCATGATTTCAGGGTCTAAATCAACATTTTCGGGGTCAAGGAATGCAATGGAAGCAAGGTAACATATGTGGTACTGCACGGAAACCAAGATGGCGGACAAAATGGCGGACAAAATCTTAAAATGGTCATAAATGAAGACATATATGCAACTAAATCATGATTTCAGGGTTTAAATCAACATTTTCGAGTCCAAGGCATGTGATGAAACGAATGTGACATATATAGCACTGCCTGGAAACCAAAATGGCGAACAAAATGGCGGCAAGAATTTCAAAATGGATGTTAGTGAAGTCATGCATGCAATGGGAACTTGATTGAAATTTTTGCCAGGTCTTTGCAAGATGGTATCTGAAACCTGCGCAGTTGAATTTATCTACAATGTTCCCTTATTTGACCAGATATGATCATTCAAATTATCTCAATGTCTTTAGCAAGTCTTAAACCAAGGAGTGTTCTTCAAAAGAACACTGAAAAAATTATAAAGGAAGATTGGTATATCATGCAGTGCCTTATTCGATCGTATCAAGCTGACTGTCCATGGATCTGGAAAAACGATTGTGCCATGGACTTTTCTCAAAACCAATGGGATTGGATTCTCTCTGCAAAAGTAACTTGTCCAGTCCGCATTTCTATAGCAGAGTCGTAGCATTTGTTTATTTACAATATTTTACGTAGTGCCTCTTCAAGTAGGGCTGTCCGGAATCGCTCCCGACTTAACTACAACTAAATAGGACAGTTTTTAGATTCTTACGGAACAGAGTGGAGTGACCCATGGGCATGCAATAAGCGCTGTGAAAAGGGGTTGGCCATTCCCATTCCAGATTTTAGTACCAGCTACAGAGAATGAAAGGTGATGTCGAATAGCAGACCGCGAGTGAACCAGCTCAGCTTGGTCCGCCAACAGAAGAGTAGATCGACGCTGGACATCCGATGTTGAAAAACAAGACATAATATGGCTAGTCCATCAAGGCACTACCTAAGCAACACACAGACCCTGCAGGCAATCCGCTGCGGGAAAGGGGGCCAATGCAAGACATCCCGCATATTGTATGACATGACCAAATATTGTGATATGCCCATAAGTCGCGATCGACGCAGTTCATCCAACCTGTTGCAGACAAATTATTGATGGACAAGCAATGGTTCGAGCAATAGGGAACTGTAAAGGACCAGCCCTTAGCTCACGTGCCACGTGATACGGCCAAACGGTATAGTGGAAAACGCCGTGATTTAGCGGGCGCCAATTAATTACCCATAGCGACCGACTGATAGTTAACGCTTTAAGATTAAGATCTTTCCTTTTTCTGGTTGCGTTCTGTAATGGCTGACACGTTGTCATATGGCCGGTTTTAGTAATTTTAGTTGAATCGGACAGTTTGTTTGCGATTTTACATTAATGTTAATACACTGCGAGTGGTGATTAAGTTCGCGAATCTTTGTGTGTTGTTTGTTGGTGAACTGATGCAAGATAAAATGGCAACCCAACAAAAACATTCCTCCCATGATTCAACCCTTAATACTGCCCACGTGTACTCGAACATTAATAACTCCGCCTGCGATCGAGCAGAAGACGCATTCACACAGGATCCGAGGGAAACTATAATTACAACCGCGGCGGACGACGAGGCCCGAGCGGATGCCCGAGTAGGACTCATGCAGTTGTGGCACGCTAGCGTGGTGTCAGGCCAATTAGAAGCAGACTACGGCAGGGAGCAGTCGGACCCAGCCCGACCCCTGGCGGCGGGCGTTCTCGGACAGAGAACCGGCGACGATATGTCCTTTATTCCACTCGAGCGGCGTCCTGGTAGAATAACCGCTAACTCTGAAATATACGACTCCTATTCAATGAACCATTCCGTTTTGCAACCTATTCCGAATTCTGACTCTCTAGGTTATCAAGCTACAACGCCTCTTCATAATCATCCATCCGTTGCTCCCTCGCCGTCCCCCTTCGATGAGATAGCGACGACATCAAGGGGGCGAAAGTTTACAGAACCTCCAAACGCGAAGACATTTGGTGACCTGACAGATACAGTGGATACCTGTGTACAGGTAGCCTACTTTCGATTGGCTACAAGAGGGTTAATAATTATTGCCTTCGAAAGATATAGTGGACATTGCTTTTAAAAAGTGAAATCGTACAGAAAATTACCACCACAACTCTGTCACTGTGTGGAGTCCTGAAATACTTCGTTGTCAGAAAATTGGCTGTATGTTCTTGGCATGCTTGAAAGAAAGACTGATCTAGCTTTGAACATTTCTGTCTATTCAGCTCTCAGCAGCCACATTTGGAGATATGGACTAGAGCGGTTGCTGGTGGTTATGTGAAAAAAGATAAGGTGTTGTCCACTGCCAGGTCATATGTATTTGCTTTATATTTAACGGTGTTTTGGTGATGTCAGGAACATCAGCGGAACGGAAGTTCATCCAAATCACGTAACTATGAAGATGAAGAATAGAGTGTCCTTCATGCTACAACTGGATGTGATTTGACATATTTAGCTGGAATCAGCTGAAACAGTGCATGAATAAACTATTTGAAAGTTCCCACTTACTTTCTACATTTGGAGCATTCCATTATGAGCTCATTACCAAAAGCTCTGTAAGTTTGGAAAGGCCCATTTTCTAGATATTGATGTTCAGATATCATCCTCATCTTCATCGGATGGAGTGTGGTGGAAGAAAGTAATCTTTACCAGTGTGCGCCAAAGCCACATTATAGAGTTTGTCTACAGCAAATCATGTGAAGTTGACAAACGTAGCATCAGGCTCTGCTGCTATCGAAGTGCGATCTTGTCATTTGCACTCAGGTGCAATTGCATTGACAGTAGCAAGGCCTGAATTGACTCTACGGTAGGCCTACCCTATATCCGTCAAGTCATGAAAAGTTGAAACTATTGATAGATCAAGTTATGAAACATTGAAGCATGCATCCTGTATATACATAAAGCCAGCAATAGTTAAACTGCAGTGCAGTCATAGGCTACTAAAAAATCTCACTATAGGTATGACAATTTCACTGCATAACACTGCATGTGATTTTGTTGGAAGCACATGACCTGGAAATTACTAGTCCAGACTGAAATCAAGTCTCCATCGCATATGTTCAAGACATCACTCATAGCCAGTTGAAGTTTTTTCCACCATTTTGGTTTTTGGTTTTCTGGCAGTGTCACATAATATATTCCGTGTTTTTAATTTCATCACTTTCCTTAATTCCGAAAATTCTCATTTACATTCTGAATTGATTTATTCATTAGATACAGAAATTCACTAACAGCCAATTCGATAATCTGGCCGCCATTTTGGCGTCCAGGCAGTGCTATATATGTGACATTGGTTTCATCACATGCCTTGACCTTGAAAATGTTGGTTTAGACCCTGAAATCATGATTTCATTGCATACATAACTTCACTTATAGCCATTTTAAGATTTTATCCGCCATTTTGTCCGCCATCTTGGTTTCCGTACAATGCCACATATGTTACCTTGCTTCCATTGCATTCCTTGACCCAAAAATGTTGTTTTAGACCCTGAAATCATGATTCCATTGCATACATAACTTCACTTATAGCCATTTTAAGATTTTGTCCGCCATTTTGTCCGCCATCTTGGTTTCCGTGCAGTACCACATATGTTACCTTGCTTCCATTGTATTCCTTGACCCCGAAAATGTTGATTTAGACCCTGAAATCATGATTCCATTGCATACATAACTTCACTTATAGCCATTTCAAGATTTTGTCCGCCATTTTGTCCGCCATCTTGGTTTCCGTGCAGTACCACATATGTTACCTTGCTTCCATTGCATTCCTTGACCCCGAAAATGTTGCTTTAGACCCTGAAATCATGATTCCACTGCATACATAACTTCACTTACAGCCATTTTAAAATTCTAGCCGCCATTTTGTCCGCCATTTTGATTTTCTTGCAGTGCTACATATGTGTATTTGGTTCCATTGTATTCCTTGCACTCTATAATCTTAATTTAGAGTCTAAAATCGTGTTCCTGTCACATACAATACTTTACTTATAGCCATTTGAAGCAACTGACCGCCATTTTGTCCGCCATCTTGTTTTCCCATTGAACGGCCAAAAATCCAGCTTGCTAACAGCGATTTTCGTTTTCAGCAGGGTCAAATTAGTCTAGAAACACCGGTTAGCAAATTGTTACATGATTTGCTTCTAGGAGTGCCATTTTGAGATTCCAAGCCTGGTCTATTTATATGGTATTGCATTTGAGTAATGTCTTAAATAATTTAACTAAGTCTGAGAGACTGAGACATGTCACAAACTATAGATTGCTTTCGTTTTCTCTTCTATAGTCCCGATTATTCCAACCTGGTTTCCACTGTAATCTCTGATCTTTCAAGATAAACAAACTGGCTTCACGCATCCAAAATTCTCTGACTCGTGTGTGGGGGGGGGGGGGGGGGGTGGAGGCGCTGCCTGTTTGTTCTCGTACAAACATTTTACTATACACGTTCAGCTGGATTGACCAAATGTAAAATTTAGAACATGATTTAAACTCATCTGTTTGACCTACTTATGGATTCCTATCGCATGTGCTAACTTGCATTTACCTTCAACCACTAATTATCTCACTGTCTCCCATTTCAGCGATCTTCAGGTAATGGTATACAATACTATACATAGTATACCTTGGCTGAGTCATGATGATACCACAGCGCTCTGTCATAGAATAAATTCTGATGCATTCCATCTCGCTGCACTATAAGGAATGAAATTGACCACCATTTTTTTGTCCGATCTTCAAATCTTTTTTCTTCATCCTTCACATACAGGAAGCCACAAATGCAATATTTATCTCATTAGCTTTGAAACATCTGAACATTTAGCTGAGTTCTTTTCATAGGCCTACTCGTGCCTCAGATTCGCATTTCTATGCCATTTCTGCGCTTCGGAATTTCATAATGAAAAATATAATGAGCCAGACCCTGCCGTGCACCCGTACTGGAGTGAATCGATGAATCTGCGCTGCCTCTTGGAAATGGAATGGCGGACGACCAGTTAAACGAGGGATGTTTAATTTAGTCATCAAATGGAAGATCTTTCGATTGAAGCGCTCACACGAAAACAGCGACCTGACAACCGGACAACCTTCTCATGTGGACAACATGCTAGGACAACGCACGGCGGCCATCTGTCAATTTCACATCAGACAACGGACTTTTATAGAACCAGGCTGCAGCATATAATATTATATATATATATCGGTGACTGGCATTGCTATCTGCTATAGTCTAAAATCTAAATACACCAATTGGCCTACAGTGTATATATACCATGCATCGCTTTTTCAAGGCTCGTGAAGGCGTTATGAAACTTTGAATGGCATGAAATTGCATTAATGTAGCGTTTACAATGTTATATACATATATATCATAATTTTATATATATATATATATATATATATATATATATATTGACGGCGAATATAATTATACAGCACTGGGGGATACTCGTTGCTTGCCGTTGGTTGTCATTAGGATATTGAAGATATGAGACAACTGCATGGGCGATGGCTGCGAAGCTATGGACGACGAGAAAGAGGAATATTAGTAGTAAAGGAAGAGGAGAGGAGTTGAAGGAGGAGGAGGAGGAGGAGGAGGAGAAGAAGAAGAAGAAGAAGAAGAAGAAGAAGAAGAAGAAGAAGAAGAAGAAGAAGAAGAAGAAGAAGAAGGAGAATGACGAGTAAGGGCAATGTTAGGAGAAAGAGGAGAATGAGAAGGAGGAAGAGGAGGAGAATGAGAAGGAGGAAGAGGAGGAGAATGAGAAGGAGGAAGAGGAGGAGAATGAGAAGGAGGAAGAGGAGGAGGATGAGAACAAGGAGAATGACGAGTAAGAGTAGGAGAAGGAGGAGAAGGAGAAGGAGGAAGATGAGGAGGATGCCTGTGCATCTGCATCATCATCATTCCCATCACCATTGGCTGCTGCTGCTGCTGATGGATGTTGTGTTTGTCTGGCTGCATCATGCAAGGCGACACCGTCGTCTCTCGTAGATCGGGTCAATCTTGTTTGCCGACCGAAGCGGAGACGGACATCTGTTTCCTTAGACCACTGACCTCACGACCAGTACATCTATCCATCTATCCATCTATCTATCCATCTATCCATCCATCCATCCATCCATTCATTCATCCATCCATCCATCCACCCATCCATCCAATCATCCACCCATCCATCCATCTATTTATCCATCCATCCATTCATCTATCCATCCATTCATCCATCCATTCATCTATCCATCCTTCCATTCATCCATTCATCTATCCACCCATCCATCCAATCATCCACCCATTCATTAATCCATTCATTAATCCATCCATCCACCCATCCATTCATCCATCTAGTTATCCATTTATCCATCCATCCATTAATCCATCCATCCATATATCCATCCGTCCATCCATCCATCCAATCATCCATCCGTCCATCCATCCATCCATTCATTAATCCATCCATCCACCCATCCATTCATCCATCTAGTTATCCATTCATCCATCCATCCATTAATCCATCCATCCATTTATCCATCCGTCCATCCATCCATCCAATTATCCATCCGTCCATCCATCCATCCATCCATCCATCCATCCATCCATCCATCCATCCATCCATCCATCCATCCATCCATCCATCCATCCATCCATCCATCCATTCATTAATCCATCCATCCACCCATCCATTCATCCATCTAGTTATCCATTTATCCATCCATCCATTAATCCATCCATCCATTTATCCATCCGTCCATCCATCCATCCAATCATCCATCCGTCCATCCATCCATCCATCCATCCATTCATTAATCCATCCATCCATCCACCCATCCATTCATCCATCTAGTTATCCATTTATCCATCCATCCATTAATCCATCCATTTATCCATCCGTCCATCCATCCATCCATCCAATTATCCATCCGTCCATCCATCCATCCATCCATCCATCCATCCATCCATCCATCCATTCATTAATCCATCCATCCACCCATCCATTCATCCATCTAGTTATTCATTTATCCATCCATCCATTAATCCATCCATCCATTTATCCATCCATCCATTCATCTTTCCATCATCCAACAATCCATGCACCCATCCATCCATTCATCCATCCATCCGTCAATTCGTCCGTTCTCTCCTATACATTCATTATTTCATTCATCTAATTATCATGGCTTCAGAGTCCATGAATGAAATCTTTTATTTGCCTGAATGTTTAAATGGTTCAAACAGTTTTTCTCAACTAACGTTTTGATGCATAATTATCAGCAACGCGTTCAACCAATCGACATCAGTAATCTATCGTTTACCCGTTTTAAATTTTTTGCGAATGCATGGATTTTAGGCTTTTTAGCGTTGGTTGATATGCAATTTACATACACGTTGTTTTGACGAAAAGAATTCTTGCTAACTCGAAGTCGGATTGGTGAAAATAACTTAGGCTTAAATTGAAATGGAATTGACGAAAGGATTTTTGCTAAATTGGAGTTGGACTGCTGAGAAATTATTTTAGTTAAATAGAAGTTGGGTTGATGAAACAGAACTGCTGCTCAAATGGAATCTGGATTGATGAAACGAGTTCTTGCGAAAATGGAAGTTGAACTGATTAAATGGATTCATGCCAATTGCCAAAGTAGAAGTCGGATGGATAAAAAGCAATCCGCTTGTGCTCTTAAAGTCTTAAAGTTAAACTACCTAATAAAATCTCATTCGCAATTTAGCAAAATTGCAGATTTCAAAGTTGGAAAGTTAAATTTATATCCACTTAGAGGCGCTCCCAAACCAGGTTTGGTTAAAAAATAAATGTCTTGCGAAAACGATATGAAGAGCCAGGAGAGTCACGGGGAAGCGAGCTGCTGAGAACAGACCGTTTCCCTTATACTTTCCCAAGTACTTAGGTCTCAACTCTCAAGTGCAATTAAAAGCATTCAGATACTGTACTCGAGTTGTACTACAGTGCGAGTACACTAACCAAGTAGGCTACTACATCTGTGCGAGAGAATTTTCATCGTTACAATCATGCCAAATACGAAAGAGGAGAATACAGGAAATGAGAAGAGAGGAAAGGCATAGGCCTACATATAGAGAACTAGTGACAAGAATCGGATTCATAGACTAAGACAAAGACAGACGCAGATACAAAGACGATATCGAAAGCATGCAGACAGACACACAGACACACAGACAGACACACATACGTAGATCCCTGTAATTGTTCTTCTTTCGGTTCCGCTGATTCGGTTCTCGTCGAGAAATTACACCGGAAATTGAAAGACGCAATCTTGCAAGAATTTACTCCGACGATAGAGAATAAGCGCTCTGGGTTCCTCGCACTCCTCTTAGCAAATCCCTCCAGCTAGATTGTATGCGCGCTGCCAATCATTCCAGCAATCTGTCAATCAATGAATCAATCAATCACGGGACGTTTATGAGCAGCTTATTGTGATCGCTCGTGGCGCTGCCAAGCGGCAAAAGATTACCATTTGTACAATGTTATTTTTTGGACGAATCCGGACAAGAATTTGAGTCAATCAATCGCCGATCGATAGATCGATCGAATCGATCTATCTGTATAGACTTATATTGGTGCAATTGTGTGGTTGGATGTGGATTGTGGATATAAGGTTGCAAAATACAGCTGCTCAAGGCAATCTACAGTACTATCGGATTGAATATATAGAACAGATTATACTGTATCTAGTCAGATACACAAATCCCACCTCTATCCAATCTTGCTGTGACTTGTGAAGACCTGAAACCTCAAGCCCAGTGGCGGCGTTAGAGGGGCTAAGGGGGAGGCTAAGCCCCCACCTATGAAAGGCTAAGCCCACTAAAAATGGCCATCCGGGTTTTTTTACATGCAAAATTGAAATATTTCCACGATTTTCGACTGGATGACAAAAAATTGTCGTCAGAAATTTAGGCGGATGAAAATTGGAAAATTTCCATGAGATTTCGCTTTCGCCCGGATGACTAAAAAGAAGGTCGTCATAAATATGGGCGGATGAAAATGAAAAATTTCCATGAAAAAAGGTCGTCAGAAATTTGGGCGGATGAAAGTGGAAAATTTCCTCCGGGCTTCAGCCCCCCAAAGCTGAAATCCTGGCGCCGCCACTGCTCAAGACCAAGACTTTTAGTCTCAAAACTTTTGGACTCAAGACCAAGACCAAGACCAAGACTTTAAACCTCGAGACAGAGACCGAGATCAAGACTTCTCGAAGAAGTCTTCGCACTCAGACTTAATAAAAAAAAGAAAGTTGAAGTATAGGCATTCAAAATTTTGGTGAAAGCACCATTCTTTTATTTTATTCAAGCGAAGCAACTCTGAATAGAGCAATCCGTCTCACGTACGACTTTTTAAAAAGGGCATTGAAATATAAGGTTGGTGAAACTGAAGACAAATAAAACTACCTGACAATTCCAGCCGTCGTTCTGTGTTTTTCAGATACTATGCTCTGCAAGTCGAAACTGAACACAGTGCTTGCCATTTGTGTTGATTTTTAGTGTAACGAAAGAGTTCCACCTAAACGCAACGATGCGTGGAACTTTTGATCGACTATACCGTGTATAGCTCGCCATTGTGCCTAACCCTCAGAATTTTATTGATTCGCTGAGAGTAGTGTAAGAATGTTATGTATGATGCCATCTTAAAACCTCATTATGTATGAGGTCATTTCCCGCCTAAAACCTACATTATGACATTGTATGAGCCCAGTCACATGACCAATGCCGTCATCAGGTCTACATGTATAGTCTTCAGACTCGTACATAATGTTCGAGCTGTTACAGAACACTAGCCTACACCATAACACCAATGATATACGAGACCTAACGTTTATTACGACAAAAACGATGAATCTATTATTTCTTTTTTGGTGAACAACTATGGTGTCTACTGTCATTCAATGAAGTCCACACGGATCACAATGAAGTCCACACGGATCACAGTGAAGTCCACACGGATCACAGTGAAGTCCACACGGATCACAGTGAAGTCCACACGGATCACAATGAAGTTCATTGTGATCCGTGTGGTTCCAACAGAGTGGCATCTCTACGTCTATATTTTCCATCGCTTTCTTCCCAAGATCTTGTCAGAGAAGTGCGAAGAGTGGAGCGTAGAGGGGTGGGTGTGTTCCTCTTCGCATTCCAGACCCCTGCAGTCGACTTCTGACTCATCATGCATTCGTGTGAATTTTTGATGATGTAGTCCGTCTTTGTTCGGCGGTGAAGTGTGAAGTCTTCGACGCCCTCTCTCTCAGTCGACGAGTTTTCCGACGCCAGACTTCGGTCTCTTTATTCTGTTTTGTTGCATTAACAATTTTCCTGCGCTTTCCCTGTGGGAAAACGCTTTCCACTTTAGATTAACCGGACGCGAGGATATAAATAACGACTTATACGCGAGTTCAGAGCTACGTCGGTCGCTCTCTACCACTGAGATAAATTATAAGCGCTATATATTTATATATTATACATCTCAATGGTCTCTAACGAACGTCAACGACGCCGACGTATTAAACATACAGGGTGGGCAAAAAAGATCCCCTAGGTTTTTTGCCAATATCCTGGCCAGACGTAAGAATTTCGAAATGAAATCTTACAGGCTTAGAGACAATTTATATTAAATTTTACACATGATGGCCAGATTTCAATAACATATTTCAAACAGAACAAAAGTTATACATACATGTACTTTATGCATAAAGACGTAGGTAAAACGTTATTGTGCGAGTCTGGACCGTGGCCATAAAGAAGGTGACACCTTCAGAACATAGCCTAGTTATGCCCGAGGCGACGGGGGTCCCTTTTATATAGTGCAGAAACTACGTTGGAAACGAATCGTTTCAAACGATAAAAGATTAAACAGCTTAGGCTAATTATTAACATTTTATCCGCCAACCGACATTACGAAACATTATTTAAATAGGTCCCATTAAAAATCGGTCCCATTAAAATTCGAAATGAACGAGTCAGCCTAAGCTTAGGCCGACTCACAACTGGTGTAGCCTAAAATCATGATGAATCATAATGACTTCACGTTTTGTCGGCAAAAATCATTCCTGCCACACTTTAAGCTCTGGGTAAAATCGACATAGAGGTCTATTCTGTGCAGTGGCGTCAATGACTGTCACTTGCTTCGTTATATCTTGCTTGCTGCTGCTTTTAGGCTTTTTCCTTCCCTGCAGGGTCCATCCGGTCAGAGGGTACGGAGGCGCTCGCTATGCCTCTGGTGCAAGTAAGCCCTACAATTAGTAGCGTACACGGCATGACACTACCCAGCGTTGTGTTGGTTCTGCTGGTATGATGTTTAGTCCTGAATATAATGCTGACGTTGGTAATTTATTTTCAGACAGGATGCCCACTCCTTTGGATTTGTCATAAGATCTTGCGATTCGGGGCAGGCGCATAATTGGCTTTAGAGTTAGGGATTACCGTACGCATAGCCAGGTTGAGGATTGCCGGGGGTTGTGGGGGTTCAGCACCTCAGTCTTTCCTAGGACACCATAGTAAAGTCCTTATTGCCCACCCAAAGTCTACATAAATCAATGATTGACCCCTCAGTTATTTTTCGACAATTCTCATACTGCGCATAGCAATCTGGGAATTTCTTACTATGGTCTGAACGCTATAGTTTAACCGTGTTTTCCAACATTGGCAGCGACGCAGCTTAGAGAAAACTCCATCAGACTTTCAGAATTGAACCGTAATGATTTCATTAGAGACCGCACATGCGATCGACGACGTTCCGCGACGAAATCCGATTCTGCGCTGAATATATACCGAAGTCAGCCTTGGAGTAATAAAGGCTGTACTTACTTAGGTCTACTTACTTGCTAACGTCTATTAGGCTGCGTGTATTAGGCTTATTGTTGTAATTGTAATCATTGTAACAGGCTTTCGTTAATTCAATCTTATGCTTCGAATCTTCGATCTTTTATTTGCAAGTTCTTAGCTCGGCATTTTAAAAATAAACTTCTGATTGTTAACCACATTTAAGATTTAATTGCAACTTTTTGCTGCAGTTAAGTCTACTTGGGATTTATAATAATTTAGTTTGCACTGTTGGGCAGTCTTGGCCAATCTTGGGTCCTGGGATTTTGCGGCAAGATTTCTGGGATTTCATAAAATGAATTGGGGTAGGCTAAATTCCTGGCTACGCCACTGCGGCATATAGCCGTGTTTCTTCCAAGTGTGGATGAAGTAGCTCTCCTCTCTAATTTATTCCGTAAAGCACGATGATCTGATCTAGACTGAGAATTTATATGACGCCAACGCAACGATGCTCAAAGCAACTCTCAATGATCGAAACGTACTATGCAAAATTGCTGCGCAACAGCGCAAGTCAAATTCAAGGACGAGTCTAATCGAAAACCCAGAAGGGATGGAATCCGAGAAGTGGCATCATGTAGGGGAACGTCCATATGGTGTATACATACGCACAGAGGGAGCTAGTGGTCACGGAATTTAGGCGATTTGCGTACGGGTGAGTTGTGGGGGTGGGGGATGGGGAGGAGGGGCTCGGCAAAATGTTCGTACGCAAAATAAATGTAGTCTATAGCCTAATTACAACGTCCACATTAGCCCATTATTCTATTATTCTGTATTATGATTAATCTAGCTCGGGTTTATGGGATATAATTTAGTTCTATGCATATAATTCTAATACGTAACCTTCCTCCTAGTTCTATACATATAATTCTAATATGTAGCCTCCCTCCCCTTCTCCCCATGTACGAAAGCAATTACGTGAAGCCTTTGCAATCCCGAAGGCGCCGTACATGTATGTATTTATACGATGGCGGCATTTCTACAGATCGCATTTATCCTGCTGCTGGTCAATTCTAGATGCATAACTTGAAGACACGGCCACACAAACAGAGATGGATCATTGGACTCCAGCTACATGTAGGCCTATATCTATCGGTGGCGGTCTCTATGGGAAGGAGGAGGCAGAGGCAGTGCATGCGGGGAATCGATGAAGCCATACACACCACTGATATATAAAAACGCACTCGGCGTGCACCTATAATCAGCCGTCGACCGATTCCAGCCATGAGAATTAGTGCACTATAATGCCATCAATATATCATAGACCAGAACGTGCATTAGGTGTATAGGCCCATAGAGCTGCACGCGTATACAATACATGTATACAAACGTAAGTATAGCCTATACATAGCCATGACGTGACGGTATTATAAACTGCGTGTGTTCTCCGTTACATCGTTAGTCGTCGACTGGACTAATTATATGGAGTGTACCGATTCGTCAACATTGCCCTGATGTACATGTATATTCGGCGGTAGCAGCAGCAGCTGTGGAGATCCGTTTGAACATTGTGGGCAGTTTTTCTCTCTCTCTCGATATAAATGTTGTTACGATTGCTTTTTTTATTTCTCGAGGTACTATAAGCCTTCAGGAATTTTAAAAAAACATGGAGATGCAAATCATCATCGTCGTCATCGTCGTCGTTGTCATCGTCGTCGTCGTCGTCATATAATATATATATATATATATAATAAAATTATATATATATATAGCCTATATATACTAGCTGGTGTACCCGGCGTTGCCCGGGAAATTTAGGATTCGACCGCTCCCGGCCACAACCCCACCCCACACCACCCCAACTACACTCTGACCTCTACCGGTACGCCACCCGTGAAATTAGGGTTTTCGGGAAAATTTTCCCTCCCACCCCCCATTCCTGGTGATCCTACTGGGCAGCATCAAAATTGTCTTCACCGATTTTCTGGAATCACTGTTAATCATTTGGCTACCAATTAAATGAATCAAATCGAACCAAAATCCATTGTCATTCCTATTCCTATTGTTATCGCCCGCGAAATGACGTTGCATGACGTTGTAGAACTGCCTAATGCTATAAAAAGCTATTTATTTATGTCGTCGAGTGTTGATGGACTTGACGATTAGGCCTACTCATCACGTGATGTCCTCCTCCAATAAGTCCAATACTCGACTGTAATATTTCGGATGAGACACTCATGCATATCCACGAGTGCCTCCTCGTCCTCAATATTCATGACATGCCCTCCACGCGAATATAGCTGAGAATTGCATCTGCAGCAGTGACTCTGGGGTGATTCTTTTAATGTTATTTGATGGGATTGTTGTCAAGTGAATCCATTGTCTGTGGAATATTGTGGCGCCTCCAAATTTAATTGTCTTCCTCGAAGAGATACCACTGTCGACCTACATTTGCGCGATTAGGAGCTTTCATTACATTTATTAAGAAACTTACAAGTTACTAATGATGGAAGGTGGATCCGCTGTTTATCTACTTATTTATCATATATAATCGCTTCATTCATTCATTCATTCATTCATTCATTCCATAAATCCCACAGTCTTAAATAAATCATAGTCTTAAATCATAGTCTTAAATCATAGTCTTAAATCATAGTCTAATCATAAATTTCTAAAACCAGTTTGCACTATCCAAGTCAACCTGACCACTGCCAAATCGGACGCAGTATCATGAGTAGCATAGACGTATAGACCAGCGGTTCTCAACCTTTTTAGTGCGGCGACCCCTTCGTAACAATTCTAAAGTTGTGGCGACCCCCAACAACAAAATTGATCAAGTTACTCCCCACGTCACTGAATTTTGTCACCATTGTACATTGTTATGCATTCATTACGTAATTCGAAAAATGGTTAAAATTGTCAATTTTGTGAGGTTTCCTCATTCTTGCGATTCGGTTGCTTGAAGCAGAACTTCAAAAGTTTCATAAGTTACGTCTTGCTACTGTAGCTCCACAAGTGTGCTTTATTGGCATTATAAGCGTTGTTCTTAAAAATAGGCTTAAAAGCTGACTGGGTATAGGTTTTCCTGCCTAGTTAGGATGTTTAGCATCTAAATGGCGTTTCTGTTTATTTGTTGGGTTTCATCTATTCAACTGACAAAAGGTCATTACAATAAAACGCTTACGGTTCTCTATTCATGCTGCACCTATTAAAAAATACGCTTCTATGAAAATTGGTCAATAGTTCTTTTCATATCACTCATTTCACTGGGCTGATTCGTTATGGGATAATGGGAGGCTATAAATTTCAGAAACTTTACTTGGATTTTTAGTGAATGTTCCAAGAAGGGGGTTGGGATTTGTGGAGGGTAATTTTCAAATTTGTTTTGAATTTCAAAACTGCAATGGTATCATATTTGGCTGTCATTTTAACGAAATTGCTCAAATTTTCAGTGCTGATAGATAGGCCTAGTCGTGGTTTCCCACCCATTGGTTAAATGTTTTAATTAACACATGGTAATGATAGCATTTTCAACTGGCATCTAAACATATTGCTAGTTGCTCATGGGTAGACAGCAGGTAACGCTGTAGAAATATATGATGATATTTATGAAATAATTATTTCTGTAATAAAATATATCTGAAACATTTGGAGGATATTAGCAGCTCGGCCCACCACAAATTTCGAAGGACCGTACACCTGTCCTCCAAAGTTTCGCCCATGTATAGACCTTACAAGCTGACAGCATAAACTGCTTGAGCAAACCAGGTATTGTTTTATTTTTTAGAAGCATGGCAAAAGTGTAATTTACATTTGAGAATAAAAATGGTAAATAATAAATTAGAGGCAGTGGTGTAGTCCTAAAAAATGAAGTGGGGGGACGCCTGGAAATCTAAGTGGGGGGACGCCATGGAAATTGAAGTAGAAACTGTAGCAAAAAGTACAATCTTGCGAGAATTTTGCAAAAAAGTGGGGGGACGGCGTCCCCCCGCGTCCCCGCCCCACTACACCACTGATTAGAGGCCAAAATCTAGCAAATAAATATATGAATCATAACAAAACTATAAGTTAAGATTTTCTTTCAGTTGCTATTATAGTGTGGCGCTGAAATTGCTAATACTTCTACATATTATAGACCCACATGTGTACATTTTTTGGAAATTTCTGAAGGCGACAGGCGACCCCTGGCAAATCGTCAGGCGACCCCCATGGGGGTCGCGACCCACAGGTTGAGAACCGCTGGTATAGACACATGTGTTTTCTCAACATAAACACAGACTTGAGTTAGCCCTTACATGTATGTACTGACTGAAACAAGGACACCCATCAGCAGACCAAAATTCAACTCATTAATAAATTAATTCCTTAGTTCATTCACTAATTGTAGGAGTTTATTTAGCGCCCCTTAAAGAAGCCCACTCAGAGGCGCTCCCAGTTCAATCACGGTGATCCAAAAAGGTTTTAAGGAGCCTGTAAAACGCTGATGAGTCACCCCTATTATATATAGAGTGACTCATCAGGTTAAAGGCGGATCTCCAATGGGAGACTATTCTACAATCTACACTAACTCGGATGACTACAGAGGAAATTGAAACGGTCCCTATAGTGAGCAGATGAAATTCCCCCCGAATGAATAAAGGATATTTAGGGACATCTTCAGTAAATGCAGAAAACTAGGATAGAGTAAAAACTGACACGATACACGTTCGCCGTCTTCCATGTTTGAACATTTTCTACCATATACTGCTCACTTAGTTAGGCCATTTTGAGTTACAAACAACCGTTATTTTGATTCTTATTAATTAAAGAAATAACTGATTAGTTGAATAATTATGAATAATTATGAATAAGTATGACTAATTATAAATAATTATGAATAATTATGAATAATTATGGTCATTTGTTTGATGTATAAGTATTTATAAACCCAGTTTGCACGTTTGCTTAGTTGTGGCAATCTCCATTCAAGGATTTAAAAAGAAATTTGTAGAACTGCACAACCAGGAAGTTTTTCTAGTGCGGATTTTTTGGCGAAACTTTCTGGTCGTCTCAGAATATTTTCCCCCAAAATGTCGCAACTCGCCGACGAAAAACTCTGACGACCTTTTTAAAAGTAATTTTATTGAAATTTTCTAAGTTTTCCCCACAAATACCCCAAGTCGGCGACGGAAAAACTGATGATTACCTTTTTTAGTCATTTACTTAGAAATTGCTTTTCCTCCGCCTTCCTGCTTATTTATTTTCACTGCACCGTTCCTTCACTCTTCCATCATGAACCGTCTGCATTATTACCTTTTTGTAATGATTTTCACTGCACATAATGCTTTTACAACTACCCAAATTCATTTACAATTGTACATTTTGTGTAGAACTGCACGTTAAAAAAGCCCTGAATCCATTGAAGCAAGTCTTGATTTATAAATTCTACGGCGGCGTTACAGAAGTGCTTGGACTATAATTATGGACTGCGTTAGAACACATAATTATTTTGTTTTATATCGCTGCTGGTGCAATGACCAGCTAACTTACTACTGTGTTAACTAGAGGCATTCACAGAACGCTTCCAATTTTTTTACTTCCGGCTATAGATATGTCCATTGCATCCGGACTTGCAAGTGGCATCATTTTTCACTTGATATCAGCAAAGGGTGATCGCGGCAATGTACATAATGGTGATGGTATGATAATGACGACAACGATGAAGATGACGACGACGATGATGATGTTGACGATGAAGGTGAAGATGTGATGATGATGATAATGATGGGGTGGTGGTGATGATGATGATGATGATGATGATGATGATGATGATGATGATGATGATGATGATGATGATGATGATGATGATGATGATGATGATGATGATGATGATGATGATGATGATGATGATGATGATGACAGTAACGATGAAGATGATGAAGATGAAGATGAAGATGATGATGATGATGATGATGACAACGACGACGACGTCGATGATTTATTTTTTATTTATTTTTTTTTATTTTTTTTTTTTTTCCTCAACCAAAACAACACACAAACATGATACAATTATGGCAGTGAATAATACATTAACATGAATTTGGTGAAGAGGGGGAGACCCAGAAGGGATGTAAAATCCCGCTAATAGGGCCACCCATAATTCATGTAAAATATAAAAGAAAAAACATGATAGAACATTCAATTGCAGGAATAAAAAAAATGATGAGGAAGAGAGAAAAACAAATTAAGCAATCGACATTTCTGTATATAACGAGAAAAACAACTCTTAACTAATGACTTAACTAAAGACTTAACTAAGGGCTTGGCGAAACCACTGAGCAGAAACCTTAACCATTACATATCAGGAAGTGTTTTAAGTAGATAAAGGCGAAGTTTAAGCTTAAATAATCTTGTGTTAGGTAGGGAATGAAGATGTGTAGGGAGAGAGTTCCAACATTGGGAGCCAGTATATTGTATAGAGAATCGACGATGATGATGGTGATGATGATGATGATGATGATGATGATGATGATGATGATGATGATGATGATGATGATGATGATGATGATGTGATGATGATGATGATGATGATGATGACGACGATGATGATGATGACGATGATGATATTGTTGGAAATCAGGGTCATGGAGTTTAATTTGAGTGACCGTCCCCGTGTCCGTCTGGGTATCTGTGTCTGCCTGCAATAGGCATAGCCCATTTCTACCTAGCCCATTTCTACATAGCCCATTTCTACATAGCCCAGTTCTACCTAGCCTATTTCTACCTAGCCTATTTCTACCTAGCCCGTTTCTACATAGCCCATTTCTACATAGCCCAGTTCTACCTAGCCTAGTTCTACCTGAAAGGGGCGTGGCCTCGTGACGCATAAGTACGAGTGCGTGCGCAGGCACGGCAGTCAGCGATGGAGTCATCGAAGGAAACAGTCAGTCTTCGAGGAACACAGTGATCGGAAGAAACAGTCAGTGAATCGCCGTGACACAGTGGAAAGACGAGTCGGTCGAGCGTTGCGGGATCGAATCGCGGTGCAGTCAGCAGGAGATCGTCTGAGGAGAAACGCTTTGGAGAGCAGGACGACGATTTGACGACGCCGCCGAAATTCAGCGCCTGCCGACGACGAAAGGCTTGGAGGCCTTTGCGGTGCAACACTGTCGACTCGGGTTCGATTCTTGACCCGCGGTCGTGCTCTTCTGCAACCCGACGCCTACGGACGACCGAAGGATCGGTGATCGTCGCTGTGCCACGACGGGCAGGATTCAACGCCGGATCTGCCAACGCTTCTGACCGGGTGAGCGCAGTGGTTCAGCTTCCGACGCCGACGACACTGAATCGGGTTCGAAACCCGACCCGCTTCACGGACTCTCTGCGTGCGCTGGCGAGGCAGCGGTGAACTACACGCCAACGACTGCTGATTCGACTCCGGACCTGCCGACGCTGCCGACTGGTGAGGACGGAAGGTTTGGCGACCTTCCGCATCTGACGACGATCGGGTTCGAAACCCGACCCGCTTCACAGATTCTCTGCGTGCGCTGGCGAGGCAGCGGTGAACTACAGGAAGACGACTCGGCGTCCTACAGTGACAATTGCGGTGAACAGTAGTGCAGTGGTTTGAGACGGTAGTGCTCCGAACATTGCTCCGAACATTGCTCCGAACATTGCTCCGCTATAGAAGTCGAACGAATTGCAGTACGAGTTTTCTTCTTCTTTGACGTCGTGAATAAATGAGTTTCAAGCCTGACGGGCTAGTCGTCAATCTTCAGTTGACGCCGGACTGCACAGACGGACGATTCCGACAGGACTAGGGTTTGGGGTTCGGTCCCTGGTGTTAATTGCCCAAACCTAGTTCCGCTACAAACTGGTACCGAGAAGTGGAGTGATTGAATTTCGTCGGACGTCTCGTTACAAACTGGTGAAAGAAGAACTCGTTGGACTTCTTGGAAATTCGGACTCAGCCAGTGGAGCGAAATTCAGCAATGATGTGGAACACTGCAGAGATGGACGAAAACGCCGCTGACCGCCCGACGACTTCGACGCCAGCAGCCGGACGAAGGACGGACCTCTTGGTCGACTACGAGGTCGAGTCCAGCCGCTTCCTGGAGAGGATCGACTTCGACGACCTGCCGAAGAAGGATCGCAGAAGTCTGCTGATTTCTGAGAGAGACTCGACCGCCGTGGAATCGAAAGTCTTGGACAGGGTAAGCGCTTTGGAGACGAAAGTCTTGGACAACGCCAGTCGCTTGGTCGGTGAACGGAAGATGACCATGAAACCAACCAAGTTTGATGGGACTGGGTCTCTCGAATCGTTCTTGGCACAATTCGACGTATGTGCACGCCACAACAG
Source organism: Lumbricus terrestris (assembly GCA_949752735.1). Lineage (NCBI taxonomy): Eukaryota > Metazoa > Annelida > Clitellata > Crassiclitellata > Lumbricidae > Lumbricus > Lumbricus terrestris. Next base: position 56,763,789 of record OX457038.1, on the reverse strand, counting down.
ATGGACGGCAATCGACAAAGTCGACTTCCTCCGTGTTTCCTTGGAAAAGGCAGCAACGCAGCTGTTGTGGGACTTTGGAGCGCGAGCGGAGGTGACGTATGAACAGCTGGTCGAGAGACTCCGTCAACGATACGGCGCGGAAGGTCAAGCTGAGACTTTTCGTGCGCAACTCTACTATCGTCGACAGAGGGCTGATGAAAGTCTGGGAGATTTGCTGCACGACATCCGGAGACTTGTCGTCCTTGCCTACCCGGTTCCGTCGAACGAGACGACCGAGATCGTTGCGAAGGACGCCTTCCTTGAAGCCATCCGTGACCGGGAGTTGTCTCTAAAGGTGAGAGAACGGGAACCGAAGACGATCGACGAGGCGTACCGAACAGCTCTACGCTTGTCGGCGTACCAACAGACTGCAGACCTGGAGGATCGTCGCAGACCTGCGAATCGAGTAAGAGGAACTCAGGAGGCCGACGCCGGAGGACAGCTTCAGTCTCAGCTGGACGACTTCTTCACTGCCCAGCGCAAGTGGCAGCAGGACATGGAAGGAAGAATCTGCCGACAGCTGGAGGAACTCCGAGGCTCGAACAGGACGAACTACAACTCCGCGCCGATGGTTCCGCCGACCATTCCGTCTCAAGGTAACGCATCAGGAAGTCTGGGACGTGGGTCGACCTGCTTCAAATGCGGGTCCCCAGGGCACTACGCACGCCAGTGCCGACAACGTCGACCGTTCCCCAACCGTCGGAACGACGACGAACGCGACTCGGGTCAGCCGACGACCGAGCGAAACGAAGAGACCGTCACCAACCATACAACGAGAGACAGAGCAACGGGCGTGACGAACAACGCGATCTACATCCATGGTGTGATCAACGGACAGCAAAGAACATGCCTGGTGGACACTGGGTCGGAGGTAAGCCTGGTTCCCTCGTCTGATGTTGATGGGTTGTTGCTCCAGCCTAGCACTCGCATTCTCTTGGCCGCTAATGGGACGCAGATAAGGGTTTTGGGTCAGGTTGATGTCCCAATTAGGATTTCTAGAGGCTTTTCTATTGAGACTAATTTTCTCGTCTCTGATCAGATTGGTGAACCAATGCTTGGGATGGATTGGTTGAGACAACACCGCTGTCGACTTGGTTTTGGTCAGGGTGCGCTCTTTGTGGGTAGACGCCGCATTCCTTTGGTTAAGGGCAATGGGTCGCTTTGGTGTCGCAGGGTTATTGTTGCAGAGGAAACAACTGTTCTTCCTCGTTCGCAGTGCGATATTCCTTGTAAAACGCAATATCGTGATTTGACGACCACAGCTGAAGCATGGATGACTGAATCGAAAGAAATTCAACCTGGACTGCATGTAGCTAGAGTTGTGCTGAATGATAATGATGATAAAATGTGCATTCGTGTGGTGAATTTAAATGAACAGCCTGCTATGTTGAATGCTGATTTGATGTTGGGTGATTTGCACCCCGTAAATGTTGAAGTAAGGGAAGGCAGTGATAGACAGACGCGTCCAGAGACACATTTAGTGGAGAAATTGATGGAAGATGTCTCTGAGGATGTTTCGGCAGAGGTGAAGGAACGGCAGAGGAATTTGTTGGTCGAGTATGAATGCATTTTCTCGACCACCGACCATGATTTGGGAAGGACCATGATTACTCAGCATAGGATTGATACCGGGGACTCTCATCCGGTGAGACAACCGTTGAGGAGGCAACCGCTTCCATATCAGGCTACCATTGATGCGCAACTAGAGCAAATGTTGGTAACTGGAGTTGTGGAACCGGCGATAAGTAAATGTTCTGCAAATGTGGAGAATAATTTATCTTTGCGGTTTTGCTCTGGTCCGACCCGGAAGGATTTCAGTCCTTTTTCCGAAACTGATGCCTGTCGGAGAGTCTCGTCTTACGCTGTGTGTTGCAGCACAATTGAATTGTATTGTGGTTATGCTCCGGGAAGAATGAGTCTTGGTCGTGCCAGTGAGTCTAGTCTCGCGAGCCGCAGGTGGATTTTGGACTGTGGGCTTTTGTCTTTCGACCCTGGAGGGTATTGGTCGGATTTGGGTCGACTGAACTTGGAAGACGGAGTGGCGACGTCTACAGGCCGACCACGACGCAACGTTGGCCGTCCTGTTCGATTCCAGTGAACGTCGAAAGAAAGTTAATTTAATTATTATTGGGTCGTGCCTGGCCCGTGTTTTTATTTTTTGAATTGATTGTAAAGCCGTGCGAGGCTTTTATTTTTCTAATTATCTGTAACTTGTTGTAATTAATTGCATATGTCGTTTAAAAAGAAAAAAAAAAGAAGAAAGAAGGGGGGTGTGCCCAACAAAGCACACCGTACCCAAAAAGAAAAAAAAATAGAGAAATAAGCCTGAAAAAAAAAGAAAAAAAAAAAGAGAAAAAGAAAAAGAAAAACAGGCGAGAAAAACGAAAAGGGGGTTGTGACCGAGATGGCACTTCGCACCCGTAAGAAAAGAGTCGAACGAAACGGGGGGGTGTGCGTAACAAGCACATCGCACCCGGGAAGTGAAGGAAAAAGAGAAATGGGGGTTGTGCGAAAAAGCACATCGCACCCGATAAGGGTTTTGCAATGTTGTAATTTGATGTTTTCATAATGAATCGCTGCGAAGGATTTCGCTGAAAACCAAATGTACCGAATTCATCAAATAATGAGAAACTGTATTATTTCGATTTTGTGTAGACAGAAGTAATGTGGTAAATTTTTGTAGACGTTGGCCACTGATTACGTTTTGGAGGATGTTTAATTACTTACTCCAAGTGGGACCTTGGATTGCTTGTGGGGGAAGCGTGTTGGAAATCAGGGTCATGGAGTTTAATTTGAGTGACCGTCCCCGTGTCCGTCTGGGTATCTGTGTCTGCCTGCAATAGGCATAGCCCATTTCTACCTAGCCCATTTCTACATAGCCCATTTCTACATAGCCCAGTTCTACCTAGCCTATTTCTACCTAGCCTATTTCTACCTAGCCCGTTTCTACATAGCCCATTTCTACATAGCCCAGTTCTACCTAGCCTAGTTCTACCTGAAAGGGGCGTGGCCTCGTGACGCATAAGTACGAGTGCGTGCGCAGGCACGGCAGTCAGCGATGGAGTCATCGAAGGAAACAGTCAGTCTTCGAGGAACACAGTGATCGGAAGAAACAGTCAGTGAATCGCCGTGACACAGTGGAAAGACGAGTCGGTCGAGCGTTGCGGGATCGAATCGCGGTGCAGTCAGCAGGAGATCGTCTGAGGAGAAACGCTTTGGAGAGCAGGACGACGATTTGACGACGCCGCCGAAATTCAGCGCCTGCCGACGACGAAAGGCTTGGAGGCCTTTGCGGTGCAACACTGTCGACTCGGGTTCGATTCTTGACCCGCGGTCGTGCTCTTCTGCAACCCGACGCCTACGGACGACCGAAGGATCGGTGATCGTCGCTGTGCCACGACGGGCAGGATTCAACGCCGGATCTGCCAACGCTTCTGACCGGGTGAGCGCAGTGGTTCAGCTTCCGACGCCGACGACACTGAATCGGGTTCGAAACCCGACCCGCTTCACGGACTCTCTGCGTGCGCTGGCGAGGCAGCGGTGAACTACACGCCAACGACTGCTGATTCGACTCCGGACCTGCCGACGCTGCCGACTGGTGAGGACGGAAGGTTTGGCGACCTTCCGCATCTGACGACGATCGGGTTCGAAACCCGACCCGCTTCACAGATTCTCTGCGTGCGCTGGCGAGGCAGCGGTGAACTACAGGAAGACGACTCGGCGTCCTACAGTGACAATTGCGGTGAACAGTAGTGCAGTGGTTTGAGACGGTAGTGCTCCGAACATTGCTCCGAACATTGCTCCGAACATTGCTCCGCTATAGAAGTCGAACGAATTGCAGTACGAGTTTTCTTCTTCTTTGACGTCGTGAATAAATGAGTTTCAAGCCTGACGGGCTAGTCGTCAATCTTCAGTTGACGCCGGACTGCACAGACGGACGATTCCGACAGGACTAGGGTTTGGGGTTCGGTCCCTGGTGTTAATTGCCCAAACCTAGTTCCGCTACAATATGATAATGATGATGATGATGGTGACGATGGTGACGACAGTGATGCTGGTATATATATATCTTTAAGTATAAAACTCAAAGTTTGTCCTTCTGTGTGTGGGATGCACCAATTTTGCCCGGAGGCCTACTCGGAAATTACAGCGATTCGTTTAAAAAAAAATTTTGCAATCGATTCTTACCCACATTTGGAGTTAAACGCCACTATTTTCGGCTGCCAATTCACTTTATAAGTCCCGAGATGTCAACATTTAAACTTGCACGCGATAAGCGATTCAAAATCCATTCACGTTGATCGCCTCCACAAGGCCTCCATTGACTACCAGAGAACTACAGCCAATGGCATGACGGTTTGAGGTCACGTGATATTTACTTCTATCGACAATATTTGCGAGGATTATTCTCGGCTTTTTTCTTCTGATCCACACGAGAAAATCATAAAGATCGCCATCCAAAAATCTTTCCATATTTTAAATTTCGCTGTTATAAAAACGATATATTAGACACGGCATAATTATGTTCACTAAACTCATGACGTCATTATTTTGAGCTCAAATCTTAACGTCACATCTCGCCAAACCGCGTAGCAAAAATGTTGTGGACGTAAATAATGCGAATATAACTGCAAATAATCGTAATAAAAAAGCGTAGATTTAAAAAACTTCCTTTATCTAAGTGGCAAAGAACAATTTATGAAAAAAGCACGTTGCGCTGAATGGTAGTATCTTTTCAGAAAAAGTCGTTTTTCTCAGTTACGTGTCGAATGGACTTAACGGGTTTTGCTCTTCGATTATCGACCAGACCTGTACACCTAGCGGAGAGGTTCGTTACTTCTCCTTAACGCGGGGGTCGATGGAAGGCGGGGTCAGAATGGTGAAGTCGGAACGGGGTCAGGCGTGGCTGGGAACAAAAACTTATATTTCCCGGGCAACGCCGGGTTATTCAGCTAGTTTATGTATATGTATATGCAATAGCCTATAGATGTTTCTACTGATCTACAGATTAAATAAGTTTGTGTAGTACGGTACTGTACTTCACGTGATTCATCATTATCATGCAGATGAGCATTCCTGACGACACGACCTGAATATTCATAAGGTATATATGAGACGGCGATGGCAATTACCGGACGCTGAAGCACCTGTAACTGCAAGCAACCTGTCATGGCCGACGACGGCGGTGGGAGGGGTGGCGGTGGTGGCGGCACTTGACCCATGGAACTGTTTTCGTTCGGTTTACCGATCTGAACGAGAACTTAATTTATGGTGCATTATGATCTTGCATTCCGAATGTCAACACAGAACCAACTGCTCAAATCCTCCTGAACATTCGCCTCCAACATTGCCCGACATCTCTTCCTGGACTTCTCCCCCCCCCCCCAGGGTAAATTTCCTCGGACGTTGCCCTCGTAATTTCACATGGTAGATATATTTATTTAATTCGGCCTTTGCTTTACGCTCACTTAAATTTGTCCCTACACATCTAAGACTTATGCTACCCAGTACCCCCTCATGGCAAGATAGTGTTCCGCTGGATTTCTTCATTACCCGACCGTTTCAATTGCCTGCAATGAAAAAAACCTGGATTTTATCGCCGGTCATAATTTATATAGTAGAAGACTTTTAGGAAAATCGACTCAACAAATTGGCACTACGTAGAGATTTGGCAGAGTTGTTAAGTACACCACACTGACGAGAAATGCAGGTGCATACGGTCTGGTTTGCTGTGCTCAGCGATGTGTGGAGGATGTCAAGGAGCTACCTGCGTTAACTCCCTAGTTGAGATGTCACTAGATGCAAAAAAAGTTATTGCCACAAAACCGAATTTAGGCCGCCATCTGTCCAAGATGGCGGCTTGAGAACAGCTCGGATTTATGGGGACTTTGGGCATTTTCATCAGTGGCGTGTACTTAACAACAGTCTCAACGTAGTGCTAATTTGTTGAGTCGATTAATGCTTTTTTAGCTAAAATTCTTCTATTAATAGCAACCAATTTCAATGCCTTGAATCTAAATTAACTGTGTAATAAGGTTATGATATTTACTCAAACTGTTGCTGTAGGCCAGCGTTTCCCAAACGTTTTGGGCCACGGAACCCTTCGCGTCCTAATATTTTCGGGCGGAACCCCAATCTCAACTAAACACATTGAATCATACTGAACACACTGGAAGCAAAGGCTACTAACAATAATTTTTTATTATAAGCCTACATACCTAAATACACTCAATTTTAGAAGGTTTATTTTCTTGAAATATCATGAAAGATTAAATTGCACTGTTTTAAAAACCACGATTTGTGGATCCTACTAAGAGTATGCCCTACATGAGGTTAGAATGTGAAGGTTCATTGGAATTCTGCTTCATTCGTGATAGGACAAATAGAAGTTCGTATAGTCACCGTTAGAAGAGTTGGCTGCTTTTCATCTTCATTGAGTGGTTTCGTATCCTATTATCGTAACTCATGAAAAGCATAGATGTAAAAAACGTTTTTTTCCGTTTTTTATTCTCTCCCAAAAAACGTCGTTTTTTTCGTTTTTTATTTTTCCCATCGTTTTTTATGGTTTTTTATTTTTTATTTAACTTTATTTATTCATTTACTTTCTGTTATTATTTTCCTTATTTTTTATTTTTTCTGATATTCCATATGTTTTCCGCCAATACTCTCAAGGATTCAGCTAACTAAAGTCATTGTTTCATCGTTTAACATCATCATTTAAGAGATAACCTGCGTGTAGTAGGTTCCTAATCAATGTTTTCAAGGTTAAAATGCGGTTTTAGATGTAGTAAAGTCAAATTATTTACCGTTTCCGTTTTTTATCGTTTTTTTGTCGTTTTTTATTTTTTCGAAAAAAACGACGTTTTTTACCGTTTTTTATTCCGTTTCCATCGTTTTTTACATCTATGATGAAAAGGAAGCATTTAACCAAGTTCTCTTTCAGTTCGTGAAAATGATTTGCAATTTCTGAACGATGGTTTCCTCGAGAACCATTAAAAATTGTGTGAATTTGGAAAGCGTTCCAAGTTTCTAAATTAAATAAAAGAGGTTTAGAACCCTAGCTATAGTTAGCGTACGTAAAAGTCACTCAATTTTTGGCAAACTTTCACACAAACAAATTAAAATCACTATTATTTTGTTGCTACTGCTACAAGATCAGACTTAGCGATTCTTTTTAAACTTGCGTTTTACGGTGACAAAGATGACTGCCATGGGTCTCTGTTCAGACTAAGGCCTAAAGCTCTGACCTACATGTACGTTACGTTCAGCAGTGATATCTGAGCTTATAATACAAACTACATACTATGATATTAGACTATATAATTATTTGATTGCTATTTGCTAATAATCACTGAAAGGTCGGGTGAGGACAGAACACAAAAGATGACTGACGCTAGTTTCAAACTTCCAGTGCATTTCTAAAAGCTGCTTGAAATGTTGCATTGAAGAAAAATTTCTCTGAAAATTTTCTTTTTCTAAACTTCTCGCGGAACCCTTGTGCTCGCCCCGCGGAACCCCTGGGTTCTGCGGAACCCAGTTTGGGAAACGCTGCTGTAGGCTATAATCTGCAACCAAGCTTTTAATGCTTTGAGTTTGCATAGATAATTAATGTTTACTCACGTTGAGATGCCGGAGGATTTCCGATGAATTTACTCGAGGGAAAAGTCGAGGGGAGATGTCGGGGAAATGTCGGGGATGGTGGTGAATGCTGAGTGGGATTTGTCCGTGGCGTGTATTAAGAGCGACTGGCAAGAGAGTGCCGCTTGTCGTTGAAACGATATTAAGATCCTGAGCAAGTAGAAATACATATGAAGACTTTTCTCTCCAATGGACTTCCTGCTCACTTATAAAATGAGATTAACGCTTACCATGTTATGTCCTTGGGAAGATCAGATCTGGTCAGCCGTACTCATGTGAATAGTTATCTTCAAGAGTCGCAGTATAAATTCCATAGATGGATAGATAGATAGGCAGACAGACGGACAGACAGACAGACAGACACAGACAGACAGACAGACGGACAGACAGACAGATAGATAGATAGATAGATAGATAGATAGATAGATAGATAGATAGATAGATAGATAGATAGATAGATAGATAGATAGATAGATAGATAGACAGACAGACGGATAGATAGATAGATAGATAGACAGACGGATGGATGGATGGATGGATGGATGGATGGATGGATGGATCGATCGATCGATAGATAGATAGACAGACAGACAGACAGACAGACAGACATACAGACAGACAGACAGACAGACAGACAGACAGACAGATAGATAGATAGATAGATAGATAGATAGATAGATAGATAGATAGATAGATAGATAGATAGATAGATAGATAGATAGATAGACAGACAGACAGACAGACGGATGGATGGATGTTCCGGTTACGAGTGAAGAGCTAGCACTTCGAACTTATACGGCTGCCTCTTGTGCTTATCGTCTCACCGCAGCTAAAGAGAGAGTGCTGCTTTTCTTCTTCTATGTGCAGCAACTACAGCCGGAAATTGTCCGAAGCGTCCGAGGCTTGGGATGGAGTTTCGACCTCTTCCATTTCACCCTCCGATCTTCCGCCTCTTCACCCGGGAATCCCTAACGAAGATAAGAAAACGGATCCAGGAGGAGAAGCTGGCCAAGGAATTGCTACGACAACAGGAACAGGAGACCGGTCAGAATGAGGAGAAGAAGGACGAGGACAAACCAAGGCCGAACCCTCTTCTCTGCCAGGGTATGTCGCTTCCGGGAAAGATGGGCGAATTCCCGCCAGAGCTGTTCGGAATTCCCATCGAAGAAATCGACGAATTCTACCACAACAAATACGTAAGTGTTGCTGTGCGATGTTTCAAATTGTTGCCTGATTGTTTAACTTTTAGTTATAGATCTCCGTCTTTAAACAAATTCATCTTAATTAAAATATAAATAAAATACAAATGTTTGGTCGAACCGATGAAACGATGGACTATTATAATTAGACATGTGGGAAAATAAGAACCATATTAACGAGAAACGCACGAGAAGCTGATAAGTCATAGACCTATAACAGGGGTCTCAAACACGCGGCCCGCGAACCCGATTAATGCGGCCCGCGAACAGCTTCCTGGTTTTTGATTTTTTAAAGTTAGAAATCGGCATAAAAGAATTTTGCAGTTCTTTTACGATTTCAACCAATGTTTAAACTGCTTTCTACTCCTTTTGCTTGGAGTAGAAACACAACAGCAGATATTCGCTAGGCATGGGCTATTATGCAGATGGATTTAGTAGACCTTCAGTGCGAAGCAACGCCGAAGCAGAAGAATGCACAGCAAAGTTTGAATGCCGATGTCGCAAAATATAGTATCCCCGGAATAATCGTCGATTCGTATCTCCCCAGATGATGAGAGTTTCAAAAATTGTCACTTCCGCGTGTGCTTATTTTTGCAAGTTAACTTCCATGCATATGCTTGGTTTTGAACAATGACACTAACAGGTAGGCCCTATATGTTTATTGCTATAATTTTGGTGACTTTGATTTAGAGGACTTAGAACATTTGGAACACTTAAGAACACTCAGAGTCTCTACCCCTAGCTAAATTCGAGTTGAATTACTCTGAACATTGCTAAGTATACTTTAAAAAGTAGTCTTTTTAAATTTTGATCACAGCATAATTTCTTCAATTATAGCACCAACGCATTTTTTCGATAATTAGGCTACGATAGAATGGTTTTCCAATTTTGTTTGTAATACCATTATAGTTACACTTAAAATATAATATTATGTGAATTTTACAGGGCTTTATCATTACAGTATTGTAGCCTATGCTGCAATGAGACAACTATATATTCCAGTTTCACGTGCACGATTATCCTATATTTTTATGTTGCGGCCCGCGAGTCATAAAAATTTCCAAATGCGGCCCACATGCTGACTTGAGTTTGAGACCTCTGATCTATAAGTACCAGCAAAGAAACCAACGCATTTGAAAGATTCTGTTGGCTAACACCGGTACTATAGCCTAATAATTGTACGTCTATGTAATACAGTGGCGTAAACAAGGGGGTTTCAAAGGTTAAAACACCCCATTGACTTAGGAAAAAGTTTTTTAAAGGTTATTTATCCACTTAGATCTAAATAAGAAAAAAACTAAACAATTGTTTGTAGTAACAAGATTATTGTTTTTCTTACTTTATTCCCTTTGCTACTTTGTTACCTTTTTATTTACTGTAATACTGTTGGGTTGGTGTCAGGAAGGGCATCTGGACAGGCCATAAACGACCCCCCCCTATCATAAACTCCTGGCTACGCCTCTGTTGTAATAATTGTAGTCTATACTTACAACACTGCAGATTCATCAATTCTTTATCTCGCGGCATCTGGCAGTTGTCAAATCCACAGCGCGTACAAAGGCGCTATATAACTCGAAATAAACGACGTTGAAGTCGATTGTTTGATAGGCAACTGTAATGGGAATTGTCAAGCCAGTCAAAAATAAATATAAGCATATAAATATAACTCAACCTTGACGAAAAACTGCCAGGATCAACCGCATATGGGTTTCACTTCACGAAGTCGCACAATAAGTAACCCAGTGTCCCCAAGCTAGTACGTCATGACCCTTAGGCAGTGCTTAAAGTGTAAAAAAGAAGTGCCAGGACGCTGTATTGTATACGGAGACTTAATTGGTCGTCAGTGGCGGCGCCAGGATTTTAGGTTTGGGGGGCTGAAGCCCTAAGCCGTTCCTCCCTCCCAGAGGTGCATAAGAAATGTTTTCTTAAAGGGTGCTCATATTGCAAGCCCCGAAGGCGCGAAGCTGCGAGTGCCGAAGGCACGAAGTTCATGCCGACTAGGGGGTTTGGGGGAGCTTACGACGCTCCCCCAGCGGGGTCTGGGGCGGAGCCCCAGCGACCAACGCATTTTTAGCTGTGTCGACCTCAACTGGAGCCCTTTTTCGGCCCTTGTTTGCCAGCTATTTTATGAGCGATAAAGTCATGAAAACTTCAAGAATAGATCGTTTTTCAGAGTCGCAAGCTACCAGGATAACAATAAAAGTCGACGTTTTATTGTAAAAGATAACGGTTTTGTCTTTACCGTAATCACAACAGTTAAAAGTTTAGGCCAGCGGTTCTCAACCTTTTTAGTGCGGCGACCCCTTCGTAACAATTCTAAAGTTGTGGCGACCCCCAACAACAAAATTGATCAAGTTACTCCCCACGTCACTGAATTTTGTCACCATTGTACATTGTTATGCATTCATTACGTAATTCGAAAAATGGTTAAAATTGTCAATTTTGTGAGGTTTCCTCATTCTTGCGATTCGGTTGCTTGAAGCAGAACTTCAAAAGTTTCATAAGTTACGTCTTGCTACTGTAGCTCCACAAGTGTGCTTTATTGGCATTATAAGCGTTGTTCTTAAAAATAGGCTTAAAAGCTGACTGGGTATAGGTTTTCCTGCCTAGTTAGGATGTTTAGCATCTAAATGGCGTTTCTGTTTATTTGTTGGGTTTCATCTATTCAACTGACAAAAGGTCATTACAATAAAACGCTTACGGTTCTCTATTCATGCTGCACCTATTAAAAAATACGCTTCTATGAAAATTGGTCAATAGTTCTTTTCATATCACTCATTTCACTGGGCTGATTCGTTATGGGATAATGGGAGGCTATAAATTTCAGAAACTTTACTTGGATTTTTAGTGAATGTTCCAAGAAGGGGGTTGGGATTTGTGGAGGGTAATTTTCAAATTTGTTTTGAATTTCAAAACTGCAATGGTATCATATTTGGCTGTCATTTTAACGAAATTGCTCAAATTTTCAGTGCTGATAGATAGGCCTAGTCGTGGTTTCCCACCCATTGGTTAAATGTTTTAATTAACACATGGTAATGATAGCATTTTCAACTGGCATCTAAACATATTGCTAGTTGCTCATGGGTAGACAGCAGGTAACGCTGTAGAAATATATGATGATATTTATGAAATAATTATTTCTGTAATAAAATATATCTGAAACATTTGGAGGATATTAGCAGCTCGGCCCACCACAAATTTCGAAGGACCGTACACCTGTCCTCCAAAGTTTCGCCCATGTATAGACCTTACAAGCTGACAGCATAAACTGCTTGAGCAAACCAGGTATTGTTTTATTTTTTAGAAGCATGGCAAAAGTGTAATTTACATTTGAGAATAAAAATGGTAAATAATAAATTAGAGGCCAAAATCTAGCAAATAAATATATGAATCATAACAAAACTATAAGTTAAGATTTTCTTTCAGTTGCTATTATAGTGTGGCGCTGAAATTGCTAATACTTCTACATATTATAGACCCACATGTGTACATTTTTTGGAAATTTCTGAAGGCGACAGGCGACCCCTGGCAAATCGTCAGGCGACCCCCATGGGGGTCGCGACCCACAGGTTGAGAACCGCTGGTTTAGGCCAATAACAAGTTTGTAAGTATGCCGTCGTATGGGTAACGTATAGGAAACTTAAGGGGCATGTCGTATTTAGGGGTTTTTACGGGCTCAGCCGACCCAAAATGTGTGATTTCCTAATTTTTAGAACAAATTCTATGAAGGCTTAACTTATACTTATTGTATTTTTGCGACCATTGCTTAGTGTTGAACCACTGAGCAGAGGGAGGGGTTTTGGTGGAGGGGATAGCACCTCCCCACATATCGAAATGTTTTTGAATTTCCACGCTGCAACATTTTAGACTGTCATTATGACGAAAATGCTCATCATTTCAGTGCTTATAGTCGTGGTTTTCGACTTCAAAAGTGTCTCCTGCAGAGTCCTGCTATTTTTTAAATCTGTCAAATTTCTTAACTGCAAAATCCCTCATAATTTCGTTGCTGAAAGATATGGTTTCAGATTTCAAGAAATGTTTTCTCCCTCATTGTTCAAATTTGACGAATTTCCATATTGCAATAATAGCATTTTAGGTTGTCATTTTAACTAAACGGCTCATCACTTCAGTACCGATAGTCGTGGTTTATGGCTTCAAAAGTATCCTTCAGCTATTTAAATTTTTGTTAAATCTTCAAACTGCAATGGTAACAAATTTCTCATAATTTCATTGATGAAAAAGACACAGTTTACGAGTTCAATAAATGTCCTCTCCACGTTGTTTGCATGTTTGAATTTCCTCACTGCAATGCTGGCATTTTAAGACTTCATATTAATAAAAAAAATTGCTCATTATGGATAACACTCTAAAAATCTAAAATGATATATCTGAAATATTTGTGAAATATTTGGGCATAAAACTCAACGTCCCTATAGAAACCTGCTGCCATGCACTGCCGTCTATCGCTGTCTGGACGGTCGTCCATGCAGTCATGGACGACCACGAATTGTGGATCCTACTGAGAGTATTCCCTACATGAGGTTAGAATGTGAAGGTTCGTTGGAATCCTGCTTCATTCGTGATAGGTCAATAAGAAGTTTGTAGTCTCCGTTAGAAGAGTTCACCTTCATTGAATGGTTTCGTATCGTATTAGGCCTATTGTCATAATTAATGAAAAGAAAGCATTGAACCAAATTCGCTTTCAGGTCGCGAATATATGGAATTTCTGAAAAATGGTTTCCTCGAGAACATCGTCCATTAAAAAAATTGTGTGAGTTTGGAAAGCGTTCCACGTTTCTAAATTATATAAAACAGGTTCAGAACCCTAGCTAGCTTACCCAGAAGTTACTCAATTTTGGCAAATTTTTACACAAACAAATTAAAATTGCAACTTGTTACTACTGCTGCAAGATCTGACTTGGCGATACTTTCTAAACTTGCGTCTAAAGGAATCCTGCTTCAGGCCAGTTTCGTCGAGATAACGATTACAAAGATGACTGCGTTTCTGTTCAGACTTATGCCTTAACCTCTGACGGTCTGACCTACGTTATCATCAGCAATGATGTCCTAGCTTATGCAATGTATATATATTAGGCTAATTGAATTGCTAATAATCACTGAAAGTTCGGGTGATGACAAAACACAAAAGACGACTGACGCTAGTTTCAAACTTCCAGTGCATTTTCAAAAGCTATTTGAAATGTTGTAGCCTATTGCAGTATAGGCTACAATTTCTCAAAAAATTTCTTTTTCCTCAACTTCTCGCGGAACCCTTGTACCCTTGGGTTCCTCGGAACCCACTTTGGGAAACGCTGGCCTATAAAATTATCAGTCTTTTACATGCACCATGCATTTCGTTAGAGTTTCACGTCAATTTGCCTATGGGCGGAGTTTGGTTTCCGTTCTTGGAGGGCTAAAGCTTCTTGGGGGGGGGGGCTAAACCCGGGAAAAGATACCATTTACACGGTAAAAAATTGACTCTGGGTCCATAGGTGCAATCACGTCCTAAAAGTTGGGGGGACCAACTGAATCACGTCCTAAAAGTTGGGGAGGACCATAATAATAAAGTTAGGGGACCACTCAAAAGTTGGGGGGACGCGTCCCGTGGGTCCCATAGGGTGGTTGCGCCTATGTCTGGGTCTTCTTGGGGGCTTAGCCCACCTAGCCCCTGTTAAACTCCGCCCATGCATTTACCTCGTCATATAAATTATAATCTCTGTGAGATTGGATTTTCCACGCATATCAAAACAAAACAAGAAAAGGACTGTGTGTTGATGATGAGACGAGGCTGCACGCTGCAGCAAGAGGTTTCAATTGATGGCACAGTTTTAAGCTGGTTGCCCAAATGAAAAGACAACCATCGCATCTAAATATTGGCCATACTTTACAGCAAACTTATAGGTTACCGTTAGGCTAAATAGCCTACTTATAAAGTATAGGCTACAGACCGTATACGAATAATTGTTCTGAGAAATCAATTTTTAACGTGTGCTTATAATTTTTCTAACAAATTAGAACACCTGGGAATAAATGTCCGATTCCCACCTGAAAACATGCACGTGCATATTTTATGTTCAAAATTCTGCAAGAAAAACTAATGACGACATGACGACAGATTGTGTAAACGCGTCAGTTTCTCACTTCCACGTCTCGACTTCGAATCCCGCGGTGCGACACAGAAACTGCGTTACATCCACTAAGCAAAGGTTGTCGTCTTGATGGATCGCTGTTTTCGTGTTTGCACTTCAGCCGAATGATCCCCGAACCACCGGAGGATTAATGCTCGGAGGATGAAGGATTGTCCCACCTTTAATGGAGTGCTGCATTAAAAATGTATGATCGGAAAGGCTACTCGCAAGGCTTCCCTCCTCCGCTGAAGTTCAAACACGGCGAAAGTGTTAATAATACTGCACTTGATTGATTATCATGTGGAACATATATCTTTTCCAAAAGCGCAATTTCCTCCTCTTCACGGTTGTCCAGCACAACGTGTTGTTGTTCGAGATAATTTTGAGTTTTTAACGTTTTTTTAAAATCTTTGTTTGGTTCTTGTCAATGCTGCAAAGGAATTGAGTCGTGTACAATACAATTCAAAATAATACAATACAATACAATAGAAAACAATTCAAGACAATACAATACAATACAATACAATACAATACAAAACAATTCAAGACAATACCCCATAACTCTCATATTTTCCTACATTATAGAAGCCTGCAGAGTGCCAGAGGTGAAGAAAGCTGCGCTATAGAACCCTGGTGTTAGAATGCATTAGGTCAGAAACCAAACCCTGGACTCGACTAGGCCTATAGAAATAAATTAGATGATTAAAAATAGTGGAGAAGATTAAACGAGACGAGGAGGTTGCAGTCAATCCGATAATAATATAAGATGAGAAAAGATTCGATTAGAACTCTGATCACTTTGAACCGGATTAGCTTTCTGACGCCGTACATACCGACGACCAAGAGACCTTATAAGGATCGAGACAAGACCAAAGGACGTCAGCTAATCTCTTCGCGACGAGGCCTAGAGCCATAGACGAAGTCATGGACGAAGCCATAGACGAAGCCATAGACGAAGTCATGGACGAAGCCATAGACGAAGTCATGGACGAAGCCATGGACGCGTCTGTAGGAGCATCTGGAGCGCATAGCACTGAAACCACCTTGACGACATTTCTTGTAAATTGCAATATATTATTTTGATCATTGATAATAATATTAATTATATTATAAAAGGCTTCTCACGGCATAAGCCTTTCAGAAGCGCCCCCTGAGCAGAGTATGCCCCTAGAGAAAAGGAAGGTCTCAAGGTGAGAGAAAGAGGGAGAGATGCCACGAGAATGACGAGATATGCTTCATGGGCGCCCGCTAATGGGGCAAGAGGGGGCACTTGCCCCTTCCTCTGTAAAAATAATACCTACTTTTACAACAACTACTTTTCGGGTTTTTATAGATTTATTCGCATTAAAGTACTAATTATGCAAACGATACACTAACTCACACTGTGAAATTAACATTTCGAAGGCTCTATAAAAAATACCCATGATCTTGTAAGCTTATACATTGCTGCTTTGCAACTTTAGAGTGTTTTGCCCCTCCTGCAAAATATCTGTGAACGTCCATATGACCAGAGAGGGTAGAGGATGGTTGAGCGCAGAGAAGCAGCAGGCTTATTCCACATAGAGGACCAGTAATTATGCAAGCAGAGGATCTGGATGGCTGTTGTTGTCCTAAAATGGGGAGCGAAGAGGTCATGCCGGTCAGCGGATATGATGAGAGAATGCGACGACATGCAGAGAGGGAGGAGAGATAAATTTGGTGGGAAGTCATTTTGGAGCCAGACCCATGGCAGTTGAGATTTAAGCCCGGTAATGAGAACTTTAAATTGGATGTACGCAGAGAGAGAAAGTAAGAGACAGACAGACAGACAGACAGGCAGAAAGACAGGCAGAGAGCCATGAGTTGTTCAGCCAAAAGAGATAGAGACGTGAGACAATTGAGGCAGGCATGCTATAATTAATCTCGCTCCTGAAAGAGTTGACTTAACTCGGTTAACTTGGATATAATAATATTATGTTCAGCGAAGGTTGAGAGTGCCATCTAAGTACGTAAATAAGTTAGTAAGTAAGTGCATTTTTTTTTATCCAACTACATGCATAACGGCACTTTTAGTTACAGAGTAGGCCTACACATCAGGGCCCTGCGGGTAAGCCATTTTGCTACCCGACCCGTACCCGTGACGTATGACTGCTACCCGTACCCGTACCCGACCCGTACTCAAAATCACTACCCGACCCGACCCGTACCCGCGGGTATACCCGTACCCGCATCGTACCCGCCACGTCATTGGTAGGAGTTCTCATTAGCCTTCTCATCCAGACGAATAGGTTTACAACTCAGCATGTAATACAATGGCAGTAATAATATATATGGCTTATGATGGTGTTGGTAGAAGCAGTAGTGTTTTTGTTTTGTAGCAGTTGTACTAGTTGTAGTAGTAATAGTAGTAGCGTAGTAGGGATGGTTATGGAAGTAGTTGAAATAATAGTACTATAGTAGTCACGGGGACAGCAGTAGTACTAGCAGTTGTAGTAGTAATAATAGTCGTAGTCGTTGTAGTAGTAGCAATAGTAGGCAGTAGTTGTAGTAGTAGTAGTAGAAGTAGTAGTAGTAGTATTGCTAGTAGTAGTAGTAGCAGTAGCAGTAGTAACCACCATAGCTACCACCACTAGTAGTAGTAGTGGTAGCTGTGGTGGTAACGGTGATGACCATGGAGGTGGTATAGTAATAGTTGTAGTCGCAGAAGTAGTAGTGGTAATAGTAGTAGTAGTAGTAGTAGTAGTAGTAGTAGTAGTAGTAGTAGTAGTAGTAGTAGTAGTAGTAGTAGTAGTAGTAGTAGTAGCATAGTAGTAGTGGTGATGGTGATGGTGATGTTATAATGGCAGTGGTAGTAAAAGTAGTGGTAATGGCAGTTGTAGCAGTGGTGGTTGTAGCAGCAGGAGTAATAGTAGCAAAACACGTCATTTATATTAATTATTATTTGTCGGGCGCGGTGGTGTAGTTCGTCGCCTTGCAGCCGAAGGGTTGCAGCTTTGAATCCACCTCAATTCACCGTGTAGGGACATTGGGCAAGTCCTTCACTCGCAACTGCTCAGCGATTGGGCGTGAAACTTCGATGTAGTGTCTCTGTAGTCAGGAGCGCCTCTGAGTAGCGTGCTTGAAGAGGCGCTATATCAAGTGCACATACAAATAAATTAATAATTAATTATTAATGTAGCGCAAAAAAGCTTTTTTTACTTACATCTGACTCAGTTTTGTCATCCGCCATTTCTGTCGGTGCGGGTAAAACCGGGTATACCCGTACCCGTGATGACCCTACCCGTACCCGACCCGACCCGTGAAAAACGTACCCGACCCGTACCCGACCCGTACCCGACCCGCGGGTACGGGTAAACCCGCGGGTACGGGTATACCCGCAGGCCCCTACTACACATGAAGCATCATAAAGCATTCTTTAAATTTGGTCATGCGGTCTGGGATGCATCGAATAGGAAAGTAGTCCTTAAATGGCGATTGAGAAGCCGGCTCAGAGCATGGATTGGGTCCGCAAAGGCAGCAGTGAGGACTGTGGAGGTCCCTACATGACTTACCACACAGCTCTTCCAATTTAGCGTTAGTTTCTGTAAGGCAGCGAAGTCGAACTAGAGGTCCATCACGGACTGCAGTCCATTGCGCTTCTGCTGCCTAGAATACCGCACCATGCTGGTGAGTGGTGACTTATATTATAACAAGTAGGCCACAGACTACTAGTCATTAAACTGGCTCGCTTAGCTACATCGGTAAGAGCGCTGTCCGCGCGGCTGTACGCGACTCTGTGAAGGGCCTTGGTTCGATTCCCGAAGGTGGCTATTTCAGAGATTCAAAATCTCGGGCTAGCACGGTCCGTCCACGGGAACATAAATGGCGTGGCGACACTAATCATCTTCGAAATGGCAGTGTCGTTAAACATGTAGCAAAACTACTATAATCATTCGCACAACATCATGAAGCATCGTTCCTGCTATGCGTGTGTTGTTATGATGCTCAGGGCATACCATATATCGACTGTCTAGGTTGGACGCATATAAGCGGTTTATATATGCACTTGGAATCCGATATATTCACTCGTGACCACACCCCAGGATTACCATGCTCTGCACCCTTGGGAATTCTATAGTACCTCGCAAGGGATTGTCTCCCATACCCTTCTTTGACGTGGGCGACGGTTTGACATCTCCTGAGATTTCCTTTGATTCACGCTCCGGTTACATCTCGCAGTCCAGTTCGGCTCCGATCGTGTGTCGTTTCTTGAGGATGGTATTTACAAATAGGTATCATCAGCGTTCTTATAGCTTTTCGATTCGAAGGGTGGCACCTAAGTCACGAACACTAGATGAATTATTGAGAAAGGAGGAAACCAGAGTCTTCTATTACTGCTACTATTATTAGTAATAGAAGGCTCTGGAGGAAACTATTCAGAGAATAATGCTTAGTTGGTGAGTTGATGTGTCTGTGTTTGTGTGTGTTTGTCTGTTCGTATTTATTGGTGGCACCTGTCTAGACGTTTGTGGTGGTCGCAAAAGACAAGACAATCTTCCGGTTTAGTTCTTCCAACGGATTCTTCTTTCTCAGTCCATTCAATCCAGTCAGACGCATGGCCATCTACATACTCACTCACCCGTATCCTTTGCATGCACGCTCTGCTGGTCAGTTATAAGGGTTTCGCCCGTGGAATAACCAGGCCACCTGGGTGTGATGATTGAATGAGGGGGTGGAGAGGAGTGGAGGGAGTGGCGGGGAGGGGCTGTTCAGTGGTGTGTCGGGTAACTTGAAGAAAACGTGACATTTGGTGGAAAACACGAAGAAGGAGAAGAAGTGATTGAGAAAGATCGATTAGAAAATTGGAATTTAACGACCTGAAAACCGTCTGTAAGATGCACGTTATCGCCGGTTTCTCGTACCCTTTGCCATGGCTGCCGAATGATGCCGAATGATACAGAATGAAACAGAATGATATTGATACCGAAAGATACCGAATGATGCCGAATGACATCGAATGATGCCGAATGATAGCCTACCGAAAGATGCCAAATGACACCGAATAATGCGGAATGCTGCCTAATGATGCCGAAAAATATTGTTGTTATTGCAGCTTCTGTTATTGTTGAATGTTGATGATGACGATGTTGATGATGACGATGCTGATGATGACGATGTTGATGTTGTTGTTGTTGATGATGATGATGATGATGATGATGATGATGATGATGATGATGATGATGATGATGATGATGATGATGATGATGATGATGATGATGATGATGATGATGATGACAATAACGATGACGATAACGATGACGATGATGATGCGAAAACACCAAAAACGAATAATTAAGAAACAGTCTCTATTATAGGATAATTGAAATGTTTCTCTCTTCCTTCACTGATCATCGCGTAGATTTTTCAGCCTCTGCGTCATGTTGGTTATCCTCGTGAATTGTATCTTCATGGCCATCAACAAAGAAATTCCACACACAGAGTGAGTACTGGATGTATGTTGCTCTCCTTTCTTCAAATAATTATAGAAGCTGAGCGAGTCATTAATTTTATCAATAGATTATGCCTACTCACTTATCGTGAATAAGCTGGTGCCCCGCGTTTCGCTTTCGAGTTGCGCTTTAGAAGTTAGCAAATCACGATTAACCATAATGTCCAAAAACGTCTTCAGAGTCGAACTCGTGTTGCGCAAAGGGTTAATCGATGGTTGGTTGCAACTAAGGAAAAAATAAACTGGATAAGAATCGGTCGAGTTCCGTGATGACAATGCATTTATTATGCGCCAGTTTATCACATCCTCTCTGATTCAAAATCTTGGATAGGCCTACGCCTCTGATTGTTTCACCTTAGACCTAGGCCTTGAATACCCATCATTCCATCGTTTATGTCATATTAGGATATACGTCGCTCAGCCGAATCTCACATCATCCCAAATGCCATAGCATAACATACCACATCACCCGATACTATACCGTGCCATGCCATACCATACAATACCATACCACGTAATGTATGTTAGTAACTTTGTGGTTCCACATGCACACACAGCCATCAGACAGAATTGGAAATTCTCGATTGTGAGTTATTCTGTTTGGAAGAGCCTTCTCTTTGGCCTGCGTTGCCTTCCGTGGAATTTGTCTAAACTCATTTTATAAAGTATACTACGCAAGACCTTCCTCTTTGGCCGTGCCAGGGCGAGGAACGCCTCTAAATAGTTAGGCCTATATCTTTGAAGGACGCTATATAAAGTCTTCAGACAGACAGACAGACAGACGCACAGACAGACAGACAGACAGACAAACTGACAAACAGTCAGACAGACAGACAGACAGACATGCACACAGGCAGACAGACAGACAGACTGACAGACAGTCAGACAAACGTACAGACAGACAGATTGATAGACAGACAGACAGGTAGATACCATGCATCGCTTTACCATACCATACCATAGTCCCTTAAATGTTCACGAACAGCACAGTTGTCTGTCGTTGTGATGATTGTTACAGAGCGACATTCACTGGTATCTACACGGTCGAAGGAACAGTGAAGATGCTTGCTCGTGGATTCATTCTTGCCAACTTTACATACTTACGCGACGCATGGAACTGGCTCGACTTTATCGTCGTCGCTTTTGCGTAAGATGACGATAATATCGACGATAATTACTACTTCTTTCTTCACCAGCATTAGCCTACTCCCTCTCCTGTCGTGCGCATGATCTCTCATATATCTTTGTCTAACTTACCCAAGAACACCTATGAGACACCCCAACCTAACCCTTCCAGTTTTTCCACTTCGGTAATAAAGAAGATATGTCATAATTATAATCATAATTATAATTATAATTATAATTATCAAGTGCGAGTAATAGCATAGACTTATATCCTTTCAAACTCCCGCGCTACTCCGTAGAATCGACGCTTTGATGCTTAGCTGCATGTAGCTGCTATGATTTGGAATCATGTAATATATATACATATATACAACATGTGTATATTATATTATTTGTAACGTAGTCTGTTCCTACCTTTGGTGAGTCTTTATGTCGATCCTTAATCCCGAGTAATGTTACGTAGGCCCTATAGCTTAATTTATATATTCTTTGGTTTCGCTTGGACTTAATTAGTTTTCGCTTGAACTTCCTTTAAATTTGAAGGACTTCTTTAGATTTCAATGGGCTTCGTTAGGCTTCGGCAGAATTTGATTATAGATTCGAATTATTTTGGTCGGTAGGAATTTTACAATCTGACTAGTCTGCGACAATGAATTATAGATTCGAATTATTTTGGTCGGTAGGAATTTTACAATCTGACTAGTCTGCGACAATGAATTACCTTGAAGCTTTCAGTTGAGGCGACCATGAGCTGATGCATTGTGTAATATACAAGGGCGCTATAGAAGTAATTAAATTGGATTAGATTAGGATATATATATATATATATATATATATATATTGCCAAGATACCTTCACCTCACTGATGCTACTTTATATAGCCTATGCCTATCTCCCTCCGTTGCCTAATTTGCCACCAACAGCACATGTTCATTCATGCCTTAGTAGTTGACTTCCTCAAGGAAAGGCTCATCGTATTTATATTGATGACTTACATGTACTGTAGTATATGGTCTATTATTAGTGAATTTTTCTAGACATTTAGACCTCTTCGTGGCAAAGCCCAAACTTCTGCTGCTCTTGAAAAATCAGGCGCCATATAAACGAAACCGCATTGAAGGATTAATTAATTTGTATAATGGAGCTCCATCTATCAATTCAGAACTGCTTATTTTTAGCCTATTATTTTAGCATTTAATAACGTAACTAAATCGTCTGCTTAGCCTCATCAGTCGAGTCTTTCAATCACCAACCACTCTCTCTCCGTTGATAATGCTAACCATTAGACTACGCCTTAACTGCTCACCGCTTAAGACGCGCCATCTCTCACCCCCCCCCCCCCCCCCAAGAGCCATGTGGCTAAAGAAATCCTGTTTTATGCCGTAAAACCCTGCTTTAGTTCTATAAAACTCCTTATTATCATAAAGAAGCATGCAGCTATAGAGTCGCCCTTCATCATCATAAATCCTTATTTTACCACAGCATAACCCTTTATCAGCTTACGTTGCATGTCTACTCCAATATTAAAGTTTAAAAAAGACGCCAGCGTCCATACGGTCAAGCATATTTAAGATAGACCGTTTATAGTTTTTTTCTCAGGAGAAGGCAATTGCTCTTATAATAAAGTCGGCCAGGCGAAGGATGCTTTTATGCTTTAATCATTCGCTGCGAGTTGCTAAGAATGATTTACCAGTTGCTAAGAATGATTTGCCAGTTGCTAAGAATGATTTACCAGTTGCTAAGAATGATTTACCAGTTGCTAAGAATTATTTACCAGTTGCTAAGAATAAACCGTTGACATTAGTTTTTTTTACCATCCTGTGTGTTTAGCAAGACTACTGTAGCTGACCGCGCAGTGCACGAAATTTTCAGGGACATTAAGATACCATTGATTTCCGATTTTACTACTATAGTATCGATTTGAATGAACCATTATTGTTGAGCGATAGAAGAAATGCTAATACGATTTCATCATCATCATCATCATCATCATCATCATCATCATCATCATCATCATCATCATCATCATCATCATCATCATCATCATCATCATCATCATCATCATCATCATCATCATCATCATCATCATCATCAACATCGTCGTCGTCGTCGTCGTGATCATCGTGATCATCGTCATCGTCATCATTATCGTCCTAGTAGTAGTAGTTATTAATATTATTATTATAATTGTTATCGTTATTATTATTATTATTGTTATTATTACTATCACTATGTGCAACAAGTGTTAAGTTAGGCTTTGTTAAATGTTAACACTTTGAATTAGAATTTCGTTCCTTTTTGTGATTGCTTGCTAACTATAGAATCAAATGAAAAATGTAGTTGTGGTAACTTTTCTAAACGTTTTAGGAACACAATATCTATATATCTTAATTTGAAAGTTTTCTTCCATATTCCGAATTTTAGATTCCAAATTTCTGTCTCCGGTTAAAAGCGAGACAAACAGTACTTCATTGGTTGACCTTGCTAATACGCAGTCCAATATGTCAAATCCTAGCCGCCAAGGAGCTGTCAATCAATCAATCAATCAATCAATTGACCCAAATAAACCTGATATATCGTCGATGCCATCTGTGACTGGCCACAGCGCACTTCACTCTGCAGCACATGTAGAGTGTGTTCTAGTTGACCCTCCATTCCGAAATACCCCATCACACTATATATGTTAGCCTGACCGTTGTTGATACTCAGTCACTCTAGATTCTAGAACCACCGACTTTCTTCATGCAGTCTGCGAAGTGAAACCGTCTTTCTTTCCTTTCTCCGCCTCTTCATCACCGATCGGATTGAAGGCCATTCCGCGTGATCCTGGTCTCGTTCTGTCGGATTAAAAGCACGTCTACGCGTAGAGCTGGAGCTGCACTTGAATAGGTGCTATAAACAACCAGTTCCTATTACGATCATCCTATTATAGACCGTATAGTGGAAGGATGCGCCAGTTGGCAGAGTCACTTTCTTCAATTGCATTTCATTGATTAAATTGGCTAGGCGCATTCAGGCGAGCACGAGGCTTTTTGTTGGCATGCAAGTTCTTAACAACTTTGCAGTAACGATGATTTATGAAAATGACGCAGCAACAGCAATTACTGATAAAGGTTATCTTCGGGGCAGATCTGCCATCCTTGGCCATGGGGAAGATGGGGTGGGGTGGGGGAGGGGCTGAGGAGATGGAAGGCTTTTTCTGAGTGGAAACTATTCCAGAGTATAAATTGGACTAATTTAAATGAAGTCACAAAAACCGTTTGCTTATACCTATAATAATTACCGTATACACTACTCCAATATTAAAGTGACTGCATCGTCTTTTATTTTGGTAGTTTGCTTTACAATTATACGCTTTTTCTCTATACGACTTTAATTCGTATGATCATCATCATCATCATCATCATCATCATCATCATCATCATCATCATCATCATCATCATCGGCGTCGTCGTCGTCGTCGTCATCGTCATCGT